>OY856411.1:104235000-104835000 GCA_963693085.1 Alisma plantago-aquatica
TGAACATGACATAAATATTATGTAAATCTAATGTTTGTAATAGGATGAGTATTTGATTCAAATTTTCTTATGAGTGATCAGTTGGGTTGAGTCAATAATCAAAATGTAGAAGGCATACCTAATTCGTCAATTTACATATCAAAAAGTCACAAGTAATCACTTATATAGAATATTGGATATTATATGAATAAGTATCACATCAACGTATTAATTTACATATGTATCACCATCTTTTTTTCTTCTTGAAATGAGACACGTCCACCTTTTGTTTTGTTTTGTTTTGTAGAATATAATAACATCTCTTTATCATGTATATTACTTAGAAATGAATTTGCAACACCAGAAACATCACAATTAATCACCCTGAATATAGAAAACATATAGCAATTGAGTAAGTAATACCAAAAATTATGAAACTTTAATTTAAAAATAACCATATTATTTTTATTTATGTAAAAGGACAATCAATTTTAAATTAATTAATAACGACGATTTCCACAATGAAGATTTTGAATGGCATTGTGGTTGGTATTTTCTATAAATATTTCTATGATCTATATGTTGTTTTGTCCTATCCAACAATGATTAAAGACTTGTAAACCGAAACAAGAACTTAACAGAAATTGATAGACTTTAATATTAACATTAAATAAGAAACGAAGGATGAAGAAAGAGAAAAAAATATAGTTGAACTTAACAAATGGCCATGCAATATTTTGTAGAAAGTTTATTTTCCAAAGGAAAATGTAGAAGGACTACATAATTCATTGAAAAAAAGCTTGACCCTTCAATTGAAGAAATGAGGACGCATAGAACAAGGAGAACACCACCTCTTGGCAAATATATTAAAATAATAATAAAATGCGTGAAAATGTTCAATGGGGGCAATACATATGTCAAAATGATTAATTTCAAAAGTTTAACAAAAAGCCCAATGTTCAGTTGATTCCATGATCATAATTATATGAATATAGTGGTCTATGTAAACATGCAAAACAATATGCTTAAATTGATGGTACCATTTTTGAAAATTATGTGTTTGTGTTGCAAGAATGTAAGGTGTGTACGCAAAGGATGTCAAATCAAAAGCTTATTTCACTATATCATTCGACATAGGGCAACGTACCGGCCCGACTGGCTCCTACCATGCCCCGACTAATATATATACTAACACAAAACTCATCCATATTTTTATGTAGGTTAGCTAGGACAAAAAAATTGATCAAAATTTTTGTTAGGGCTTGGTCAGGGCCTATGTAAGGTTATAACTAAATCCACATACTCATTGTATACACCTACATATAAAGATTTTGTTATACATAACATATATACTTTGTAAAGTGTGATTGAATGATAACTTTATAAATTATATTATAACTAAAATATGTTTGGTTGGTCATTTGAAAGGGATAAAAGAATCTTGTTCAAAAATATATTTCCGTTATATGTGTTCATTTCCTATTCAACATGTTTGTGGAAATATACTTTGAAATCTACACTTATTGATGGAATGCATACTACTTGGATTAGATGTGCTTAAAAAGTCTTCTCAATGAGATATTTATGGGCCACTTAATAAACAAAATGCATGTTTTCCAATTAGTGATAAGTTTTAGAAACCCAAAAGACCTTTGAATGATTTGAATTTATATCTCATTAAGAAAGGGAATTTGATTGTAACTTTTAAATATATCTAATGTAGAAAATATACTTTTCATCATTGTGGTTGAATTATGTCAACATCTTGTTCATGTAATTGTTTTACAGCTGGTACATATAAGCTATATGCATTTGTAAGTACATACTTCTTATGTCTATAAGTAAATATGTATATACATATTTGCCTGACAATATCTTCACATTATCTTGGTCAGTTCAAATCCGGCCTAAAACCAGGTCTACTACACATGTCATATATGGTTTGAGATTTCTAAATATTATCTAGGTGTAAGACCAATCCTGAGACATAAGTAACAATATGGATTTTTGTATGAGCTTATGAAATCCAGGCATGCTTGATGCTCATTCTAATTAGGTATGAACAATACGATGAGAAATTTTGTATTTCAAAATTATAATTGAGAAGTTGAAGAACATGATTTACTCTTTGTACAAATCAAATGTCACATATATAATAATAAGTTTCACCAATATTAGGTTGTCGGCCGTGCTCTCCCAAGCGCAACGGATGAGCACCCAAAGATCTATCGGATGAAGTATTGGGCTACCAACGAACTTCGAGCGAAGTCCAAGTTCTACTACTTCTTAAGAAAGTCAAAGAAAGTAAATTAAAGCAACTATCAGGTCCTTACCATTAACCCTTACCTTTAACGAGATCTTTCAGGAAAAGCCAACCGCGATAAAGAATTATGACATATGGTTGAGATACCAGAGCAATACTGGGTACCATAACATGTACAAGGAGAATAGAGACACCGCATTAGTGTTGTGGAGCAGATGTCCACTGAGATGACCTCTCGCCATCGTGTCAAGTTTTCTTGCAATTAGATCATCAAGACTGCTACTGTACCTAATGAGCTGTGGAAGCGTGATAACACGAAGTAGTTCCACAGTCAAAATGTCAAGTTTCCAATTGTCTTAAAACAGGTGAGGCTGCCAGATAAGGAAGCAAAGACTACTTACAAAGCAGCCCGCCCCAACCTCTTTAAATTTGAACAATATCCTATCTAAATAATGGTTGTCGTTACCGACTTATCTATAAGATTTTGATTTCCTCGTGATAACCTCGTTTAGACTTGAGGTTGCATTACGATAACCTCAATGGGTGCAAGATTTTGGTTGATTGATAAGAAAACATAGAGAAAAAAGTTAGATCAGAAGCATACAATTTTAGGAGGAAGATCAAGTTATTCCGACAAGCCGGTGATAGTGTGGGTGACGGGCCTCATCCATAAACGTATCCATGCCAAAGTGAGGTGGCGTTGCTAATGCAAAACCCGATGGCAAGGAGCTATAGCATGGTTCCCGTAAACTAATGTCAGGAAAGCATCCAATCATCAGATGGTTTACCAGCCAGAGTTATTAATACTTGATGCTACAACAAATTAAATCGTCCCTGTCATTGACAGTTTTGTTAGAAATTTGCTGGCAGAATGATTCTAACCTGATGTCGTGGCTGGGATTTGGGCGATATTTGAAATCGTCCTGATTCCGATGCAGATGTAGTCATATGCAATCTCGAAGGTCGAGTTTATGATTATGGCCTGCTTGCGCCTCCTCTAAATGTGATGGTCTTGAACTGCCTCCATCGTTAGGGTTGCTCTTCAGAGCCGTAACTGTACGTGATGTGATCCAATACGCTCACGCTGACGCTGGTGTAGACCGCAATATGATTTCCAGCTGTGTTTATGAAGTTCATGCCCGTGAGGCTCCGTTCGTACAAATCGATATTGCAAAAGCTACCTTGGTATATGCCTTAACTGTAGGTCCGTGCCTTGTGGTAACCTAACCCTCACGTTACTGGAATACGATAATAACGATACGGTTGATTCAAGCTTCACTTCCATGTGTTCCAGAAGGTTATCAGGTACTTTGAGGAAGGTCATCTCTGCAACTGTGTGCATTGAGGAGGGGACAGCGGTGAATTATTAGGATACGAAGGTAGTACAAATCGGAACAGCAAGGATCGAGAAAGATAAATATACCGAGTTAATCCTATATGGGACAGACTCGTAAGTTTCCATGGAACACAGTCCTGGGTTTTCACGTAAACTTGTGAGGACAGAGTCCTCACGTTTAGTATTGTAAAGAGTAGATTATGATCTTTTTAATCACCTAACTTTCCGATTCCAGAACTGGTTTCTTCGCACTTTCGTTCTCCATCTCAATTGCATTGTTACTGTTAACTCTTTTCTACCAATTTAGTTTCCTATGCTTGCAGGACAAAAAACCAAAATAACACACTTTTATAAAAATATGTAATGAACTAGTACCAAAACCATCTTAATTACTGAAATAGCCCACTTTCTGAGAAAATCGTCAAGATTTTGACGTTTAGTGTACCCGGGATCAAAGGCGCCAAATAGTTGGCGTTTTCTAGTGAAACTGCCAAGTTTGTGGCGTTTTCATGTAAAAGTGCCAAAAATTAGCGTTTTTAGCTTGAGACCGTGTAGATGATGACTGGATGCTTGGGGAGCTGGCTCTGTTGTTTGGGCTGTTGTTGTACCTATCCGCCCGATGAGTTGTGGCGCGCCGCCGTGAGCCATGGGTGGCTTCTTGATCTTATACGAGTCCTTGCGCACCTTGAGGTGAGCCGGACGGGGACCATGGAGCGGCCTGGGACTGGCCCGGCTGGGAGACTGCTGCGGGCTGGTCCTGCGGCCGTTGGTGGTGCAGGTGGTTGTGGTAGAAAGATGAGGAGGAGGAGGAGGCGCCGGAGGAGGAATCCATTACATAGAAAGGGTGTTGGTGTTGGGCTTGGGAGTTTTGGTGCCAAAACAGCTGGTGGATTTGGTGTTGTTGATGTTGGATTTGGGAATTATGCTGCAGAAACTGGTGCTGCTACAAGGATAGGGAGGAGGAAGGAGCACCAGAAGACGATCCAGCAGCAGAAGGTAAGGGTAACCTTGTTGAATAAGCACAGTTTCTTCGTCAGGAGAAGACAGGGTAGAAATAACCGAATCTTACTAGTGGCTTGGATCGCCAACTGTTGTGGCTAGCTGCTCACGCTTCACTGCCGGCGACCTTCCCGGGGCGCCCAACTCGCAGCGGATGGTGCTGAGCTTCCCAGCTGCGGCGGCCATTGCTGAGTGGGTAGTGTGCGGTGAGAATGAAAAAGGGTATGGGGCGCTTTCAGCTAAAAATGCCAACTTTTTGACGTTTTCATTTGAAAATACCACAAACTTAGCGCTTTCACTGGAAAATGCCAACTATTTGGCGCATTTGGTCCCTGGTACACTAAAACGCCAAAATCTTGGCGTTTTCTGCATAAAGTGGGCTATTTCGGGAATTAAAATGATTTTGGTATTAGTTCAGTACATATTTTTATAAAACTGTACTATTTTGATTTTTTGTCCTAATAACGATGCGGTTGAATCAAGCTTCACTTCCATGTGTTCCAGAAGGTTATCAGTACTTTGAGGAAGGTCATCTCTGCAACTGTGTGCATTGAGGAGGGGACAGCGGTGAATTATTAGGATACGAAGGTAGTACAAATCGGAACAGCAAGGATCGAGAAGGATAAAAACCTATATGGGACAGACTCGTAAGTTTCCATGGAACACAGTCCTGGGTTTTCACGGAAACTTGTGTGGACAGAAACGAGTCCTCACGTTTAGTATGGTAAAGAGTAGATTATGATCTTTTTAATCACCTAACTTTCCGATTCCAGAACTGGTTTCTTCGCACTTTCGTTCTTCATCTCAATTGCGTTCTTAGTGTTAACTCTTTTATACCAATTTAGTTTCCTATGCTTGCATTTATTTTTCGATGTCGTAAATACATGTGTCCTATGTAGCAAGGAAGTCCACCAGGGACGCTTTGCTAGCTTTCCCTTAATTACTTTGTTCGTTTTGAGTATGTTAGAGATATTTGAGGTAAATCTGGTGTATATGCTGTGATTTTGTCTTCCCAAACATACATCTCAGTAGTTGCATCCAAATTCAAACCACAACATTATAGACACTGCTTATGTCTCTTGTAAGTTGCCTCCACACAGTAGGTCCGTGCGACCAATTCTAAGAGTTATTGCTCCGACGTACAGTTTTTCATCTTCTACCAACTTTAGACAAAACTAGAGATTGATGTATTAGCTAGCTGCAGCGTGCTTATGTACATTCAGAACCTGCTGCTACTTGATTCCTGCCCGACACTTAGTCATCAATGAAGGCAGCAGATCATGCAGCTTCACGTCGACGTTGTTGTTTTTTCTCTTAGCACCACGTAAGATGCATCCGATGCAAACACGCTTAACCCCCCCCCCCCCCCCCAACTTGGAAAAACTTACTATAGGATCGGTCCTATAATAACTTGGTAGGATCCAATAGAATTTCGTTATACTGCATATTATATGTTTTTCTCTCCTTATTTTTTTTAGGAGATGGGGTTTAGAAGATGAGAGAGGAAGAGATGTTGTATTGTGATTGGTGGTCCTATAAAACAAACTATAGGACCAGTCTTATAATAAGTTTTTTGGTCCAAAAAGGCACGCTTGCACAGTGCTGGATAAAAATAAGAATAGCCGAAAGACACTCACGACTATAAAAATCAACCCACTCCCACTCTCGCCTTCCTTTTAGCGTGACCCTCTCCCCTTCCTGTCATTTTCACACCATGTCCCTTAATTTGTGTTGCAGCTATGACCAGGCCACCATCTCTCCTTCTCCAGCCATGTTTGGCTGAAGCCACGTCGAGCCCTCCGCCATACCGAGCCTGTCATCAAACCCAAACTGCTCTCGTCTGCCTTTACGCCCAGGCTGAAGTCGCGTTCATTCTTTGTTAGGTCATGACCGCCGTCAATTCCAGGCGACATCCGACCCATTCGTCGCCGCGCCCATGCCGCTGAGCCCTTGCAATTGCGCTCACGCAGCCTACGACCTCGTGCCATTCTCGTGCTCTTGCCGCCGCCGCACCTGCAACCACGCAACCGCAACTACGCCCACGCCGTCGCCGACATACCCACAACAAGGCTTCTACTACCCATTGTTGCGACCACATCGTCGTCCACATCGTCATCATGCTTACTGGATTACTATCCTGAGGAGGAAGATGAGGGACATGGAGATTGATTGGCCGCCCAGTCATGTAACATGTAGATATCAACATTGTAATGACTATCCTGAGGAGGAAGATTAGGGACATGGAGATTGATTGGCCGCCCAGTCATGTAACATGTAGATATCAACATTGTAATGCGTATATTTACTCAGTCTGATGTATAAAAATTAGTCAGATGTATAACAAAATTACAGAATGTGAAGTTTAAGGAACGTGAACTTGTATAGGTCATTGTAAATAACGTTGGATTATGTTAAAATTATAAAAGTATGAAGAAATAATTTGATTGTCATTATCTTTTATATTATATTTTTCTAATCATGGAATTTTTCTTACCGTAAACATTATTTTAGTTTATATTAAGCATAATTGTTGATATTTTCTGGTGATACTATAAATATTAATTAGTATGGTATGTGGATTTACCAACAAACTATGACAGAAGTAGCACATGTATTTTGATCAAATACAGTCACTTATTACATTATTTTTACATATTAAATTATAAAAGTATCAAAAATGAATGGGCAACATTATAGTAAAATATAATATACCTGTTAGTTTATTTTAAGTCTTTGGTTAACAATTTTCGGTACTATGTTGAACATATTTAAGTATGAATTTTGGACTAAGACGTAAAATGTGTAAAAATATGACTGTGAGTGTTTGAAAAAAAAATAGAGGAAAGTCAAAAAAATTGAAATTTGAAATGAGCTATTTTTGGTTTATGGGCAAAAAATTAAATATAATTAGTTGGTGGTAGTTGATGGTAGGTGGTTGGGCAGCAATATTGATTTGTTACAACAACGAACAACCATTCAACCGCTCCAACAGACTTATGTCTAGAAATTTGTGTCGCATTGTTCTATTGTTTTTTTGGTATTGTGTAATTCTATTTTTAGCACAATTTTCAATATATTCAAATACTAATTTTTAACTTATCATCAAAATGTACAGAAACATAAGTTTGGTCAAATTAGAGATTTTATACAGTTGTAAAATGAATAAAAAATGTTCCTATGTTTTTTCCTGAAATAGGACCCTCTATGCTAGTTTATTCTACTTTTTATTTTGTACATCTGTACAATGAATTAAAAAAGAAAAACATAATCAACAACTAACTTTGTATTTTATTTCATTAATCAATTGTACCTCTGACTACACACATTGTTCCAGTTTCTATTTAGTACTTTTGTTGATGACTTTTGGCACTACAATGAATATTTTCAAGTAAGGATTTTGGACTTAGCTGTAAAATATGTACAAACGTGTACTTGGTCGGATCTATTGCTAAGAAGTGGAGGGAATTAAAAAATAATATTTGGAATTTTCAAATCTATTGTTTTGTTTTTAATAGTAATGCGTGCTAGTAGTTGACTGCAACTGCTTTATTGTATGGCTATTTTAGTGCAGTGACTGCATGCATGTAAAGTGGTGCAGAACACACTAATAATTCTTTCACCTATGAGATCATGTCTCACAGTGCTAAAAGGTATATATAGTGGATGTTTTGCGTGTTCCTAATGTACGAGTGTGAATGTTGGTGGAGATGTTGTGATGTTAATAATTTTTCTTGTATTTTGCATAAAGTCAGATAAATACCAATGAAACGGGGCAAAATCAGAATGGAGAGACCGTCCGCACAAACTACAATGTAGTGGATCGACTCCCTATGTATATATATATATATATATATATATATATATATATATATATATATATATATATATATATATATATATATATATATATATATATATATATATATATATACATATATACACACACACACACACATATATATATATATATATATATATATATATATATATATATACACTACAAGAAATGAAGACATTAACGATGAAAATAACGACAACATATATTATTTATCATAATTATTAGTTTAAAAGTGACCATAATTTTTTCCGTCACTATTAGCACAATAAATAATGACTAAATATTTAAATCGTCTTAAATACTATGTCCATTCCGTCGCTAAAACTTTTGTCTCTCTTTCCACTATCCTATTTTCCTAAGATCTCTTTTTACTACCTAAAATTAACTTAACATCAACTTAATTAAAAGGAAAAAAACTAAAATTTAGTTCATGAAAAATCAAAACTGATTGATTAGTCTTTTCATCTCCCACGCCCTCTCCCTTCCCCCGCCAACACAGGGAGCGCCACACGAATTAAGCAACTGACCCCTCTTTCCCCAGACACAAACAACTCCCACTGCTCCTTCCACTATGGCTCCCACTCCGGCCAGATCGTTCCTCACCGCGCGCCAACTCACACGGGGAGAGACCCAGCTCCACACCACAAACCTCTCTCCCCATCCGCAACTTTCCCCACTCCCGCTCCTTCTCTCACTCCACATCTCATTCCCAAAGGGTTCTCTTGTTCTGGCGACATGGATAGCGATGCCCTACGGCGGATATAGGGTAGGAAGGTAAAAACGACGATCGGTCCAGTGCATGACGCTAGCGTCGGTCAAAGGCAGGGATGTTAGCATCAATCGAGGGAAGGGATGCCAGTAGCCGACGGTCTCTTCTGTCTTTCTGTTTCCACAGCAGCAACAGGTGGCCCGTAGATCCAATGTAGGAGGACAAATTAGGAGGCAACCACTGCAAGCACACCAAAAAAAACATGGCTGGAGACATGTTCAGGTATGACATTCTATCTTTCTCTTCCTACTAAAAAATCTACACTTGACGTCAACCAATAACATGGTATGACATTCTATCTTTCTCTTCCTACTGAAAAATCTACACTTGATGTCAACCAATGTTGGATCACACTATTGTGCGATTATCAAAATACTAATTCTTCTGTGTTGTGGATGTCCTTTCTTTCTTCTTGCCTCTGTTCAGTTGATTCTATGACGAAGTGATACAAAGTTGTTAGTATGAGAGAAGTCAATTTGGTTATTTTTGTTCTTCTGAGGGGATTTTTTTGTCAAGGTATTTTTGAATCACTGGCTTGAGAGTGAAAGATAGTTTCATTGTGATTTTTATGTTTTCATGGAAATCAATGTATTGAAACATATAATGAACAATTATCAATCTACAAGGAGTTGTCCTCAAACTGAAGTGATTAGAATATACTGAGTATCACTATTATGAATTTGTTTTTTGGTACTCATTTCCTTTCGATTGAAATACATGGTATTGAAATCACCTCACTTGATGCATTTGTTACTAGTGTACATGAGTTGACGTTCTTCAACAATGAGTAGGTGGGTATACTCCTCAAGAGGGTTGCTATGCCAACACAGACACATAGTTGTTGATATTGTGAATGTGGAGCATTTGATTAGGGGCCTTGTCTAGTTTTTGTTTTCTATTTTTGAAGTGGCTTGAGCTATTATAAGATGACATGTTCTTGTTGATTAGTTGATCTGGTTATGGTAGCCTTCCATGTAAAAGGACTGCCCCTATCTCCTAAGTTTGCTGCTGGAGACAGACTTGGTCTGTAATCGGGACATGGGCTATTGATTGACATCGTCGTACAATAGAACTAGATAGTGGTTGAAACCTATGGAAGAAAAATATAAAACTCCAAATCTCCACCATGTTATATAGCCATGAGCCAACTAAATACAGGCTATGTTGAATATTCACAGTTTTTTGACCATCTGTCCTTGTTTAACTATGTGTTATCTGACCTCAAATAGCCTAAATAAAGATGGTAATTTGCTTGAACTCGGACCGCACATTCCTTATATGGTGAATGTCACAACTTTTTCATGGATTACATATTAGATCTGTTGTAGGCCTCATCTCAAGGGCCCCCATCAACAATGAAGGTGTGGAACAAAGGAAGTGTGGGGACCATCATACAATTGATAGGATTATCAATTTTTTTATAGTGGTCTGATTGTGTGGTATGAAGGGATTACTCGCCACCTGTATGGTATATCTAGGGACCAAAATTAACTTGAATACATAGGCTTGACCTGCAATTGATAGGATTATAGAAGATTTTCTAGTAGTCTAAGTTAGTAGTATGAAGATATTTTCTACTCCATCAAAACCTGAAACTTTATTCTGTTGTTATTTTTTCATAATTTTCTAGATATCTACTTCACTAGGAACTACACATAGGCAACAAACTTGAGCATGGGTGAGTTTTTGAAGTGACAAGGCATCTCTTTCGTTGCAAGAATAGTTTTTAGATAGATTTTTTGAAATAATCACACAATCCAAAATCCATATTCAATCTTCCGACTTAAGCTTAGTGATAAGATTCATGCATTTTTACTATTAATATACACATGATAGAACTTGTATTATCATCCACATTTTAAAGCAAGGTAACAGTACTCTCCTATTTCTAATTTTCTTCTCCTTTACGTAAATACTCTAGATTACAGTTGATCTTAAATGCACTCCCCATCAAGTGTCACTTCTATTGATTACTTTGTGTTTCCTATAGAGCAGAGCTCCAGTTTAGAGCCTTTCTTTCCGCTTCTGCTTTTCCTCATTATTTGCGAGCTCCATTTTAAGACTGAATGCTCCACATTCCCTAAAGCCTCATGAGAAAGGTTGCCTACCCTTCCAACAAGTGAGAATAATATTTCACAAACCATCATTCAGGGTCTAGGCTTCTTGAGCTTTTAAATGAGGTTTGCTTTTAGTACTCATTAAATTACATATTAGAGTGGGGTGGTGATAAGGACTGATGTGGGCGAGATGATTAACGACAAAGTGAGTGAAGTCTTCAATCCGATCCATGTTGTGAACTAACCTATCCAGCCGTTCGGATACCAACCTCTTACTTTTTTGAAAAGTATATTGCTTTCATAGAATCCCATATCCGAGAGACTATGAAGCATGAGGGCCTCCTGGAAGAACTCACAATCATTTAGATTGAAGTGGGAATTCCCTCTCTTATCACTAAGGTGCAACATAGAGTTGAACACTAATTACAATACAAGACTCCTTAATATCATATCACAATTCCACTAGCTGACTCCAAATGAGTTTCATAAGAGTAGGGTTTAGGCTATCATAAATGGTGGTCAGAATCATTGAGTCATTTACTTTGCAGTATATAAACTACCTATGGATGATCTTGATTTCAATATTGCACTGAAAGTCATTCTGGAACACCCAAATACCTACTAGAAAACCCCTAGCTTCATTTTTGGGAGCAATGGAACCATGTTTTTGGATAGTAGCCTCAGATTTAGTTGTAGAAATCTTGGTTCAATGATGACAAGTATTTACTATTTATATTTGGTAGTGTTTGCTCTGATACTAGTTACCGTACCATCATCCCCAATTCCTCAACATTCCATCAAATGACTTCTGACATAAATGTAAAGTAAAGAGGGGATGATGAGATACCTGGATTATATAGTGCATTGGTTGTCTATGAGGTACCATTGATGCCTCTTTGCTTCTCATTATCTCTCTTTTCTCCACATTTAATACAATTCCAGCATAGGATATTGCTTCATGCTTTTGTTGTGTCATCCCTCTGATCTACTATTTATCATTCGGTAGCTTCTGTCTATATTCTCTGTTGTGTCCATAATGACAACAATTTCCTACAATGAACCTTGACCAGCTTCAAGGACTCGAGTCAGACATTTCCCTAACTTGATGTATTGATGCCTACAACATAATCATACCTTACCCTATCAAGGTCTCGAGTCAGGCATTCCTACACCACTTCGTCTAAGGATGACTTTACAATAGGTCTCTGGTCGTATTGGATGTTTATTTTGAAGGAATGAATCCTTGTAGATCAACTATAAATGTTAAGTGCTTTTATTATTGTTGCGCTAGAGTGCTTTATTGCATTACAGAGATCATTTGTAAAAACGTCTAGCATTTTTAGGTTCTCTACTTGGACAAGCTCCCAGTCTTCACTCCTTCACTCATTGCTTGTTTTCATAATGTCATGTTATCATTTAACATGCAACTAAAAACATTTTTGAAGTATAAAAAAGCTGGAGTAGGACTTTAGAGTCCTTAGTAATTTTTATGTGTGTGTTATAGGTAACCCTTACTATATTGACATATTTTTCATATCATTACAATATTGAGATATTGGTTTGTTCATTCCTAACAAAGAATTCCAATGAATTCAACAAGTCCCTACTTATGTAAAGATGTTGATGCATAATCTTCTAATGGTTGATATTGACTTGGAAATACTACAAGGAAGACCATGAAGAACAAACCCTATAGTTTTTCTATTATTATACTACCACTCTTCATTTTTTTGGTTCTGGTGTTTTTAAGCTATTCATCTTGTTACATTATATATTTCCTATTTTACATAGCCTATTATTTGTTTTGTTATTTCTCTTTTATATATGGACCTCTTTGTAAATCTTTTAGTATTATATATATGAGGGTGCACACATTGTGCAACCCTCGGATTTCTAAAAACCCTGACTCTGTCACATGGTGTCAGAGCAGGTCGAAACCTAGCTGTCTCTCCCTCCCTTCCTCCCTTCTCTCTCTCTCACCCTTCTTCCCTCTCCGCCGCGCCCCCACCCGCCGCCCGCAGCAGTAGGCCACCAGCAGTAGCAAGCTACGGCCGGCAGCAGGCCACTGTTGGATGCAGCCCGCCAGCCGCACAGTTGGCTTCCACCGCTTAGCGTGCCGCAGGCCGCCGTTGGCAGGGTTGCCGCCCACGTAGGCGTCGTCCATCCTCCTTGCACCGCTAGTCCTCTCCCGCTCGTGGCTCCATCTAGCCTCCTAGCTCGGTGTGCCGCTAGTGCTTGAGCAACATCTCAAAAAAAAAATTGGTTGTTGTTCGCACAACAGGAGCACTGCCGGGTGGCCATCTTCTATGGGACCACTGAGCCGCCTGTAGATATGGACTAGTTTCTTCTTCAGGGGGAGATAGGAGTGTTGTTCGTCTGAGGGACATCTTTCAGTTTGTGTTCGTCTGTGCCTGCCTTCCCGTGTAGGCTTCGGCCTCCGGGTATCCTGCTATGCTTCGGCGTAGTTCATATGTGAGAGGTCTGTGGTAATTTTGTGCCTGCTTCTGCCTGTCTGACGGCATAGTCCGTCTCCTTCCTATACCTGCCTGCCTGTGAATGCCTTCCTGCCTTCCTCGTGGCGTCTTCTGGAGATGAACTCTTACGAGACTCGCGTCGTCAAGTTACCACTGTTAAACTTGACGGGTGCAATTACCAGCTTTGGGTGTGCTCCTTTGTGATATATGCCAAATCACAAGGGAAGTACTCTCATCTGATTCGCACTGGTCCGCCTCAGCCTACAGAGAATGCGGATGCAAAGGACGTCCAAGCTTTTGATGATTGGGTCTGTGAGGACTCGACTGTGATGACATGGATTCTCAACAGCGTTGTTGAGAAGATCAGTGTCACTTTACTTCGGTTGCCTACGGCGAAGAAGATGTGGGATCAGCTCGCCGGTACCTACTCTCACAGTCAGAATCCCAAGAAGGTCTTCGACATAACCAAGCAACTGGGGTAACTCCAATTCACGGGATCTGACATCTCATACTACTTCTCCACCTTCACTGGTCTGGGACGTGGACCTGGTGTTGGATGAGGAGCCTCTTTGGCTACCCCCTCTTCTGATGTTGTGTGTCCTCAGTAAGGACAACATGTGTGTACCTTCTGTGGCCGGTCTAACCATATTGAAGAAAAGTGATGTGAAAAGTACGATAAACCGGTTTGGGCCAATGTTGTTGCAGATTCATCGTCTACTGCTTCTGAGGGTGTTAATCATGTCTATCATGAGCGCACCAAACACATTGAAGTTGACTGCCACTTCATCAGAGAATCTATTCTTGCTGGCAAGATATGCACTCCATTCACGAGATTAGAAGATCAAGTTGCTGATATCTTCACCAAGCTGCTAGTGAAGAAATAGTTATGCACACTGATGGACAAGTTGGGCATGATTGACATCTATTCTCCAACTTGAGGGGGAGTGTTACATTATATATTTCCTATTTTACATAGCCTTTTATTTGTTTTGTTATTTCTCTTTTATATATGGACCTCTGTGTAATTCTTTCAGTATTATATATATGAGGGTGCACACATTGTGCAACCCTGAGCTTTCTGAAAACCCTAACTCTGTCACACATCTGTTGTTAGACTCTTCATTCTTTTCATTTTGGAGCACTGGTTCTGTTGGATTCTTTTTGTTTTAGGAAGTTGTCCTAGTGTTTATATTAGGAACATGGATTCCTTACTATTTCTTTTTATTTTGTTGTTATCTAGTTTGGCTTTAGAACCTGCAGCTTGCAAAAGTAAGGTAAGGCACATGATGTCTGCAATATGCCTTTTTTCATCACCCTATTAGTCACAAGTAGTACACTAGTTGTACTCATGGGAAATCTTGAGTATCCTGTTCAATGCAGCAGACTTCTTCCAATAATATCAAGGCGTATTTCTATTTTTTGAATGTCTGCATAGTCACATGATCCCTGGCGTCATGTGTACCCTTTAGATATTGCATGTTTCAACTATTAAGTAAAGTAATATTTCACCTTGTTATTCCCTTCATGTCTCAATCTAATATTTATGCTGAGAGGTTTTCATAAATGGAGCAACAAAATATATAGGAAAGATTGGCATTGTTGCCGTAAAAAAGGCTAGAGGGATGTAGATAGTGGGCGGAATCAGTAGTGATTACTTTGGTCAAGATGATGGAATAATTTGTTCCCTTCATTCTCAGTTGTTTGTTTCCTTCATGATGAAGTTTCTGCTTTACTGTTTGACTTTAGGCACTAATGAATTTCTCACTGGTATAATTTCATACCTTAGTTAATTACAAGGCTTTTATAAAGTTTTTATTATGATCTTGGCATTTAGATTGCAGATGGGTAACAAGTTTAGAACAAGTATAATCACATATTACTGAAAATAGGCTTCATTGATATTACATGCATGATATTTCATTCTAATATGTTCTTTCATCATGTAGAGTTCAAAAAGATCAACTTCTGAGACTGCATTTGAGAAAGTGTCAATCTATTTGGGTCCTTTTCAATCCTCTCTTCTAGGGACATACAAAAAGGTATAAACGGGTGAAAAATTTCAAAAGATTGAAGATATTTTCATGTAGAACAATATATAATTCGAACATTACAACCTTTTGATGTCCATAAGTAAGCAGGGAAACCCACAAAAAAACCTATGGTTAGAATTTGCAAGGGCCTTTCTTGGCTTGATATTATCCATGAATATACATGGTATCATGACCCAATTGATTTATGTAGGAATTTTACATATTTGTGGCTAACTATTTAGGTAGATTATGTCATGTCTTGAACCATTCAGATTGTCAGCTAAACTTGTGCATGTATCCAAGATTTATTCTATGTATAACTTTCCATACTTGGATATTTACTTAGTAAATATCCAAGCTTTATTAGATTGAGACATGAAGGGAATAACACAATGAAATATTACTTTACTTGATAGTTGAAGCATGCGATATCTAAAGGGTACACATGACGTCAGGGATCATGTGATATGCAGATATTGATGCTGATAGGTTTTCATAAATGGAGCAACAAAATATATACGAAAGATTGCCATTGTTGCAGTAAAAAAAGCTAGAGGGATGTAGATAATAGGCAGAATCAATAGTGATTACTTTGGTCAAGATGATGGAATAATTTGTTCCCTTCATTCTCAGTTGTTTGTTTCCTTCATGATGAAGTTTCTGCTTTATTGTTTGACTTTAGGCACTAATGAATTTTTCACTGGTATAATTTTAGACCTTAGTTAATTGCAGGGCTTTTGTAAAGTTATTTTTATGATCTTGACATTTAGATTGCTGATGGGTAACAAGTTTAGAACAAGTATAATCACATATTACCGAAAATGGGCTTCATTGATATTATATGCATGATATTTCATTCTAATATGTTATTTCATCATGTAGAGTTCAAAAAGATCAACTTCTGAGACTGCATTAGAGAAAGTGTTAATCTATTTGGGTCCTTCTCTATCCTCTCTTCTTGGGACATACAAAAAGGTATCAACGAGTGAAAATTTTCAAAAGCTTGAAGATATTTTCATGTACAACAATTTGTGATTCGAACATTACAACCTTTTGATGTCCATAAGTATGCAGGAAACCCACAAAAAAATCTACGATCGAAATTCGCAAGGGCCTTGGTTGGCTTGATATTATCCATGAATATACACGGTTCCATTCTTTGACTTGAGTTTAGTGATCATGTTCTTTCTTCTTGTTTTGATGAAAGCCTCAATATATCTTGTATTTGAGTCTCCTAGATTCATAAATTCATGACTTTTCTATTCCTATTCCACCCCCTCATTTCCTAGTACTTATGTGCATAGTCAGAATATACTCTGACTTTTAAAAAAAGTCACATTTAAAATGCGATTTTTCTTCCAAGTATGCTACTGTTTTTATTGTGATTCTTCCAAGTATGCTTGTCCAATAGTTACTTGTGCTTTTTCTTGTTGCAAAACTTAGGAGATGATTGCAAACTTATTTGGCCAGAGGTGTTGAGATATGAAAGGTGTTCCAAGCCCCACTCCAGTGCCATGAATGTTATGGATCATGCTTTACATATAACACATCACAAGTTAACATGTATAGAGATGATATGAATCTTTTGAGTATTACTCATATTCTACTTATTTTTTTCTACTCAAGAGTTTGTACAACTCAACAATGATCTCTCTATTTGTTAGTCTCATGAAATTCCCAGATTCAATTCAAGTATTATTATAGGTTGTTTTACAAATTTGAAATGTGTTTCTTTATGATTTAGTACAGTTTAAATTCAGTATAGTGTGGTGATCTCTAGCAAATGCAATACACCTGGGAGTAAGGAAGAGTTTTCATATCTTTCTTGTAAATTTACTTGACTGTAATAGCCAAGGAAATTTTATGGACACCTTTGAGTCGATGAACGGCATGTAGGGTCATTAAGGATGAGTTTTTATGCCACCTTCTTGATAGGTGCAGTGTAAATTTAACAATGTTTATTTGTGACTCCTAAGAAACAATGATTTATAACCGTGGAGACCATGAATTCCAACCATATAGACATAAATCTGAAAATGAAAATCCGCCTTCCTACTATATATAATTACTATCTTCTGGCATAAATATGATGAAGTACTTAGATTAAACGTTCACATATGGAACTTAGATCGAGTACTTAAAACAAAACAACAGATAGCTTAGTTTACTTAATGATCCATTACATAAAGGCTTTTCTATAATTTTTTATCTGCTCTCCTTCATCTGGATGATTGTTAAAATTATCACTTGCATTGAAATCAAGTCTTGTAATTTATAATGTTGCTTTAGTGTTTGATTTTAGTCCATAATTATTTTTACTAGTACAAGTTCAGTCAATTAATTGCACAATTTTTGTAAGGTCATTTTTTCCTGAACCTAGCTTTTTTATTACAGGTTGCAAACAAGTATAATGCTGGTCGAGAACAAGTATAATGGAAAATTGGCAACACCACATGAAGATGAGTACAATGGTATCAGTTAAATGCCTTGATTTGTGGACGTGGTAGATGCCTCAAGTTGCACATGAACTCAAATGCATGTTAGTACTCTAACAACTGTTGCATGCTTGAAATAAATGTTCAAAAATTTCTTGAAAGTACTTGTTCTCAGTATAGGATTAGGAAACTAAATTGGGTATGTATGTTCCTGTCCGTTAGAGAAAATTCATCAAGAAAAAGTGAGTTTACTAGTTCATCGGTAGAGTTGGTTTGGTTTGATTTGGGTAGTGTGTTGCCACGAATACATTATAAAATACCAATATTTTAGAATTTAGTATCCAACCACAATAAATCAGGTGACAGGATGATGTCTGTTGCGAAGAATTAGAAGGATTTAGTATTAGAGAAATACGTTTATTTTATTCCAAACTTTGATTAGTTCTAACTAGGTTATTCTTCTTGTTTGTAAAATCTGAGATCTAGTTCTCTCGTTAGCCATAATAATATCTTTTTGTTTGACATTTATTTATATTGCTTATTGCTACTACTTGTGCAGTTTTATCAGTTAGTTTAAGCATAGTTGAATGTCTATTTTTCTAGATTATCCATAGATGCATGCCCACTAACACCTTCCGATATGCGTAAATAGATTTCGTATGTAACTATGTATCAATGTTGTTAAAGCCACATGAATGTGATGCCTATATATGTTCCAGTTCAAATTTTAACAGAAAACAATTGGCACTACCACTTGCATTAAAATACAAAGGGAACTAAGTTTATCTGGCAGTCGGATATAATAGTAAGATGATTGTTAATTTTCAGTTTTTCGATTACTAGCATATCATTTAAATCATTTCTGGTTCTGCTGATGTGAACAATTTTAATATCCCACTCATCTATCTTCATGGTCTTATTATTATTATTCCATCCAACTAGAATAGGAAAGTCATGTCCCTCCTCATTCAACAACGATGCAGCAAGTATGCAATCAGTATTCACAAGGACCTTCATATCCTTCCTATTTTCTGCTTCTAATAGGGCATTATAGACAGAAATGACTTTAGATTCATATGCAGACATGGCTGAAACATGCTCTTGTTGACAAACGTTTTACATTACGGTTCTTGGCTTTCGAGGCCACTCTACATCTCCCTTCTTGAAACTGGAATCTACATTTTATATAAGTGGCGATGGACACCACTTGTTGTCGTGGACCCAACTTTGTACTAATCCTCTTTATCTTGCTCTTGCTCTAAGCCTTTTGTATATCTCTTTCATAATCATGAACAACTGCAATTTGGTTGATGATAATTTATTCCTTTCCTTCAAAGACAGCTATTCATTCTCCATATAAACCAACAAGCAGTGATGAAAAGTTTCAGGTACACATGCTTGAATGAAGTACTTAACCACCTTTGCATGACATGTCCTATAAAATATGGATCAGAATTAAAGCATCCCAATCCTGTCCAGATTGCCCATGCTTTAAGACAGTCAAGTAGTGCATAAAGGAGGGTATCGTATCCACGATATCATCTTGGGTATTATCCATCCATAGTCATCTATCTGGTTTTCCTCTTCATACTTGGCATGAGCGCATTGTATGCTTCTAACCAAACATAGTGGTTCCGCCCATATGCAATGATATTTATGTTCATGGCATTGACTCTTTTATATATAATGCTACTATGAAAAAACTCCAAGTCTCCCTAATTACTTCCTCTTCATACTAGTCAACATTTCATGGATCCATCTTGATAATAGCAGCTTGCTATTGACAATATTCTTACAAATGTTAAGGTAGAGATGTTGGGTTTTTAAATTGATGCTTAATGATACTAGGTGTTTTATTATAGTATTTACATCACATTGCCTAGTCTATCAAGTAGTAAGCACCAAAAACTAGTGCTGCAATAACAGAAATAAAGGATATATAGTTGAAAAAATAGCTGCTACTAGCTTATTCAAAGGCTCAAGGTGAATGGCAAGTGTGTGTCTTGAAAAAAGTGAGGTCAGCCACGTGTCGTTCAACAAATGTGCATCCAAAATGACATCTTTAGGTTTTATCCGAGAATGGTAATTTGTTACTATATTATAATTTGATGTCTATTTTTGTTGATGTTGTGTACAATTAAGATAAACTCTTTGTTATTGCCTTTCAACAATTTATTATATATAAACTCAATGTTTTGGAACATACATATGTATGCTAGTATAAGATACTTTTTCATGTCACAACGATTTTGTTCTAAAACCAATTTGTGCTATGTTTGGTATTCTTCTCTAAGTTGAAGCAACATTATAGCACCCTCTTCTTGATCTGTTCTCAAATAACTATATTAAAATATATTACCATCTTTTGATTCATCCAGCCAAACTATATTGTTCCACTCATATTTTCATACTCTTCAAGTAGCCGACTGTTTGTTGCGATAGTCTTAAAGCTCGATTTAAACTTCTTAAGCTACATATATAAACCCATTTAAGGTAACATCCTCCAATTGTTGAACAGTAAACCTAATAAGTTGTGGCCTGAATGTCCTACAGAGTAAGCTATTTCTTACTCTGTCTAGTAAACAATCTTAGTAATTATTACAACCATTTAGGATTGTGACTATGTAAGCACTTCCATGGGTATAGCTTGAAGGGACTTGATTGTAGCTTTGCTAAACACATCTGGCTCAAATATGATCGGTGTGTCTCCTTTTGGTTAATAATTCTCGTAGTCTTTCTGTAAGATATTAGTAATGTGCTTTCTTATGCTTCTCGCATGTGCATTGTGATCCTTGTCTAACTTATCAAGTATCCTACTATGTCAACCAGTGCCTTAGACATTATTGATGTTAGTGCACGATCTTGCTCCAATTTCTCTTTCATGTGAACCTATACATCTGTGTTGTTTTCGGAAGCATCCTCTTCAATAGATGCCTGTCCTGACTTCTGGATCACTCTTTGTATTGTACTTCTTGTTGGTCTCAGTTGCATCTCTTATGAATTTTTTTCTTCTTTGCAGAATAATTCATTTCTATTATAGGAAATTTTCTTGTATATACTATTTGAAATAACAAACAGTGGTGCAGACACATCCATGTCTCAAGGAAAAGTAAAGTGGAGCGTCAAATTATATTGTAATAGGTTGGATTCCATCTCTATCTATTAGTGTCTTCCTACAAAATTTCATTTATAATATGCATTTTTTGATCAAAACGGCAAAATAATTAGAAATCAATTTCTAACAATAGAAGAAATTGAACTATGCTTTCTACTGTAATTGTTTTTTTGAAAACACCTCATCCCCTATCCTATTCAACATTTTTTCTCTATTTTGTTCATTGTTAGGCCATTCGGATAGGGGGTCATAATGTTGGTCGGTTGTGTACCTCACAGATGGTATGGAGACACAGACCAGGGCACCATTAAGAGGCCCCAAAAATATGGGAGACTAGAAAATCCCACGGCATCAACACTATGTGTACTAGTACATCCCAGATTTTTAATGGTTCTCTGTTCCTACTAATCCAAGGTTCATAAATGACAACCACCTGTGCATTTATGCAGAGCAAAACACTCCTTAAAGTTTGAGAGTGACATCAATTTCTATGCCCCTTATATTCTAACATATAATATCTATTTTGTAACATGTCGTGAGTTGGTTGAAACGGACTTAGCAGTCCATGATCCCCCCTCCTCGTTAACTTCACTATCTACAGATTTAAAGGAGCTCCTACATTTGAGGTTGTACAAAGCCGAAGTCATCCTTACCCGACTCCCTTTCAACTTCCCCCATGTTTGTCTTGCTGCTCACTTTTTACTTGGGAACTGTTGGATGCTTAACATTCATTAGTCCCACGCTCCTCGATATTAATTTATGTAAGAATGTCTTCATTCCTGTCCTTTTTAATTTCATTTCGTTTAGAGTTACCTACTAACTACGAAGTGCCAATAAAAAGTCTCCCTAGAACTAACCTTCTCAATCTCTGATTGCTTTGAGCTATGTCCATCGTCGTTCATCTTAAGAGAAGATGTTCTTCATAATGTTCATTCTTTTTAGTTTCTGTGATTTTTGTAATGCCATATTTCCTCCATGGCCTCATCCATATAACTGTATACTATTGTTTATACAAAGAATATGATTTTCACACAGACATGCATTGAAACTGGTATCGCTTGTCCTATTCTTATATTGCTAAATTATCTTGACAAGAAACTAATCTACTTATTAGAACATGTATTGCTTGTCCTAACTATTTTATCACTAAATTATCTTGAAAAGAAACTAAGCTACTTATTGGAAGAGGTATTCCTCATCCTAACTCCTATATCTCTAAATTATCTTGACAAAAAACTAACAACTTATGGGTTATATTGTAAATCCACTAGCTACACCAGTAAGAAATTCTATAAATAATAATTGTAGTCATACTAAACTACATTGGATGCTTGGTTATTTTTTTGGTTAATTACTTCATCCAAGGCTCTGTGGTGTTGGACGGCTCCCAAAAGCTGTATTGAAGAGCCTGAGTCTTTGACACGATCTCAGCCAGCGCACTTTAGGGCATTAGTGCTTTGTGGAAAAGGCGAGAATGAAGGTGTACCATTCTCTAGGGTATTGATCCCATAAGTATAAGGTAATGAACTCCTCTATACCTCAATGCATTGTCTCCCCCTTTCCTATTTATTTCACGAATTTTAGAATTTTCAACCCTTGGCTACATAAGTATTTTGATATGAATATGATACAAGTAATAGATTCCACACTAATCTCGTATATGACCAACACAAGGTAATGGTTTGTTGTAATTTTGTTGTGGGTTACACATAATCTTGTATATTCAGTTCATTACATGACACGGTGTGTATGAATTTATCCACATCATAGAACTGAAACCCCTGGTAGGAAACCATTCTCGACCATAATCATGAACAGACCACATGGCATACAACTAAAATACCTACAGGCCCATTAGCCGAAACCATTAAGGCTTACAATATAGACGGAACATATGAATTGGTACTATAACCCCATTGCATGAGGAATATCCCTATAGTCATCCCATGATCAAGACAACATCAAGATCAATTACCAAACTTCAGCCTAATTGAAAACCAATCATAGAAACAAAATCAGTAAATCCTCAGCCTTGAAGCATTGGCCAACCTTCCCAGAAAAAAAACTATACAGGTATAAAGAGACGTATCTGTAGCTGAAAACCTAACAAGGCATATTGAAGCACATCATCCAGTCTTGTATATTATATATTATATACTAGTAGTCTAATTGATTGGGAATGTTACATGTGGATTTTGTTTTAATATTTCTTACTGCCATTATTATTGAAGACCTAAGATGGAGTGTGGGCTGACAACACATATTGTAAATTGAAAACTTTACATAATGATGAAACATTATCTTTGAAATGTTTGTGTTAAAGAGCATGTTGTTATCACCTCTCATCTGTGATCGAATGACCTGGAACATGCTCAATTTGCATGGATGCAGAGCTGAAAATTTGAAAAAAAAACATACTGTTTGGGAAGGAGATATATACGGAGAGGTATGACAGGGTCCTGGATTCATGTTCATTGAAGAAGGACCTAGGATTCTGTCCAATAGTGGTCAGATGGAGCTAGGAGAGATAGGCATCAACCTCAGTGTTGGGCAAAACAAACAGGTCAAATTGATCGAGCTCTCTACCAAGATGCTGGAATTTTCTTGTTTGATGATCCCTATAGTTCTGTGGATGCTCAAAATGGAAGACATCTATTCAAGGTTTAATGGCTATGGATTTGGATTTCTGCTCTTATACCATGTGGAATGTAATAGGCTAATAAATGGTTATATTATACAAAACTATAATTCTATAAAGTTGGAGAGGGGGCACTTAGAATGAGCCAAATAAATGGTTAAATCCCTTGAACTTGTGCATGTATACTCCCCTCTTTATATTGTTTTATAGATAATTGAGCATATTGTATGCCTACATATACCCATTGGTTGTTATGTATTGCCTTATAGGGTCATCTTTTAGATGTTTCATCTTGACTTGAAGAAGCAAGGAAGCCCAACTTTCAAGATATAACAACCAGAATAGAAAATTGGATACTCCCTCTGCTATTTAGTTTTCTTGAATGGCTTCTGTTAATCTAATTGGCATTTTATTTGGACATTCCAACTGATAGAGAAAACTAACTATGACCGAGATCTATCATAATACTACTGAACTTTTGTTATTGGAGTAGTTACTAATGAAATACATTGTGTGTTGTGGTCAGGTCTGCAACTGTCCCTATTTCACGCATCGCAAGACCTAGTGAGAACAAAGCGCCGATCTCCTGAAGTGAAGACTGACGATGATGTATCTAGGTAGAACTCTATTTTCATTTGTTTCCATTCCTTTCATTCAGTTTCATGTTCCCTTGTGTTAGTTATCATTTGGTGGGGTGTGGTACCCACATATGTCATCATCAATCATTTCTAGGGCATCTTACAATAAGACATACACCATAGATTCATTGTTTGCATTCCTAGACATTCACTATACCCTCTAGTGTCCCACTCTGCAGTGATGAGATTAGCCGGGTGCTGACGGAAGACGAGTACTAGAGGTGGCGCTTGGAACATAGTAACACATCACTGTCATTCAACTTTATTAATATTTCTAACAAATATCAAGTTGTGTTTTAAGTATTATGATGACAAAAATGCACTTGGAACATAACCAAAATCTTGCTTACTTTTAGGTTCTGAAGTACTAATGATAGACCAATGCTAAATGAAATTGTCTTTTCACAAATTTGCATACTATGCTAAGCTATCTTTTGGTATCTTTAACCCTAGCTTTTACATGTAGCAGTGCTCTTTTGGTACCAAATAAGCATAGAGTCATTCTTGTTTTTAGGGTAGTTGACTCAATTATGGAAATATAGGCATGCTTGATCTTTCTTCTTTATGGAAATAATTATAAGAAGACATATACTTTTGGTTTCTTTTATGTTTTTCAACTTTAATAGAGAGTCCTACTTCTTTTGTTGATTCTTCTTGTCTTAAAATTTGTCTTATAGTTGGTGGTATTTATCAAAGATATAATGTGCTGTGAATGAAGAATGTGCCTTCTCATTTTAGCTGCATTAAGAAGTCAGATCTCATTAATTGTTGCTCTAATTCTCTACAAATCCAAATCCATAATTGAGACATGCTTGTTGAGATTACGGATCTGTGATACTCAGTTGCAGGGTACTTTATTTTGTAGTTGATATGAGGATCCATGGCCATGTGGACTTTTTTTAAAAGTTAATGCTATGATTACGAATTTAATATTTACAGAATATTTGAATACTCAGATTTGACCTGTTTATTATTCTCTTATGTAGAAACCAACTATAAGGAAAGAAACTTTTCTATACATCTAAGGCATAGATATCTAAAGAAAGAAGAAATCTGTGAAGAGGTCCTAGGGACCCTCCACCAAATCAGGCCAAGAAAAGAATAGATAGAACTGCACTTTAAAGATTAAAGAAAAAGAGGGGCCAACTCGATCTCCAAAAAAGAAAAACAATAGTCCAGCAAAGAATACTCTAATATGGTACAACTTTATAGATAATATCAATTTCACGACATTACTTTCCCCCACTTTCCTTCTTCCTTTCTCTGTCATCTCTTACCTTGCCTCTCAATACTACTTTAAAATTATTAGTCACAAGTTGCATTTGCAGAAGGTGAGGAAGGGGAAGGCAGTAATAATGGAGAATGGAAATTAGGTGTAACTAAAATGAGAGGAATTGATAAGAGACAAGTAGGTTTATTACTAGTTGCAATCCACCTACGAGTGAAGACTTTATCATTAGAGTTAGGAACGTCTAAGTCTCGCAAATTCCCAAGAACCTCTAAGATTGATGGTCGTGCTTCATTAAGCCCCCCATTATTACAATACTTGCATTCTCAATGGAATTACATATTGTTAAAACTTATAAGTCAGAATGCTTTTCAACTATTATTTAACATTTATCTTCAAGTTCACTACTTAAAAGAAAATATTTGTAATAATCTTAAAGGAATAAGTTTTGGTGGTTAAAATAAGATGTGACATTCAAGATAAGGCAGGCCTCAAACATTATGAGGCATAAGTCTTAGCCTAGGATACCAAGGCGTAACCCTTAAGGAACAAATAGGATAGCCTCACAATGAGGCGTAAGCCTGGAGAGCTGCATGGTAGGACTTTTAATACCATGGTGTCATCTTAGTCAAATATTGGAAGAAAACAATGTTTACCCCTGAAGGTGATGTTGTATACAAAATTAAACTATCGATCTCACATGGTAAATGAGACTTCTAAACAAACACATTGATTGCAGTTAAGGACTTCATTTTCATATAGGGATTATATGATTTTTACTAGTTGCACAGACAAATCTCATCTCATTAATATATTTGGTCTTAAAATAAGTTGTTAATTATATAAAGGTCTAACAATGCATATCCATTAGATATTTGACGTTTGAGTAATGAAGTAGTGGTAGCATTCTTTCAAAAATTAACATTGGCTTCATCTCCCCTCACTTTGATTTCTTAATAGCAGTGGTTTTGTTTTTGCAACTAAATAAATATAGATGTGAACAACTCTTTTATATCAAAAGTGATGCCATATATTAATTACTAGTAGAGCTCAAACCATCACCCAATTCAACTGAAATGTTACAAGACCAAACGATCTGTTTGGCCTCACCCAACCCCATATTTTCCAAATTGTGAGCGGTTGCATTCCCTTCTCTACCTATGAAAGAGAACAAACTAGGAGAAAATATTATCAAGCTTGTTAATTTCTATAAAGAGGTGCATAATTGGGTTGTCCCCTCTCACTCCTAAAAATATCCGATCACATACACCCTTATTACCCATTTTAGCTACTATATGTTCAAACCCCAAACTTTCAAAAACCTACAAACTATAGAGAAAATTCATAGCTTCAGCAGTGAACACATACCAGACAGCAGGATTTGTCTGAGCTGTCATTGCTAATGTATCACCCTCCCAGATTTTGAAGATAGCTCCTTGATCTCATTGGTTGTGTGCTTCTACCTCTTGTAGGTGTATTCAATTCTTTCTTTATCTTCATATGATCATGCACTCATTTCCATAACCTATGGTCTCTGATGGAAGGAGGCAAATGGACATCACTGAAAATGTATTGGTTATGGTTCATCCAGAAAACTAGACATGAAGCGGAGAAGGTCACAAGCTCATCCCTTGCACACTTCCTGAAAACCACCTGATCATTTCTTCCATATTGCTTTTGAGGGTGTCATTTAGAAGTGAGTGTGTCCCTAAAATTTTTACGTATTAGCATTTCATGGAATTTCTCACCTCAGTTTGCATTTTGAGATACATAAATTATGTAGATTGAGTATTCAAGTTGGTATAGATTTCCTTAGGGAGATGAACCTAGGGCACATAACAATGTTTTGTTGTACTTCTTTGAGGGAGAGACGAATCTATTGGGATCCCTTCTGAGGTGGCGAGTTTCAAGAAAGTGAGATAACATAGTGCCACTGCTATGAGGCCAGGATAGATGGGGCAATGACTACTGCTCTGAATCGGTTCTTTAACCTATTTATTATTCTAGACTTTTTGGTGCAACCTGCACTCAAAACTTTTTATCCAAGCATAGAGATCAATATGATCAATCTTGACTGGTAAAGATTGAGCTTAATTAGGTGTGTAAGGTGGGCAGTAAACTTACAACCAATAGTCTATATTTTAATTTATTTTATCTATTATATTGACTGCTGGAATAGGATCCAGCTGGCCAGTTTTATTACTGTTGGAATAGGATTCTCTATACCGAAACACTAATGGCCATTCAATATCCACCGACTCTAATAGCAACTCGAATGTCCTACACTAGCCTCAAAGCACCATGAGGGCCTGTATTGATGGATGTTCAAAGAATGTCCAGTCAGTCGGAGAGACTCTCAAGGCCATCTATTTAAAGGCATTAAAAGTAATTTAAAGATTGACAGTTTATTGTGATCTCAAAGGCTCTGCGAATAATTAAAAAATAAGCTCTTAAATTGTGAATTTCGAATATACTAAAACATATAAAGAAGTCCAAGATTTGAGCATTCCAGGTACAAATCATAGTTGCCAGTTGAACTTAGAAAATCCGAGGTCCAAACTAATAGCTGTGGGTTCTTGTGGTTATTGATTACCTTGAACTCGAGACAAATATTGGGTGCGGGAGTACCAAGAAAAAATACATGCTCCTCTATTTGTGGGGTTGCCCCAATTTCTTAACCAAGACCAGCCGCTCACACTTGGAAACTGCATTGGATAAAAAAAGCGTGAAGGAGGTCAGGGACAGACAGACAAGATGAATCATGTTGGAGTAGGGTGGTCACCCCCTAAACCTCCCTTATTCCAGCCAACTTGAAGGAGGTGGGAGGAGGTTAGCCTCTAGATTGATAGCTTGGAATGGAGATTGAACTAAATACTTTATGCTACTAGATATGCATCTGTTTGTTAGATGAAGGTGTTCATGACTATTGGTTCCTGACTTCTCTCCTAATTTTCTGCTGCACATGAGTTCTAGAGTTAACATCTTTATAAGGTCGTACTAGAGAGGTTGTGTCTTTGAGGCAATCTCAGGCTCGGCTATGAAGAGGAGCAGCTAGCGAAGAGCACTTTATAAGGCATTATTGCTTCATGGTGAAGGCAAGCATTCATGACCATTTTATAGGGTATCGATCCCATAAGTATAAGGTGATAAGCCCTCTCTTCCTTTGTGCATTATCTACTCTTTTCATATTTTTTATCTGCTCTTTTTTTATCTATAATAGTTGACTTTCCAACCTGTTAATGTTAGTGTTATGTTCTTCCATCCATTGATCTTCGCCCAAGTAGGGGCCAGGAGGTTCCGTGTCCAATAACTGGTCACTGGTTGATTACTTACGTAATTATGGAGAAAGTCTGAGACCTAGACACCATTGTGTGCTACACTTTCTTTCTCCAAGTCTATAAGGTCATGAGGGATTTACCTCAGAGTTCCTAATGATAAAATCCATTCATTAGCAAGCCATTTTCCAGTCCTCAATGAAATGGCACTTTTCCAGTGAAATACTTTTAATGCATCCCACTCCTATATCTCTAAATTATCTTGACAAGAAACTAACAACTTATGGGTTATATTGTAAATCCACTAGTTACACCAGTAAGAAATTCTATAAATAATAACTGTAGTCATACTAAACTACATTGGATGCTTGGTTATTTTTTTGGTTAATTACTTCATCCAAGGCTCTATGGTGTTGGACGGCTCCCAAAAGTTGTATTGAAGAGCCTGAGTCTTTGACACGATCTTAGCCAACGCACTTTAGGGCATTAGTGCTTTGTGGAAAAGGCGAGAATGAAGGCGTACCATTCTCTAGGGTATTGATCCCATAAGTATAAGGTAATGAACTCCTCTCTACCTCAATGCATTGTCTCCCCCTTTCCTATTTATTTCACGAATTTTAGAAGTTTCAACCCTTGGCTACATAAGTATTTTGATCTGAATATGATACAAGTAATAGATTCCACAGTAATCTCGTATATGACCAACACAAGGTAATGGTTTGTTGTAATTTTGTTGTGGGTTACACATAATCTTGTATATTCAGTTCATTACATGACACGGTGTGTATGAATTTAGCCACATCATAGAACTGAAACCCCTGGTAGGAAACCATCCTCGACCATAATCATGAACAGACCACATGGCATACAACTAAAATACCTACATGCCCATTAGCCGAAACCATTAAGGCTTACAATATAGACGGAACATATGAATTGGTACTATAACCCCATTGCATGAGGAATATCCCTATAGTCATCCCATGATCAAGACAACATGAAGATTAATTACCAAACTTTAGCCTAACTGAAAACCAATCATAGAAACAAAATCAGTAAATCCTCAGCCTTGAAGCATTGGCCAACCTTCCCAGAAAAAAACTCTGTAGGTATAAAGAGACGTATCTGTAGCTGAAAACCTAACAAGGCATACTGAAGCACATCATCCAGTCTTGTATATTATACATATTATATACTAGTAGTCTAATTGTTTGGGAATGTTACATGTGGATTTTGTTTTAATATTTCTTACTGCCATTATTATTGAACACCTAAGATGGAGTGTGGGCTGACAACACATATTGTAAATTGAAAAATTTACATAATGATAAAACATTATCTTTGAAATGTTTGTGTTAAAGAGCACGTTGTTATCACCTCTCATCTGTGATCAAATGACCTGGAACATGCTCAATTTGCAGGGATGCAGAGCTGCAAATTTGAAAAAAAAACATACTGTTCGGGAAGGATATGTATACAGAGAGGTATGATAGGGTCCTGGAGTCATGTTCATTGAAGAAGGACCTAGGATTCTGTAGAATAGTGGTCAGATGGAGCTAGGAGAGATAGGCATCAACCTCAGTTCTGGGCAAAAGAAACATGTCAAATTGATCGAGCTCTCTACCAAGATGTTGGAATTTTCTTGTTTGATGATCCCTATAGTTCCGTGGATGCTCAAAGTGGAAGACATCTATTCAAGGTTTAATGGCTATGGATTTGGATTGCTGCTCTTATACCATGTGGAATGTAATAGGCTAATAAATGGTTATGTTAGACAAAACTATAATTCTATAAAGTTGGAGAGGGGGCACTTAGAATGAGCCAAATAGATGGTTAAATCCCTTGAACTTGTGCATGTATACTCCCCTCTTTATATTGTTTTATAGATAATTGAGCATATTGTATGCCTATATTTACCCATTGGTTTTTATGTATTGCCTTAGAGTGTCATCTATTAAATGTTTCATCTTGACTTGAAGAATCAAGGAAGCCCAACTTTCAAGATATAACAACCAGAATAGAAAATTGGATACTCCCTCTGCTATTTAGTTTTCTTGAATGCCTTCTGTTAATCTAATTGGCATTTTATTTGTACATTCCAACTGATAGAGAAAACTAACTATGACTGATATCTATCATAATACTACTGAACTTTTGTTATTGGAGTAGTTACTAATGAAATACATTGTGTGTTGTGGTCAGGTCTGCAACTGTCCCTATTTCACGCATCGCAAGACCTAGTGAGAACAAAGCGCCGATCTCCTCAAGTGAAGACTAACGATGATGTATCTAGGTAGAACTCTATTTTCATTTGTCTCCATTCCTGTCATTCAGTTTCATGTTCCCTTGTGTTAGTTATCATTTGGTGGGGTGTGGTACCCACATATGTCATCATCAATCATTTCTAGGGCATCGTACAATAAGACATACACCATAGATTCATTGTTTGCATTCCTAGACATTCACTATAACCTCTAGTGTCCCACTCTACAGTGATGAGATTAGCTAGGTGTTGACGGAAGATGAGTACTAGAGGTGGCGCTTGGAACATAGTAACACATCATTGTCATTCAACTTTATTAATATTTCTAACAAATATCAAGTTGTGTTTTAAGTATTATGATGAAAAAATGCACTTGGAACATAACCAAAATCTTGCTTACTTTTAGGTTCTGAAGTACTAATGATAGACCAATGCTAAATGAAATTGTCTTTTCACAAATTTGCATACTATGCTAAGCTATCTTTAACCCTAGCTTTTACATGTAGCAGTGCTCTTTTGGGACCAAATAAGCATAGAGTCATTCTTGTTTTTAGGGTAGTTGACTCAATTATAGAAATATAGGCATTCCTGATCTTTCTTCTTTATGGAAATAATTATAAGAAGACATATACTTTTGGTTTATTTTATGTTTTTCAACTTTAATAGAGAGTCCTACTTCTTTTCTTGATTCTTCTTGTCTTAAAATTTGTCTTATAGTTGGTGGTATTTATCAAAGATATAATGTGCTATGAATGAAGAATGTGCCTTCTCATTTCAACTGCATTAATAAGTCAGATCTCATTGATTGTTGCTCTAATTCTCTACAAATCCAAATCCATAATTGAGACATGCTTGTTGAGATTACGGATCTGTGATACTCAGTTGCAGGGTACTTTATTCTGTAGTTGATATGAGGATCCATGGCCATGTGGACTTTTTTTTAAAGTTAATGCTATGATTATGAATTTAATATTTACAGAATATTTGAATACTCAGATTTGACATGTTCATTATTCTCTTATGCAGAAACCAACTATAAGGAAAGAAACTTTTCTATACATATGAGGAATAGATCTCTAAAGAAAGAAGAAATCTCTGAAGAGGCCCTAGGGACCCTCCACCAAAGCAGGCCAAGAAAAGAATAGATAGAAATGCACTTTAAAGACTAAAGAAAAAGAGGGGTCAACTCGATCTCCAAAAAAGAAAAACAACAGTCCAGCAAAGAATACTCTAATATGTACAACTTTATAGATAATATCAATTTCACGACATTACTTTCCCCCACTTTCCTTCTTCCTTTCTCTGTCATCTCTTACTTTGCCTCTCAATACTACTTTAAAATTATTAGTCACAAGTTGCATTTGCGGAAGGTGAGGAAGGGGAAGGGAGTAATAATAGAGAATGGAAATTAGGTGTAACTAAAATGAGAGGAATTGATAAGAGACAAGTAGGTTTATCACTAGTCGCAATCCACCTACGAGTGAAGACTTTATCATTGGAGTTAGGAACGTCTAAGTCTCACAAATTCCCAAGAACCTCTAAGATTGATGGTCGTGCTTCATTAAGCCCCCAATTATTACAATACTTGCATTCTCAATGGAATTACATATTGTTAAAACTTATAAGTCAGAATGCTTTTCCACTATTATTTAACATTTATCTTCAAGTTCTCTACTTAAAAGAAAATATTTGTAATAATCTTAAAGGAATAAGTTTTGGTGGTTAAAATAAGATGTGACATTCAAGATAAGGTAGGCCTCAAACATTATGAGGCATAAGTCTTAGCCTAGGATACCAAGGCGTAACCCTTGAGGAACAAATAGGATAGCCTCGCAATGAGGCGTAAGCCTGGAGAGCTGCACGGTAGGACTTTTAATACCATGGTGTCATCTCAGTCAAATATTGGAAGAAAACAATGTTTACCCCTGAAGGTGATGTTGTATACAAAATTAAACTATTGATCTCACATGGTAAATGAGACTTCTAAACAAACACATTGATTGAAGTTAAGGACTTCATTTTCATATAGGGATTATAAGATTTTTACTAGTTGCACAGACAAATCTCATCTCAGTAATATCTTTGGTCTTAAAATAAGTTGTTAATTTTATAAAAGTCTAACAATGCATACCCATTATATATTTGGCGTTTGAGTAATGAAGTAGTGGTAGCATTCTTTCAAAAACTAACATTGGCTTCATCTCCACTCACTTTGATTTCTTAATAGCAGTGGTTTTGTTTTTGCAACTAAATAAATATAGACGTGCACAACTCTTTTATATCAAACGTGATGCCATATATTAATTACTAGTAGAGCTCAAACCATCACCCAATTCAACTGAAATGTTACAAGACCAAACGATCTGCTTGGCCTCACCCAGCCCCATCTTTTCCAAATTGTGAGCGGTTGCATTTTCTTCTCTACCTATGAAAGAGAACAAACTAGGAGAAAATATTAGCAAGCTTGTCAATTTCTATAAAGAGGTGCATAATTGGGTTGTCCCCTCTCACTCCTAAAAATATCTGATCACATACACCCTTATTACCTATTTTAGCTACTATATGTTAAAACGTTAAACTTTAAAAAACCTACAAACTATAGAGAAAACTCATAGCTTCAATAGTGAACACATACCAGACAACAGGATTTGTCTGAGCTACCATTGCTAATGTATCACCCTCCCAGATTTTGAAGATAGCTCCTTGATCTCATTGGTTGTGTGCTTCTGCCTCTTGTAGGTGTATTCAATTCTTTCTTTATCTTCATAGGATCATGCACTCATTTCCATAACCTATGGTCTCTGATAGAAGGAGGCAAATGGACATCACTGAAAATGTATTGGTTATGGTTCATCCAGATAGCTAGACATGAAGTGGAGAAGGTCACAAGCTCATCCCTTGCACACTTGCTGAAAACCACCTGATCATTTCTTCCATATTGCTTTTGAGGGTGTCGTTTAGAAGTGAGTGTGTCCCTAAAATTTGTGCGTATTTGCATTTCATGGAATTTCTCACCTCAGTTTGCATTTTGAGATACATAAATTATGTAGATTGGGTATTCAAGTTGGTATTGATTTCCTTAGGGAGATGAACCTACGGCACGTAACAATGTTTTGCTGTACTTCTTTGAGGGAGAGACAAATCTATTGGGATCCCTTTTGAGGAGGTGAGTTTCAAGAAAGTGAGATAACACAGTGCCACTGCTATGAGGTCAGGATAGATGGGGCAATGACAACTGCTCTGAATCGGTTCTTTAACCTATTTATTATTCTAGACTATTTGGTGCAACCTGGAATCAAAACTTTGTACCCAAGCGTAGAGATCAAGATGATCAATCTTGACTGGTAAAGATTGAACTTAATTAGGTGTGTAAGGTGGGCAGTAAACTTACAACCAATAGTCTATATTTTAATTTATTTTATCTATTATATTGACTGCTGGAATAGGATCCAGCCGGCCATTTTTATTACTGTTGGAATAGGATTCTCTATACCGAAACACTAATGGCCATTCAATATCCACCGAATCTAATAGCAACTCGAATGTCCTGCACTAGCCTCAAAGCACCATGAGGGCTTGTATTGATGGATGTTCAAAGAATGTCCAGTCAGTCGGAGAGACTCTCAAGGCCATCTATTAAAAGGAATTAAAAGGTATTTTAAATATTTACAGTTTATTGTGATCTCAAAGGCTCTACAAATAATTAAAAAATAAGATCTTAAATTGTGAATTTTGAATATACTAAAACATATAAAGCAGTCCAAGATTTGAGCATTCCAGGTACAAATCATAGTTGCCAGTTGAACTTAGAAAATCCAAGGTCCAAACTAATAGTTGTGGGCTCTTGTGGTTATTGATTACCTTGAAATCGAGACAAATATTGGGTGCGGGAGTACCAAGAAAAAATATATGTTCCTCTATTTGTGGGGTTGCCCCAGTTTCATAACCAAGACCAGCCGCTCACACTTGGAAACTGCATTGGATAACAAAAAGCGTGAAGGAGGTCAGGGACAGAAAGACAAGATGAATCATGTTGGAGTAGGGTGGTCACCCCCTAAACCTCCCTTATTCCAGCCAACTTGAAGGAGGTAGGAGGAGGTTAGCCTCTAGATTGATAGCTTGGAATGGAGCTTGAACTAAATACTTTATGCTACTAGATATGCATCTGTCTGTTAGATGAAGGTGTTCATGGCTATTGGTTCCTGACTTCTCTCCTGATTTTCTGCTGCAGATGAGTTCTAGCGTTAACATCTTTATAAGGTCGTACTGGAGAGGTTGTGTCTTTGAGGCAATCTCAGGCTCGGCTATGAAGAGGAGCAGCTAACGAAGAGCACTTTATAAGACATTATTGCTTCATGGTGAAGGCAAGCATTCAGGACCATTTTATAAGGTATCGATCCCATAAGTATAAGGTGATAAGCCCTCTCTTCCTTTGTGCATTATCTACTCTTTTCATATTTATTATCTGCTCTTTTTTATCTATAATAGTTGACTTTCCAACCTGTTAATGTTAGTGTTATTTTCTTCCATCCATTGATCTTCGCCCAAGTAGGGGCCAGGAGGTTCCGTGTCCAATAACTGGTCACTGGTTGATTACTGAAGTAATTATGGTGAAAGTTTGAGACCTAGGCACCATTGTGTGCTACACTTTCTTTCTCCAAGTCTATAAGGTCATGAGGGATTTACCTCAGAGTTCCTAATGATAAAATCCCTTCATTAGGAAGTCATTTTCCAGTCCTCAATGAAATGGCACTTTTCTAGTGAAATACTTTTAATGCATCCCACTAGAGTAGACTGGTGTTTGGTGAAAGCTCTCCAAGTGGAACCCCAACGAGCATTTCTAGAGATCGATCTTCTTATGTTTATAAATAAAATAAAAATGACACCAAGAAACATTCTTAAGTTTTCAATCTCATTCAGAAAGGAGAGGTGACTCGCAATTAGAGTAGACTGGTTAGGGGGAAGGCTCTCCAAGTGGATGAGCAATTGGCATTTCTTGAGCTTGGCTGTTGTATTTAGACAAAATAAAAATGAAACCAAGGAGCGTTCTCACATTTTTAATTGACTTTAGAAAGGAGAGATTCATAATTAATGAGGATAGAGGGAATGGTAGCAGGAAATGAGGGTATCTATTATATCCCAATCATTTTCCAATCAATTTGTCTAATTGCATTGTGAATCTTACTTCGTTGCTGGTATCTTATGCTTATTTGCACTAATATAATTTGTTACTTATTTTCTATGGTTTCATATTCTTATGGAGGTATATCACTATAACTTCAAGTGTCTTTCCTGTAGAAGCACCCCAACTTGAATTTCATGTAGATTCATGGCTAGTGGAGCAGTAGTTGAACAATTAAAATGACTGGTTTTTATTTTGTTAAGATTTTTTCTGAGTCAATCATCCTACTTATCATTTTGGGTATTCAACCATGTTTCATTAAACTTAGGGATTAGTTGTTTATCATGATTTAACAAGATTTATGAATTAGTTTAATGCAGCAATGAAAAACTCTGGGATTCTATAAATTTCAAAAATACAAATTTTATGTTTATTTCAGATGTTGTTCAACATAAATTGAACAACCAGGTCACATGTATTTCCATTCCGAGCTACAACATTAGAAGAAATAGGGCACACCATGTTGGATGGCAACATCCCACCAATCTAAAATGAAAAAAAACACCAACAACTACTATATAACTAAAAACTATTGGATTATTCACTTTTTCCTGCTCCACAAAACCAAACTCAATTTTTTGGTCGCTGGATTAACAGATATGGTCCAATTCTACTGAATATGGCTAACAAAACATCCCTTTATAGGAGATGTTCTTCTAAACATAGTAGCCTTTTCTTTGACATTATTAAATTACATATTGATTAGTCAAATAAATCCTTATTGTCCTGAGTGTTTAGCCATATTTTATATGCTTGAAGTTTAGTCTTTTGTGTTATTTAATATATTGTCATGATTTTTTTAATTGTAGGTTGCACAAGAGGATGTTCATATAAATGATTTTTATTCTAAGAAATACATGGAAGTTATATCAAAGTTGTCCACACTCATCCTTCATCTTATAACTTATGAGAATCTCATAGTCAAGGAGATGGAAAACATAGTTGTCCCATGACCTGCCTTCCTCACTCTGTTCCACAAAATATGAACCTCAAAAATGTACATTCATTTCTCTACTTGCGCACAGGGTGCAACCTAGGCTTGAGAGTTTGGAATCTATGGTTGTATAAGTTGTATAGTAACAAATGAAGTTTGTTTTTATATTGTATTTGGTAATTTGTTCAAGGTCGTAAAGGATCACGTCCTCCACTATGTACATCAACATTTTGTTCAATACAATAAAAGAAAGAGTTTGTGAATTTTTCATGATTTGTTCAATTGTGTACATTAGATGGATATTGTTAAGAAATAATGTTATAGAATATATCATACATCAATTTTCTAAATTATATAAAAATATTATGTATCGTTATAACTATTTACGACGGAATTTTTGTGTCCCAATAAACATTGATGAGAGTACTTATAAATTTCTCATTATTGTTATTTACGATGGAAATATTTTGTCGTGATTACCAACCATGACAACCAGTTTAAGTTGACGTTATATCCATTAGTGATAACATCAATTATTTTTCGTTGTTGATAATAATGATGGAATGAATTTTTTTGTCGCCACAGGTAATAACGGCAAGACCAATTATGACGACACGCGACGGCTAATTTTTTCCATCCTTAATAGATATAATGACCAATTTTTCCCCAATTACGACAGATATTTTCCATTGTTATTGTTATATTTTCCTATAGTTTTATATTTATATATATATATAGAGAGAGAGAGAGAGAGAGTGAGAGAGAGAGAGAGAGTCAGACTAGAATACACTCGAGTGTATAGATCACGCCGTACACCCCAATGGTGTTTGCCTATCTAGACCATGTTTTTCCAAAATCTAATCCATTGATCTTCATGGTTAAATAATAATAGGTCACATACAAAATTTTAACTCATTTGGATGAGTGTAAGTCACTCATCCAAGGACAACAAAATCGACGCACAAAACGAATTTGAAATACATTGTTTTTGCCTCCTTTGGATGCACGACCTATAAGTGTCCAAATGAGCTAAAATTTATTATATAGTATGTTCTTATGATAATAAAGAAGATCAATGGTTTATATTTTCAAAAATTTACTTCATCTTAAAAAATGACTGAGGTGTACGGTGCCTCCGGTACACTCGAGTGTACACTAGCCTGACTCTCTCTCTCTCTCTCTCTCTATATATATATGGTATCGTATGGCGTATCTAATATGATATGCACATTAATCATTTTTAACATTCGTCTCATATCCAATAAAATAAATCTGACCATAGCAATTTCAATTTTGAAGACTTTAAATTGACCTGGTTCTAATATCACTGTTGGGAAATTTGGGCAACAAATAAGGCCGTGGAAACAAAATATATATATATATATATATATATATAGATATTGCCTGATTCTCGAACTAACAGATCATGTCAACAACAATGTATCTAGAACAACTACAGATCCATCCTTTGGCGTCGGTTATTTAAGCCCTTTTCATGACGATTTCCAAGTGACACCTATGTGGGCACCGCTAAAAGTCAAACCCTTTCGGCGTCGATTTTCCAACCGACGCTAAAATGATTCACGCCACCGAAAATGCGCCAGCAGGGCCCCCATCAACGTCTGTTATAAGTAACTAAAATGATGCTATAATCATCTGCACCACAAAAAGGGCACCATCTTGGACGCTATCGGCGTCGGTTTTCTACTAATAACCGACGCCATATGATCTGCCGCCACGGCCGTGCTAGCCAGCACGACGTAAATTTTCTTATATTAACTGACGCCATATCACCTGCCGCCACAGCCATGTTGTCCAGGCTATCTGGCAACATTAGGCAACGATTGTTTGCTATTAACCGATATTGTAAGCCTTTGTTGTCAGTTTTAGACAAATAACTGATGCCTATGGTTTGATTTTTTTTTCTTATCATTTTGCAGGCCTACTGTGGCTGGTCGTAGGATGAGAACCTGCAGTTCAGTGGAACTGAACTGCAGGTTTACGACATCCATTGATATCAACCAACAAACAGGCCACAAACCTACAAAATCAACAAATATTCTTTTCACACATTCACACATAGGTAGATACATTTAGTCATTAATTCAATTTTCACATTCACACATGTAGAAATATTCAAATACATGTAGAAACATTCAGACATGTAGAAACACATGTATAAACATTCATTTACAAAATATCATTCATCATCGCTATTAGCATCCCAATTATATCTTACAATCCCCACTGCTTATATGGCTCTTGCCCACTCTTCTCTTACGTCATTTAATACTTCCATCGTATACGGAGCATGTACATCTTTTAAGGCTTTACCTGTAGTGGGGTCAGTTTTAAACACCTGCAAACAGAATGATGCATATATAAGTAATAATATATAAATAAGATTGATATATTTCATACTATCTAATGAGACTATATATAATACCTTAGGTATGGCACTGATTTCATCTGCATGTTTGATAATCATGTCCATAAGCCGCATCACATCGTATGCACATGCCCAGCTGTTGTCTTGTGTAGCACACTATAAAATGGATACAATATATTAAAAAATACAAATAAGCACAGTTTACATAAATATCATATACATTGGAGTCGGGAACTTACTTTCACATTCTCCCAAATTATTGGTTGGTTCTTTTTACTGGGGACCTTTCCTCCAGGCTTTTTGAACGCATCTAAACCCCTACATGTTAATGTAACACAGTAAATTGCATAATTAAATAGTAATGTAATAGCAGATGTTAATGTATATAAAAATGAAATATTTCTCACCAGAATAATGCCATTCTCATTACGTGTCCAATTTTTGGATTCACTGTACTCCCCGCAGGATCTAGATAATAGACAGTGAACATCCCAGGGAGAATAACTAGTAACTCCCAATGCTTAGTGCTAGAGGTAAAAAGTTAAAAATTAATAACTCAAAATCCACAATAAAAATGTAATTTTCTTAAGTCCAAATTATAAGCAAAGTACACTTACTTCACATTGAATGGAGCTATTATTATCGTCTTCTTTTTTTGATCGAAAATTGTAAAAGCATCACAATAGTATTGTTGAATACTATCAGGGTCTTTAGCTACCAGACTAATCAATGATGGAATAAAAAATCCCACAAGTTCAAATCCAAATTGTTTACATTGAATTTCGACTAAGTACCTGCAAAACATGTATTATGTATGCATTAATATATAAGAAACCAGATCACCGGATCCTACACAAGATATATGGATGTATAAACAAGATCTTACCTTATACATTCCTCTATCATTGATGTATTCAACCAATCATAGATAAACAACTCAATAATATCTTGTATAAATAGAGAGCTTTCGTTTGATTGACATGCATAATCCGCTTCTAAAGAAACAACCATAGGGCAATGTATATTATGTGTGCATAGCCATACTGCCATTCCCTTACAAGAAGGACCTAACGGGAATTTTAGGTCAGTTGGAACCCAACTTGGTAATGCAGGAAGTGGAGGTGGAGGCCTAGATGCTCCGGGTGTCTTCTTTTTAACCTTTATATATAATTTCAGATCAATTGACCTCATATATACACATTAACAATTTAACATAATGTAAATTTATCTTACAATTTTAGTAGTGTCGACGACATCCACTTTGGGCCACAATATCACCCCACCTTCTGCCTCAGCAAGTGTATCAATATCTGAGTGGGCATATGGTAATGCATCTTCCCTCCAATCGGGGAATACACGTATCGGGCTCACACGAATGTAACCATGTGGCATTAATTGGAGCCCCGTGAATCATTTCCCCAGGAAGGGAAAGGTAATCCTATGCCTCTGCAACAATATAATCTTCAATTTTTAAGCGGCATGGCTTCAACGCCTAAAAATTTACGTAAAGAATGTTATATATATATATATATATATATATATATATATATCATCTTAAAAATATATCATCTTGAAAAGACTAGCTACTATGTCATAAACAATACTTACAGCAGACGTGCTAGGTGGTGGGTCTATAGGATTACTCTCAGCATGTGCATCATGAGAAGAGCGGGTCGCCATAGGCTGATTGGAAGCCTGAGATGCCTGCCACCGCAACATTTCTTCCTTACCTTCTTAGCAACTATATCCTCGACTCTCTTATTCTCCTATACATGGATAAAAGAAACATTAGCTTCTTATTATTGAATTCCTTTTTGCAGTAACATTCTAAAAAAAGAATAGGTTACCTCTTCTTGTGAAAGTCCCGCTCTTGTGACAGGTTTGTGTTGGGATGGCCCAAAGAATGCTTTGATATCCACACCAGCGCATGCACCCCTAATATGTCTAGGATGCTCTGGGTTACCCAGAGCAACTGTCAATTCATCCCTTGTGCCCTTAGGGATGAACATGCCATGTTTCCTCTGCTCATGCAGCTCCTGCTAATCACCATCAATAGAAATTGGTAAGTAAACACCACAAATAATCAATATTTGAATGACATGCATTGTTGAGTTGTATTTTACCATTTTCACAGCCGCCTCAGCAGTTACGGACTTCTTTATTTCACCCTTCTTCTTTTGCCTACCAGCTATCCAGACATCATGGCGAGGCATGGGTGTGGTACATGTAGTAGAGGACTCCTGAGTAGTAGCAGACTCTGCATGTAGTCTTTGGTGAATGTCTGTATAGCCCTTTGGACCCATTATGTGGTCATGCACATTCAATGCACGCCTTTCTCTTTGCACCTCACTGAATGCCTAGTTAGTAATGGCATTGATTTGGTTAGTAACACTAAAGGTTAATCTTGAATAGGTGAATACAATGTATATTAATTAAATTGGGAGTGACACTTAATACCTTGAATTCTTCAGTTTGCTTGAAGCAACAAATGTGTCCCAATCTTATTTGTCTAGGAAGTTCCACTTTTCAAGGGCTGACTTCTTCTTCTTATCACCATCTTTTATGTATTCTCTATTGAGATTTGTCCTATAGTTCCTTAGCATCTTTCCAGTGCATTGCATCACGCTTTTACGATACAACTTATCATTCAATGCAAACTGATTATGTAAAATAGAATTGCTATTAACTAGTATCTAAAAATAGAATTGCAAATTATAGAATTTGTAATCTACAAAATAGAATTGCAAATAATAATAACTCACACATAAATCCTTCCATATCAAGTCTTTCTTCACCTGAGGAGCTTTATGCCAATTATCATACTTAACACCACAATGGATTCAAGTGACACACCGAAGATTGTTTACAAAATTATTGCGGTTCACTCCAATTGCATTTCCTGCATTATCAAACTCCACAACCAAGCTGGATCCACTGCCCCTTAGCGTTGTTAACTTCTTCAATAGAGTGATGCCCCTTTTCTTGTTAACTTTTTGGTGATGTGCATCAAGTGCCTCCAATGCTTCATAGGGTACATGTGCATCATCAACCTAAAATTTGACAAAATAAACACACTGAATTAGCCCAATATAGAAATATAGGATATATGACATAACTAGAAGATAATAAATTTCTATAGAAATATAGGATATGTTTTTCAAACTTAAATTGGTATCCTCGGCATGCTCATCACGGACATCATCCTCATCATGGACATCATGCTCATTATAGACATCATGGTCAGCCATCTGATATGCCAATATGAATAAAATACCTGCAGGAACTTTGATATAAAATACTTGTTTTGCCTGTGATGCCAATATGAATGGTTCACCCTTCTCTCCAATCTTTTCAAAGTTCACTAAAGTGAAACCCAATTCATCCACTATAACACCTTTGGTGTTATCAACCCAATTACATTTGAAGAGTAGAATTCTGAAATCTATGTAGTCAAACTCCCATATGTCTTCAATGACACCGTAATATGACATTTTAGCTTCATGTGGACTCTTATCCTTTGCACTTGCAAAATACATAGTCTACGCTTGAAGGGTGACCCCACTGTTTTGGATGACACTCTTATCATCTAAATGTACATGTACCACCTATCCCATCCTTGAACACCTAATCTCACTAGTAAGTGTATAATGTATATTGGGTTTTCAAGAAAATTTCGGCAGTATTTCCCCGCTGTTCTCCAAGTACATATGTACTTAGAGAACAAACGGGGAAATACTATTGAAATTTTCTTGAAAATCCAATACACATTATACACTTACATCCTAAGTGAGATTAGGTGTTCAAGAATAGTCCCAAACTGGGGACAATCCAAGATTTACTCCTAATGAGTAAATCTTGGACGGGTTTCTAGGCCAACAAATACATGTATGTTGTCATTCCAATACCTACAATCCTAGTTTCATCTTATATATAACAAATGTGTACCACCTATCCCATCCTCTAACACCTAATCTCACTAGTAAGTGTATAATGTGTATTGGGTTGTTAAGAAAATTTCGGCAGCATTTCCCCGCTATTCTCCAAGTACATATGTACTTAGAGAACAAATGGGGAAATGCTACTGAAATTTTCGTGAAAATCCAATACACATTACACACTTACATCCTAAGTGAGATTAGGTGTTCAAGAACAGTCCCAAACCGGGGACTATCCAAGATTACTCCTAATGAGTAAATCTTGGACGGGTTTCTAGGCCAACAAATACATGTATGTTGTCATTCCAATACCCGCAATCCTAGTTTCATCATTCATATCCTAGGTTTCATGTAACATCATTTAATCTAGGTATCATATTCTATAACATTGATTTCAACATTTTGAGTGTCCATGCATGTTCATCATCTTGGATAGATATGTAAATGTTAGGGTTTCATCACAATTGATGTTAGGGTTTCATCACAATTTTAGGTATCAAATAGAGTATGTAGATGTTAGGGTATCATCATGCAATAGGGATTTAGATGTTAGGGTTTCATCACAATTTTAGGTGTCATATACCCTCTTTTCTTCCTTCTCCCTCCTTACCAATAGCAAGCACGACCGTGTGGGCTGGCCACGGCTATGGCTGTGTTGGCAGAGCACGGTCGTGTTGTGCAGCACAGCCGTGCTTGGCCAACACAGCCACGACCGTGACCAGCCCACATGGATGTGCTTGCTGTTGGTAAGGAGGGAGAAGGAAGAAAAGAGGGGCACCAAGGAGAAAGAAGAGGAGGAGGAAGGGTACCTACAGGAGTAGCGAGCATGTGGCTGGAGTAGCAAGGAGACGGGTGATGACCAGGAGCAGGAGATCGGCGACCAGGAGCAGGAGACCGGCGACCCTGGCGGTGACCAGGAGCAGGAGACCGGTGAGCGGGCGGAAACCAGGGCAACCAGCGGCGGCATCGGCGAGGAGAGTAGCAATGAGCGGCGACAGTACAGGGGAGCAACGACAGCAAGATCGACCAATGAAGCAGGCACGACGGCAGTGTCGTCGGGAGGAGAAAGATCAGGCACAGTCGTTTTCGCGATGAAACAGAAGAAAGGGGAAGAGTCTCCTTCTCGTGGGGACTATTAAGTTAATAAAAGGTGTCAGTTATCTTACAAACCGACACCTAAACAGAATCAACGTCATTTGAAAATAATAACCGACATCAATTGGGCAATCCTTTACCCTAAAATTTTTGGCAGGAAGGGCGTGCGAACCCTTATGAACGTCGGTTATCCCTAAGCAATACACATCATTCTGAAAAATTTGAAGATAAAGATATTATATTAATCCCTAATTTATTTAGAGAAGTAGGAAAGATCACAAGATCAGAAATAATCTCAGAAATAGAAATACCAGAAAATATGAATATAGATGTCTCTGAAAAACCTCTAGTAATAGAAAACTGAATTCCAAGAAGAATTGAATATGAAGGAAACCAATTACAAATAACAAATGAATATAGGATAGAAGAAGCAAGAGCAAGAACTAATAGATACAACGCAAGACTAAGACCAATTCTATGAAATTTAAATAGAACATACAGCTTGAGAATTCTAGCAGACAGTAGAAATGCTAGATTCCTTTGTATTTTTCCCATATTTACTTTTTTAGTTGTATAGTTACTTTTTATCAGCATAGTTACTTTTTTGTTCACAGAATTACTTTTCTAACCAAATGGTTACTTTTTTGGCTAACGGGTAGCGAAAATCTAGACTACCCGCTGGGTATTGAATGAACGTCCATATATCTATACATATATATATATACATATATATACATATATATATGTATATATATAGATATATATAACTATATACATATATATAAATATGTATACATATATATAGATAAATACACACATACACACACACACACACACACATATATATATATATATATATATATATATATATATATAGAGAGAGAGAGAGAGAGATTCAGTCTAAAATATAGTCGAGTTTACAGATCGCACGCTACACTCATGTGGTGTTTGCATATTAAGATTATTTTTTTACAAAATGTAAACCATTGATCTTCATTGTTATATTATAATTAAGCTACATGCAAATTTTGAACTCATTTAGATGATTATAAGTCACTCATTTGAGGGAAACAAAATCGACACACAGAACTAATTTGAATGTATAATTTTTGTGGTCTTCATAACATGATCTATAAATGTCCAAATGAGTTAAAATTTTATATATGAGTTGTTCATATTATGTTTAAGAAAATCAATGGATTAGATTTTTGAAAACAAAATATTGCATCATGGAAAACTTGTTGAGTGTATTCTGCTCCAGATACACTCGAGTGTATTCTAGCTTGACTCATATATATATATATATATATATATATATATATATATATATATATATATATATATATATATATATATATATACATATATATTAGAGAGAGAGAGTCAGGCTAGAATACACTCGAGCATACAGATCGCACAGATACACTCAAGTGTATTTGTATATCAAGACTATTTTTTGTAAGATGTAAACCATTGATCTTTATTGTCATACTATAATTAGGCTACATACAAATTTTGAGCCCATTTGGATAAGTGTAAGTCACTCATCCGAGGGCAACAAAATCGATGCAAGAAACTAATTTGAAATGCATAATTTTTGCAGTCTTTATAACATGACCTACAAATATCCAAATGTGCTCAAATTTTTATATGAGTTATTTACAAGATGATTAAGAAGATCAACGGATTAGATTTTTGAAAAAAATATTACATCATGAAAAACTACTTGAGTGTATCCTAGCCTGACTATATATATATATATATATATATATATATATATATATATATATATATATATATATATATATTCGTCAGGCTAGAATTCTCTCGAGTGTATTCGGAGCAGAATACACTCAAATAGTTTTTCATGATGCAAATTTTTTTCCAAAAATCTAATCCATTGATCTTCTTAAACATGTTGTGAATATCTCATATACAAAATTTTAGCACATTTGGAAATTTATAGGTTATGTTATAAAGATCGCAAAAATTATGCATTTCAAATTAGTTTTGTGCGTCAATTTTGTTTCCCTTGGATGAGTGACTTACACTCATACAAATGGGCTCAAAATTTGTATGTAGCCTATTTATAGTATGACGGTGAAGATCAATGGTTTACATTTTACAAAAAGTAGTTTGATATGCAAACACGCTTGAGTGTATTTGTGCGAACACTCAAGTGTATTCTAGCCTGATTCTCTCTCTCTCTCTCTCTCTCTCTCTATATATATATATATATATATATATATATATATATATATATATATGTATGTATATACACATATGTATATATATACATATATATATATGTATATGTATATATACATATATATATATGTATATGTATATGTATATGTATATGTATATGTATATGTATATATACATATATATATGTATATATATATGTATATATATGTATATATATGTATATATATATATATATATATATATATATAGAGAGAGAGAGAGGATCTACTATGGAGTGCGGTCCGTGCAGACGGTCTCTCCTTTCCAGCTTTTGCTACGCTTAGTTGTTATTTATCTGATTTCACGGGAATTACAAACCCACTTTCCATATGTCTCGGCACTTTAGTTTTCGTTTCTTTTGGTTTTGTCATGTGCTTTAGTTTCTAACTAGTAAATGCATTTGCTTTGCACATGACTTATGTATGTAAATTTATAAAAAAAATTTCTAAAAGGGGGCTAACTATTATTCATTTTGTGCCCAATAACGGATAAAATAGTGTGAATGTCAACTTGGTTTCCAAAGGTAAATCAATGAGGTACAATAGAAGAGAAGGAAATAGAGTCTGATTTATTCATAATTTAAGCAAAAACCTATTAAGAAGTTTATTACAACAATACTATATTTTTGCATGGCTTCACAAACAAGAAGTAAACCCCAAAACCGTCATGGTGAATTATACTTGTAGAATTTAAGGAGTGGCATGATATGATATCAACATCTATTTTTTTGTGTTGGGAATTCATGTTCCTCCTATGTATGTGTAACCCCTCCAAAAATAAAAACATGTTCACAACACTAAATTGATAGAAATGTATTGCAAAGTTTGTCAATTAAAAATTATGTATGTGGAGGGCATATCTACAAGAGAATAATCATTCTTCCTATATGCAATGTTGGAAATTTCTTTGATCATGGTTTTCATCATATTGTAAAGAATTTCAAAATATTTTGTGCATTGTGAAGTAGAAAATTGACATGCAATAACTTAAGAAAATCATGTGCCAACTAATTGTAACAAGCACATCAATATCGTGCTAAATACATTGATGAATTTTTATTGTTGGATATAGTCTGATATATTTTATAAAATTGATGAGGTTTCATGGTGAAATGTGTCAAAATACATTGATTCATGATTGTATCAATATTAGTGGTAGTTGTTTCCTTGTCTATCTTGAAACATTCTTCTTGTAGAACATGTGGAAATGAAATGACGACCAAGTTATTACGTCCTTTTTGTCAGAAATACATGGGCATCAAATTGACATATTTCATTAGATGGCCTATGAGTTAATGTATATCTACAATTGATTTACGATATGTTCCGTGCATATCTATGGATTAAATTAATAAGTCTTTTGGGCAAAGATATCTCATGTTATTGGGGTTAACTTTCTACTTTGAAGTGTTTGATCAGAATATATATCATCTTTTCCACAGTAAGATAGATATCATATCATTCTCTATGACATAGGGATCCATCCATTGATGTTACATGTACTTTAAAGTTTAAACATTCTTCACAAATGCATGAGCGAAGATGAAATATGATAAATATTAAATGAATATTTTTGATAAATAGTAAATCTTTATGCTTATTCCAACAATTAAATGCATTTGCCACAAATATATGGCTTCATAGCTAATACAAAACAATTACATGAACATGACATAAATATTATGTAAATCTAATGTTTGTAATAGGATGAGTATTTGATTCAAATTTTCTTATGAGTGATCAGTTGTGTTGAGTCAATAATCAAAATGTAGAAGGCATACCTAATTTGTCAATTTACATTTCGAAAAGTCACAAGTAATCACTTATATAGAATATTGGATATTATATGAATAAGTATCACATCATCGTATTAATTTACATATATATATATCACCATCTTTTTTTCTTCTTGAAATGACACACATCCACCTTTTGTTTTGTTTTGTAGAATATAATAACATCTCTTTATCATGTATATTACTTAGAAATGAATTTGCAACACCAGAAACGTCACAATTAATCACCCAGAATATAGAAAACATATAGCAATTTAGTAAGTAATACCAAAAATTATGAAACTTTTAGTTAAAAAATAACCATATTATTTTTATTTATGTAAAAGGACAATCAGTTTTAAATTAATTAATAATGACGATTTCCACAATGAAGATTTTGAATGGCATTGTGGATGGTATTTTCTATAAAGATTTCTATGATCTATATGTTGTTTTGTCCTATCCAACAATGATTAAAGACTTGTAAACCGAAACAAGAACTTAAAGGAAATTGATAGACTTTAATATTAACATTAAAGAAGAAACTAAGGATGAAGAAAGATAAAAAAATATAGTTGAACTTAACAAATGGCCACGCAATGTTTTATAGAAAGTTTATTTTCCAAAGGAAAATGTAGAAGGACTACATAATTCATTGAAAAAAAAGCTTGACCCTTCAATTGAAGAAATGAGGATGCATAGAACAAGGAGAACTCCACCTCTTGGCTTAGATATCAAAATAATAATAAAATGCATGAAAATGTTCAATGGGGGCAATACACATGTAAAAATGATCAATTTGAAAAGTTTAACAAAAAGCCCCATGTTCAGTTGATTCCATGATCATAATTATATGAATATAGTGGTCTATGTAAACATGCAAAACAATATGCTTAAATTGATGGTACCATTTTTGAAAATTATGTGTTTGTGCTGCAAGAATGTAAGGTGTGTACGCAAAGGATGTCAAATCAAAAGCTTATTTCACTATATCATTCGACATAGGGCAACGTACCGACCCGACTGGCTCCTACCATGCCCCGACCAATATATATACTGAAACAAAACTCATCCATATTTTTAGGTAGGTCAGCTAGTGATGTGCACAAATCATATCATCTTTTGGATCATGTTTGGTTGCATATCCATGTTGTTTTGACTCAATTATCACTCTCATTCATGCTAGATTCTACATTTTTAGCTATTCTTAGTTATCTCATGGTTTGGATTTTAGGTAATATATTTTGCAATGAAATGATGAGGAATATATCATATTATCTCTTATTGGATCACTCCTCAAGTATCTACATATTTTGGGGTTTGAAACTACACACATATCACTTTTTATGGAATGTAAATCAGACCTACATGCTGAAAGTTATGAGCAGAATACACAACAACCCAGAACAGCCAGGTGCACATCGTGCATCAAAAGTGCACACCGTGCACCTGGGAGCGTCTAGTAGACCAAAGTTTCTGGAAAATTGCACGGCGTGCATTACTTTAGCACACACCGTGCGCAGTGCATTCTGGAACAAATTGAAAGTTTCTGGAAAGTTGCACGGCGTGCACTTTGGGTGCACGACGTGCACCTCGAAGTTTTAGCATTTTGAAAAATATGAGTTTTTGTTTAAAATGAAGTGGAAACTTAATGGGCGGTTATGCTCGGTATTTTTGTGTCAATTCTCTCATCCCAGAGAAAGCCTAGAGCAGAGGAGGGAAATTTGGAGGAGAAAAGAGGCAGTTTCTTGTGAAAGGAGTCTATTTCTTCTTCTCTTCTTCTCCATTTTCTTCTCTGGAGGTGTAGCAGAGCTTCTTCACTCTACAAAGATTCTCGGGAGGGAAGTTTGTGCAGTTTGGAGCAGCTGTAGAAGTGGGATTTTGTCCTCAAGTCGGAATTCTATCTTTCTTTGGTTACACCTTGGGATTGCTTAGCTTTTCCTTCTCTAAACCATGTTAAACTCTGAAATTTCTACACATTTTCTGCTGTACATCATTATGGACGAGTAGACTCTTTTTCTTGGGCATGGGAGAGTAACTCCCATGTCATAGCTTGTATGAACATATGAATTTCATACTAAATGTTAGTTTCTTGCATGTTTCAAGAGTTGTTTTAGATCTGAAATGCTTATTTGTGTGATTGGCCATCATACTTGCATGTTTTATGCTTTCTTTCATAATCTGAAAAGATATGTTTGAGAGTATGGAGTTACTCTTTTGGCAACTTGTCCTTGACCGCGAGAGTGGCTGGGATTATGTTGAGGAGAAAGGTTTGTGATTTGAAATGAAATACATACACGAGTGTGATGTATGGAGTTAAAATTGTCATCACTTCACTGGGAGGTGAGTGATGACTACAAACCTCCTTTGCAAGTTAATTAACATGTTTAAATTCGTATTTTAATATAAGCTATGATGTGAAAGTGAAATCCCAAGTCTAAGATCCTTCCAAATCTGAATCTTAACCTTTCTTAAGTGATAATTTACTGTTTTGTTTTAAATATATAATTTAGTTGTTCTAATCCAATCATCTTGTGTACAACGATCTAGATTATTGAAAATCATAACTCTTGCGCCTAACTAACCAATGCTCCTTGTGTTTGACCTCGACTAAAACTACTCTCGTATACTTGTGGGATATAGATGGTTGAGTAAAAGATCATTCCTTAATGATTGAAACTCATTAGTGTAAACACCAACAAGTTTTTGGCATCGTTGTCGGGGAGCATTGGTATTCCTGTTAGAGTAAGAGTTGTTGATAAGTAAATGAGACTAGATCATAACCTTCATATCCACCAATCATATCCATAAATCATAATTCATCATGATCATCATAATTTGTTGTATCTTCCATGTTTGTTTTTGTATCTCACTCACGTTATTTATTTGCAGGAGTATATGGGGTGTTCATAAAATGATCCTTAAACCGTGCATATCACTACATTCAGAAAATGAACACATTGTTTGTAGCCCTCATGGAGCAAGAAGGAGTGATTCCCAAACATGTATGGAGGAATCAAAACCCACACAACCATCATCCATGTCACCATCATCCAAATGACATTCATCCGTGCATCCTTCATCCACACCACCATCATTCACACCTAATTCACCACCATCATATACACCACCAACACCCATACCACATTCTTCCACACCCTCATATCCACCACCTTCATCCATACCACATACACCACCACCATCTACGCCACATCCACCTAATCCTCCAGATCCACATGAAGAACTAGTCAAGGAGGATGACCTTCCTCTTAAGGACTACTTTGGTACAGTTGTAATGCACATGAGTGGGCCTATTAATATTTCAGAATTTGAGGCAGAGGAGTTTTCTATCATCCCATCCATCATACAATTGCTACAGCTAAATGCATTTGGAGGGACACCAATGGAGGATCCAAACCTGCACATTGCTGAATTTCTGTAGTTGCTAAGCACCATAAAGATATATGGTGTTCCTACTGATGGGATATGCCTAATCTTTTTTCCATTCTCTCTTAGAGATAGAGCTAAGGCATGGCTCTATACTTTGCCAAAGAAGTCAATCGGCACTTGGGAGGAGCTTCTAAAGGTCTTTTTGGCAAGATATTTTCCACCTAGCAAAACTTTACATCTAAAGAGTCAACTCATCAATTATTTTCAAAGGGATGGAGAGACCTTGTATGATACATGGGAGAGGTTCAAAGATCTTCAACATCTTTGTCCACATCATGGTCTAAGCAATTGGCTTCAATTGCAATCTTTCTATAATGGTTTATGCTACAATATAAGGATGTCTATTGATGTAGCTGCAAATGGAGCTCTAATGAACAAATCTTATAGAGAAGCCTATGATATTATTGAAGATATGGCAGCAAATCATTGCCCATGGAGTCCGGCTACAAGCTACCACCCATCCTTTTCACATACTACTTCCAGAATGCAGGTGGAAGATCACACAGTTGGTGTTATAGACATAATTACAGTAAAGCTAGACACTTTATCACAACGGTTTGAGAAGCTAAGCACACAGCCATTTCAAGCAGCCAATATTATTTGTGATACATGTGGGTTGTTTAGACACTCATCTTCTACATCTTATGCTTCTTCTATTTATTCTCCAATGGGCTACACTCCATTGGGCTTCTACAGTAATGCAAACCCAGATTTCATTCAGCCACAACAACCACAAGTAACTTCTAGATTAGAGTCCATGCTTGCAACATTTATTTTAGCTCAAATGTAGCAAAATGAGGAGTTCCATCAATAAAGACAATCAATGAAGGATGACATTTTCCAACTCTCTTCTAAGGTGGACGATATTGCCACTCATGCACACATCTTGGAGAAATAAATTGCCCAGCAATTTCTTTCTAGCAAAGAAGCATTTCCACCTTTCTTGCCTAGTCCACCAGAGATGAATACTACATATTTCAGGTCGGTGACATTGAAGAATGGTATCATCATAGAAGTATATCCTTCAAGGTATGATGATGTTGATATCTATGAGGATTATGAAGCTATAAATCAAGGAGATAAAGCTACAACACATGATCTACTTTTAGATTCTTCAAGCAAGCCACATGTCTTTCCACCTCACACTCTAGATGAAACATTGCTTTATAATGAGAACACTCTTCCCAGCTCATATTTTGATGATGCTTCAAAGGAAAATGAAAAGACAAATCGTGTTGGTATACAAAAGACTATTCTTTCTATAGCTAATAGGTGCTTTTGTTTGCCCCAAATCAAGGACATATTTATAAGGAGGCATCAATCTTTAGCACAACAATTTCCAACTACAAATCAGAGCACCGGTCCTCCATGGACTTTGATGTTTCCACCATGATGAGGTACCCGGTTGCAACCTTTTTAGTTTGATTTATGTAGTGAGGACACTACAGATTTCAAGCTTAGGGGGGAGCAACAGGATGGTAACCTAGTTCTTTTAGTTTTTCCCTTTCATGTTATTTGCTTCTTGTCATTTGATTTTATTTTGTGTTCACATTTCAGTTGTTGTTTTCAATTCTTCTCTTCTTGTGGAAAATCTAGTATGATATGAGGTTTATCTTTTATATGTGGATAGAACTCCTATGCTTAACTGATTGTCCTCTTTTGATGAGAAATATCATTTGGAGATATTGTAAAAGGCATGCATTAATCAAATGAAACCTTTTGGCCATCAACATGTGCTTAACTCTGGTTTATGCTTCTAGCCTGAACATTCATCTTTCACATCCTTGATTGCTTAAAACATGTAATGGTTTCAATTTTTTTGAGTAAATCAACTTTACAACATCATTTGGAATATGGGATGCCCTTGCTAAGCTCTTAGTGCATTTTCAACCGCTCTTTCAATGAAAAAAAATCAAAACAAATGAATGAAATCTAGCTAATGTTGCAATTTAGTTGACTCGCCTATGTTTTGGAAACTTTTTAAAATTTCTTTCGGCTTATCTCATCTTTATACCCCACAAAAGATGGCTAAACTGCCCACATATCATGCTAGCCTAGTGTAAGTCCAATCTGACCATGATGGTTAGGTGATGTCTTAAAAGAGGGTAAAATACCCCAACTGACACTCCATGTGTGCATAAGCCTACATTAGCATCCGAGTGTCGGAACCCGTAATCCATTATCATATCACTTTTGAGAAAGAAGGAGAGTACAACTAAAATTGTTAATTTTAACTAAGATTTCATCATTTGTATCTTTAATAGTTGAGAGTTTGAGTTGCACATCTACTAATTGCTTGGCTTGGTCATCCAAATTCTACTTAGTATTGTTTAATTGATTGATTTATTTAATTGTGACCACCCTTTCTGAACTAAAAATCTCTTTCTTGGGTGTTTAAGTTGAATTGATGGCTATGAGAATAAACATGTTGATCATGGTTGGTTTGGTCTTATACATATCTTTCATTTCATTTGATCTATTCATGAACTTAACAATTCTTCATTTATGTTTCTATGCTCTTTTTGCTTGAGGACAAGAAATGGTTTAAGCTTAGGGAGATTTGATGTGCACAAATCATATCATCTTTTGGATCATGTTTGGTTGTATATCCATGTTGTTTTGACTCAATTATCACTCTCATTCATGCTAGATTCTATATTTTTAGCTATTCTTACTTGTCTCATGGTTTGGATTGTAGGTACTATATTTTGCAATTAAATGATGAGGAATATATCATATATTTTTTTGGTGCAAAGGAATATATCATATTATCTCTTGTTCGATCACTCCTCAAGTATCTACATGTTTTGGGGTTCGAAACTATGCAAATATCACTTTTTACGGCATGTAAATTGGACCTACACGCTGAAAGTTATGAGCAGAATACACAACAACCCAGAACAGCCAGGTGCACGCCGTGCACCAAAAGTGCACGTCGTGCACCTGGGAGCGTCAAGCAGACCAAAGTTTCTGGAAAGTTGCACGGTGTGCATTACTTCAGCACACGCCGTGCGCAGTGCATTCTGGAGCAAATTGAAAGTTTCTGGAAAGTTGCACGGCGTGCACCTGGCAGTTTTAACATTTTGAAAAATACGAGTTTTTGTTTAAAATGAAGTGGGAACTTAATGGGCAGTTATGCTCGGTCGTTTGTGTCACTCCCCTCGTGCCAGAGCAAGCCTAGAATAGAGGAGGGAAATTTGGAGGAGAAAAGAGGTGGTGTCTTGCGAAAGGAGTCCATTTCTTCTTCTCTTCTTCTCCATTTTCTTCTCTGGAGGTGCAGCAGAGCTTCTTCACTCTACAAATCTTCTCGGGAGGGAAGTTTGTCCGGTTTGGAGTAGCTGTAGAAGTGGGATTTCGTCCTCAAGTCATAATTCTACCTTTCTTTGGTTACACCTTGGGATTGCTTAGCTTTTCCTTCTCTCAACCATGTTAAACTCTGAAATTTCTACACATTTTCTGTTGTACATCATTATGGACGAGTAGACTCTTTTTTTTGGGCATGGGAGAGTAACTCCCATGTCATATCTTGTATGAACATATGAATTTCGTACTAAATGTTAGTTTCTTGCATGTTCCAAGAGTTGTTTCAGATCTAAAATGCTTGTTTGTGTGATTGGCCATCATACTTGTATGTTTTATGCTTTCTTTCATAATCTGAGAAGATGTATTTGAGAGCATGGAGTTACTCTTTTGGCAACTTGTCCTTGACCGCGAGAGTGGCTGGGATTATGTTGAGGAGAAAGGTTTGTGATTTGAAATGAAATACATACACGAGAGTGATGTATGGAGTTAAAATCGTCATCACTTCACCGGGAGGTGAGTGATGACTACAAACCTCCTTTGCAAGTTAATTAACATGTTTACATTTGTATTTTAATATAAGCTATGATGTGATAGTGAAATATCAAGTCTAAGATCCTTCCAAATCTGAATCTTAACCTTTCATAAGTGATAATTTACTATTTTGTTTTAAATATATAATTTAGTTGTTCTAATCCAATCATCTTATGTACAACGATCTAGACTATTGAAAATCATAACACTTGCGCCTAACTAACCAACACTCCTTGTGTTCGACCTCGACTACAACTACTCTCGTATACTTGTGGGATATAGCTGGTTGAGTAAAAGATCATTCCTTAATGATTGAAACTTGTCAGTGTAAACACCAACATCTAGAACAAAAAAAATGATCAAGATTTTTGTTAGGGCTTGGTCAGGGCCTAAGTAAGGTTAGAACTAAATCCACATACTCATTATATACACCTACATATAAAGATTTTGTTATATATAACATATATACTTTGTAAAGTGTGATTGAATGATAACTTTATAAATTATATTATAACTAAAATATGTTTGGTTGGTCATTTGAAAGGGATAAAAGAATCTTGTTCAAAAATATATTTCTGTTATGTGTTCATTTCCTATTCAACATGTTTGTGGAAATATACTTTGAAATCTACACTTATTGATGGAATGCATACTACTTGGATTAGATGTGCTTAAAAAATCTTCTCAATGAGATATTTATGAGCCACTTAATAAACAAAAGGCATGTTTTCCAATTAGTGATAAGTTTTAGAAACCCAAAAGACCTTTGAATGATTTGAATTTATATCTCATTAAGAAAGGGAATTTGATTGTAACTTTTAAATATATCTAATGTAGAAAATATACGTTTCATCATTGTGGTCGAATTATGTCAACATCTTGTTCATGTAATGGTTTTACAGCTGGTACATATAAGCTATATGCATTTGTAAGTACATACTTCTTATGTCTATAAGTAAATATGTATATACATATTTGCCTGATAATATCTTCACATTATCTTGGTCAGTTCAAATCCGGCCTAAAACTAGGTATACTACACATGTCATATATGGTTTGAGATTTCTAAATATTATCTAGGTGTAAGACCAATCCCGAGACATAAGTAACAATATGGATTTTGGTATGAGCTTATCAAATCCAGGCATGCTTGATGCTCATTCTAATTAGGTATGAACAATACGATGAGAAATTTTGTATTTCAAAATTATAATTGAGAAGTTGAAGAACATGATTTACTCTTTGTAAAAATCAAATGTCACATATATAATAATAAGTTTCACCAATATTAGGTGGTTGGCCGTGCTCTCCCAAGCGCAACGGATGAGCACCCAAAGATCTATCGGATGAAGTATTGGGCTACCAACGAACTTTGAGCGAAGTCCAAGCTCTATTACTTCTTAAGAAAGTCTAAGAAAATAAATTAAAGCAACTATCAGGTCCTTACCATTAACCCTTACCATTAACGAGATCTTTCAGGAAAAGCCAACCGCGATAAAGAAGTATGACATATGGTTGAGATACCAGAGCTGGGTACCATAACATGTACAAGGAGAATAGAGACACCACATTAGTGTTGTCGAGCAGATGTCCACTGAGATGACCTCTCGCCATCGTGTCAAGTTTTCTTGCATTCAGATCATCAAGACTGCTACTGTACCTAATGAGCTGTGGAAGCGTGATAATACGAAGTAGTTCCACAGTCAAAATGTCAAGTTTCCAATTGTCTTAAAACAGGTGAGGCTGCCAAATAAGGAAGCAAAGACTACTTACAAAGCATCCCGCCCCAACCTCTTTAAATAAGAACAATATCCTATCTAAATAATGGTTGTCGTTACCGACTTATCTATAAGATTTTGATTTCCTCGTGATAACCACGTTTAGACTTGAGGTTGCATTAGGATAACCTCAATGGGTGCAAGATTTTGGTTGATTGATAAGAAAACATAGAGTAAAAAGTTAGATCAGAAGCATACAATTTTAGGAGGAAGATCAAGTTATTCCGACAAGCCGGTGATAGTGTGGGTGACGGGCCTCATCCATAAACGTATCCATGCCAAAGTGAGGTGGCGTTGCTAATGCAAAACCCGATGGCAAGGAGCAATAGCATGGTTCCCGTAAACAAAGAGCTAAGCTACACACAACCGGCCAGCCACCCGCTGGCATACCCGGTCCTCGGGACTGGTTGCTGTGCCAACTAACTGCTGTAATAACATTTAACATCAATTAAAACAATAAAGGGTGAGAGAATGAGAAGAGAGAGAAAATAGTTGTCCATAACTTTTAATCTGAAACTTATTTTTCGACGAAATAAATTGAATTAGAATCCTTGTAGAAAATACTTTCCAACGAGACTAGTGTTGACATATTTTGAAATAATGATATTATGTGAAAAATATAGTACCATATATTAGGATACCATATACATGTTCTGGGTACAGACGTACAGTACTCGTGAGTACTGTACTTTTGAATGAAGGTGGATCAACAATACTCGTGAGTACTGTACTTATGGATTCATAAGTACTGCAGCCACTTGTTAATACTCAAGTATTAGTACAGTACTTACCAAATTATAAAACCAAGCATAATCGTATAAATGATGTAGAAGTATAAGTACAGTATCTTCAGAATCGCATAACAACATTAGTCATCTGGACAATTTCTTTTACATAATGTAGACATAAGTTGAGTACCTATTTGTTAATGATCTCAAAAGTACAATGCACATCAGGTCAAAAATCACCTATAAAATGCAACCATAAGTATTGTACCCACATGTTAATTTCAACTCAGTTACTGACGCATAAGTACAGTAACTAACAAATTATATATCAAGTATAAATCAAAAGTACAGTACTCACTACGTCTGTTTCCAGAACATGTGTATGGTATCCTAATATATGGTAGTATGTTTCTCGCGTATTATCATTATTTCAAAATATGTCAACACTAGTCTCGTTGAAAATTATTTTTTACAATGATTCTAATGCAATTTATTTTATTTCAAAATATGTTCTGGATTTAAAGTTATGGACAAAAAGATTTTCTCTCTCTTCTACTTCTCTCATCCTTTATTGTTTTAATTACTGCTGACATTCACATTTGGTGCAGTAGGAGCCCAGTCCCCGAGGACCGGGTAGGCTCCCGGAGACGTGGAGGGTTAAACTAATGTCAGGAAAGCATCCAATCATGGTTTACCCGCCAGAGTTATTAATACTTGATGCTACAACAAATTAAATCGTCCCTGTCATTGACAGTTTTGTTAGAAATTTGCTGGCAGAATGATTCTAACCTGATGTCGTGGCTGGGACCGTATCTGATTTGGGCGATATTTGAAATCGTCCTGATTCCGATGCTGTAGTCATATGCAATCTCGAAGGTCGAGTTTATGATTATGGCCTGCTTGCGCCTCCTCTAAATGTGATGGTCTTGAACTGCCTCCATCGTTAGGGTTGCTCTTCAGAGCCGTAACTGTACGTGATGTGATCCAATACGCTCACGCTGACGCTGGTGTAGACCGCAACATGATTTCCAGCTGTGTTTATGAAGTTCATGCCCGTGAGGCTCCGTTCGTACAAATCGATATTGCAAAAGCTACCTTGGTATATGCCTTAACTGTAGGTCCGTGTCTTGTGGTAACCTAACCCTCACGTTCCTGGAATACGATAATAACGATACGGTTGATTCAAGCTTCACTTCCATGTGTTCCAGAAGGTTATCAGGTACTTTGAGGAAGGTCATCTCTGCAACTGTGTGCATTGAGGAGGGGACAGCGGTGAATTATTAGGATACGAAGGTAGTACAAATCGGAACAGCAAGGATCGAGAAGGATAAATATACCGAGAATCCTATATGGGACAGACTCGTAAGTTTCCATGGAACACAGTCCTAGGTTTTCACGGAAACTTGTGAGGACAGAAACGAGTCCTCACGTTTAGTATGGTAAAGAGTAGATTATGATCTTTTTAATCACCTAACTTTCCGATTCCAGAATTGGTTTCTTCGCACTTTCGTTCTCCATCTCAATTGCATTCTTACTGTTAACTCTTTTCTACCAATTTAGTTTCCTATGCTTGCATTTATTTTTCGATGTCGTAAATACATGTGTCCTATGTAGCAAGGAAGTCCACCAGGGACGCTTTGCTAGCTTTCCCTTAATTACTTTGTTCGTTTTGAGTATGTTAGAGATATTTGAGGTAAATCTGGTGTATATGCCGTGATTTTGTCTTCCCAAACATACATCTCAGTAGTTGCATCCAAATTCAAACCACAACATTATAGACACTGCTTATGTCTCTTGTAAGTTGCCTCCACACAGTAGGTCGGTGCGACCAATTCTAAGAGTTATTGCTCCGACGTACAGTTTTTCATCTTCTACCAACTTTAGACAAAACTAGAGATTGATGTATTAGCTAGCTGGACCGGTCCTATAATAACTTGGTAGGATCCAATAGAATTTTGTTATACTGTATATTATACGTTTCTTTCTCCTTATTTTTTTAGGAGATGGGTTTTGAAGAGGAGAGAGGAGGAGATGTTGTATTGTGATTGGTGGTCCTATAAAAAAACTTTATAGGACCAGTCTTATAATAAGTTTTTTGTAAAAATGAAAAAACTAGGACTGGTCATATAATAACTTGGTAGGATCCAATAGAATTTTTTTATATACGTTTCTCTCTCTTTAATTTTTTTAGAGGGTGGGATTTTGAATAGGAGAGAGGAGATGTTGCATTGTGATTGGTGGTCCCATAAAAAACTATAGGACCAGTCTTATATATAATAAGTTTTTTGGCTTGCACAGTGCTGGATAAAAATAAGAATAGCTGAAAAGACACTCACGACTATAAAAATCAACTCACTCCCACTCTCTCCTTCCTTTTAGCGTGACCCTCTCCCCTTCCAGTCATTTTCACACCATGTCCCTTGATATGTGTTGCAGCTATGACCAGGCCGCCTTCTCTCCTTCTCCAGCCATATTTGGCTGAAGCCACGTCGAGCCCTCCGCCATACCGAGCCTGTCATCAAACCCAAACTGCTCTCGTCTGCCTTTGCGCCCAGGCTGAAGTCGCGTTCATTCTTTGTTACGTCATGACCGTCGTCACTTCCAGGCGACATCCGACCCATTCGTCGTCGTGCCCATGCCGCTAAGCCCTTGCAATTGCGCTCACGCAGCCTACGGCCTCGCGCCATTCTCGTGCTCTTGCCGCTGCCGCACCTGCAACCACGCAACCGCAACTGCACCCGCGCCCACGCCGTCGCTGACACACCCACAACAAGGCTTCTACTACCCACTGTTGCGACCACATCGCCGTCCACATCGTCATCATGCTTACTGGATTACTATCTTGAGGAGGAAGATGAGGGACATGGAGATTGATTGGCCACCCAGTCATGTAGCATGTAGATATCAACATTGTAATGACTATCCTGAGGAAGATTAAGGACATGGAGATTGATTGGCCGCCCAGTCATGTAACATGTAGATATCAACATTATAATGCGTATATTTGCTCAGTCTTATGTATAAAAGTTAGTCAGATGTATAACAAAATTGCAGAATGTGAATTTTAAGGAACGTGAACTTGTATAGGTCATTGTAAATAATGTTGGATTATGTTAAAATTATAAAAGTATGAAGAAATAATTTGATTGTCATTATCTTTTATATTATATTTTTCTAATCATGGAAATTTTCTTACCGTAAATATTATTTTAGTTTATATTAAGCATAATTGTTGATATTTTCTGGTGATACTATAAATATTAATTAGTATGGTATGTGGATTTACCAACAAAATATGACAGAAGTAGCACATGTATTTTGATCAAATATAGTCACTTATTACATTATTTTTACATATTAAATTAAAAAAGTATCAAAAATGAATGGGCAACATTATAGTAAAATATAATATATCTATTAGTTTATTTTAAGTCTGGTGGTTAACAATTTTCGGTACTATGTTGAACATATTTAAGTACGAATTTTGGACTAAGACGTAAAATGTGTAAAAATATGACTGTGGGTGCTTAAAAAAAATAGAGGAAAATCAAAACAAAAATTAAAATTTGAAATGAGTTATTTTTGGTTTGTGGGAAGAAAAATTAAATACAATTAGTTGGTGGTGGTTGATGGTAGGTGGTTGGGCAGCAACATTGATTTGTTACAGCAACGACATGCATGCAGCCATACAGCCGCTCCAACAGACTTATGTCTAGAAATTTGTGTCGCATTATTCTATTGATTTTTTGATATTGTGTAATTCTATTTTTAGCACAATTTTCAATACATTCAAATAATAATTTTTAACTTATCATCAAAATGTGCAGAAACATAAGTTTGGTCAAATTAGAGATTTTATACATTTGTAAAATGAATAAAAAATGTTCCTATGTTTTTTTCTAAAATAGGACCCACTATGCTAGTTTATTCTACTTTTTATTTTGTACATATGTACAATGAATTAAAAAAAAAACATAATCAACAACTAACTTTGTATTTTATTTCATTAATCAATTGTACCTCTGACTACACGCATTGCACCAGTTTCTATTTAGTACTTTTGTTAATGACTTTTGGCACTACAATGAATATTTTCAAGTAAGGATTTTGGACTTAGCTGTAAAATATGTACAAACGTGTACTTGGTCGGATCTATTGCTAAGAAGTGGAGGGAATTAAAAAAGAATATTTGGAATTTTCAAATCTATTGTTTTGTTTGTAATAGTAATAAGTACTAGTAGTTGACTGCAACTGCTTTATTGTATGGCTATTTTAGTACATCGACTGCATGCATGTAAAGTGGTGCAGAACACACTAATAATTCTTTCGCCTATGAGATCATGTCTCATAGTGCTACAAGGTATATATAGTGGATGGTTTGCGTGTTCCTAATGTAGGAGTGCGAATGTTGGTGGAGATGGTGTGATGTTAATCATTTTTCTTGTATTTTGCAGAAAGTCAGATAAATACCAATGAAACGCGGCAAAATCAGAATGGAGAGACCGTCTGCACAGACTAAAATGCAGTGGATCGACTCCCTATGTATATATATACATATATATATGGTATCGTATGTGGTATCTAATATGATATGCACATTAATCATTTTTAATATTCGTCTCATATCCAATAAAATAAATCTGACCATATCAATTTAAATTTTGAAGACTTTAAATTGACCTGATTTTGATATCACTGTTGGGAAATTTGGGCAACAAATAAGGCTGTGGAAACAAAAAATATATATACTGCCTGATTCCCGAACTAACAGATCATGTCAACAACAATGTATCTAGAACAACTACAGATCCGTCCTTTGACGTCGGTTATTTAAGCCCTTTTCACGACGGTTTCCAAGCGACGCCTATGTGGGCGCCGCTAAAATTTGTACCCTTTCGACGTCGATTTTCCAACCGACGTTAAAACGCTTCGCGTCACCGAAAACATGCTAGCAAGGCCCCATCTACATCGGTTATAAGTAACTAAACTGACACTATAATCATCCACACCACAAAAAGGGCGCCATGTAGGATGCTATCGACGTCAGTTTTCTACTAATAACCGACGCCATATGATCTGCCGCCACGGCCGTGTTGGCCAGCACGACGCCGGTTTTCTACTAATAACCGACGCCATATCACCTGATGCCACAGCCGTGCTGGCCAGGTTGTCTGGCAACATTAGGTGGCGGTTGTTTGCTATTAACTGACGCTGTAAGCCTTTGTTGTCAATTTTAGACAAATAACTGATGCCTATGGTTTGATTTTTTTTCTTATCAGTTTGCAGGCTTGTTGTGGCTGGTCACAGGATAAGAACCTACAGTTCAGTGGAACTGAACTGCAGGTTTACGACATCCATTGATATCATCCAACAAACAGGCCACAAACCTGCAAAATCAACAAATATTCTTTTCACACATTCACACATAGGTAGATACATTTAGACATTAATTCAATTTTCACATTCACACATGTAGAAACATTCAAATACATATAGAAACATTCAGACATGTAGAAACACATGTATAAATATTCATTTACAAAATATCATTCATCATCGCTATCAGCATCCCAATTATATCTTACAGTCCCCACTGCTTAAATGGCTCTTGCCCACTCTTCTCTTACGTCATTTAATACTTCCATCGTATACGGAGCATGTACATCTTTTAAGGTTTTACCTATAGTGGGGTTAGTTTTAAACACCTGCAAAGAGAATGATGTATATATATATAAGTAATAATATATAAATAAGATTTATATATTTAATACTATCTAATGAGACTATATATAATACCTTAGGTATGGCATTGATTTCATCTGCATGTTTGATAATCATGTCCATAAATCGCATCACATAGTATGCACATACCCAACTGTTATTTGGTGTAGCACACTATAAAATGTATACAAAATATTAAAAAATACAAATAAGCACAGTTCACATAAATACCATATACATTGGAGTCGGGAACTTATTTTCACATTCTTCCAAATTATTGGATGGCTCTTTTTACTGGGGACCTTTCCTCCAACCTTTTTGAATGCATCTAAACCCCTACATGTTAATGTAACACAGTAAATTTCATAATTAAATAGTAATGTAATAACATATGTTAACGTATATAAAAATTAAATATTTCTCACCAGAATAATGTCATTCTCATTACGTGTCCAATTTTTGGATTCAATGTACTCCCCGCAGGATCTAGATAATAGACAGTGAACATCTCGGGGAGAATAACTAGTAACCCTCAATGCTTAGCGCTAGAGGTAAAAAAGTTAAAAATTAATAACTCAAAATCCACAATAAAAATGTAATTTTCTTAAGTCTAAATTATAAGTACGTAAACATACTTCACATTGAATGGAGCTATTATTATCATCTTCTTTTTTTGACCAAAAATTATAAAAGCATCACAACAGTATTGTTGAACACTATCAGGGTCTTTAGTTACCAGACTAATCAATGATGGAATAAAAAATCCCACATGTTCAAATCCAAATTGTTTACATTGAATTTCAACTAAGTAGCTGCAAAACATGTATTACATATGCATTAATATATAAGAAACCAGATCACCAGATCCTACATAAGGTATATGGATGTATAAATAAGATCTCACCTTATCCATGCCTCAATCATTGATGTATTCAGCCAATCATAGATAACCAACGCAATAATATCTTGTATAAATAGAGAGCTTTCGTATGATTGACATGCATAATCCGCTTCTAAAGAAACAACTATAGGGCAATGTATATTATGTGCGCGTAGCAATACTGCCATTCCCTTACAAGCAGGATCTAACGGAAATTTTAGGTCACTTGGAACCCAACTTGGTAATGCAAGAAGTGGTGGTGGAGGCCTAGATGCTCTAGGTGTCTTTATTTTAACATGTATATATAATTTTAGATCAATTGACCTCATATATACACATTAACAATTTAACGTAATGTAAATTTATCTTACAATTTTAGTAGTGTAGACGACATCCACTTTAGGCCACAATATCACCCCGCCTTCTGCCTCAGCAAGTATATCAATATCCGAGTGGGCATATGGTAATGCAGCTTCCCTCCAAATGGGGAATACATGTATCAGGCTCACACGAACATAACCCTGTGGCATTGGAGCCCCGTGAATCATTTCCCCATGAAGCGTCAGGTAAGCCTGCGCCTCTGCAACAATATAATCTTCAATTTTTAAATGGCCTGGCTTCAACACCTACAAATTTACGTAAAGAATATTATACATATATACATATCATCTTGAAAATATGTCATCTTAAAAAGAGTAGATACTATGTCATAAACAATACTTACATCAGATGTGCTAGGTGGTGGGTCTAGAGGATTACTCTCAGCATGTGCATCAGGAGAAGAGCGGGTTGCCATAGGCTGATTGGAAGCCTGAGATGCCTGCCACCGCAACATTTCTTCCTTGACCTTCTTAGCAACTATATCTTCGACTCTCTTATTATCCTATACATGGATAAAAGAAACATTTGCTTCTTGTTAATGAATTCTCTTTTGCAGTAACATTCTAAAAAAAGAATAGGTTACCTCTTCTTGTGAAAGTCCCGCTCTTGCGACAGGTTTGCGTTGGGATGGCCCAAAGAACGCTTTGATACCCACACCAGCGCATGCACCCCTAACATGTCTAGGATGCTCTGGGTTACCCAGAGCAACTATCAATTCATCCCTTGTGCCCTGAGGGATGAATGTGCCCTGTTTTCTTTGCTCGTGCAGCTCCTGCTAATCACCATCAACAGAAATTGGTAAATAACACCACAAATAATCAATATTTGAACGACATGCATTGTTGAGTTGTATTTTACCATTTTCACAGCCGCCTCAGCAGTTATGGGCTTCTTTATTTCACCCTTCTTGTTTTGCCTCCCAGCTATCCAGACATGATGGCGAGGTATGGGTGTGGTACATGTAGTAGAGTACTCCTGAGTAGCAGCAGACTACACCTGTAGTCTTTGGCGAATGCCTACATAGCCCTTTGGACGCATTGTGTGGCCATGCACATTCAATGCACGCCTTTCTCTTTGTGCCTCACTGAACGCCTAGTTAGTATGCACATTTATTTGGTTAGTAACACTAAAGGTTAATCTTAAATAGGTGAATACAACGTATATTAATTAAATTGGGAGTGACGCTTAATACCTTGAATTCTTCAGTTTGTCTTGAAGCAACAAACGTGTCCCAATCTTCTTTGTCCAGGAAGTTCCACTTTTCAAGGGCTGACTTCTTCTTATCACCATCTTTTATGTATTCTCTATTGAGATGTGTCCTATAGTTCCTTAGCATCTTTCCAGTGCATTGCATCATGCTTTTACGATGCAGCTTATCATCCAATGCAAATAGATTCTGTAAAATAGAATTGCTATTAACTAGTATCCAAAAATAGAATTGCAATTTATAGAATTTGTAATCTACAAAATAGAATTGCAAATAATAATAACTCAGGCATAAATCCTTCCATATCAAGTCTTTCTTCACCTGAGGAGCTTTATGCCAATTATCATACTTAACACCACAATGGCTTCGAGTGATACACCCAAGATAGTTTACAAAATTATTGCAGTTCACTCCAATTGCATTTCCTGCATTATCAAACTCCACAGCCAATCTGGATCCACTGCCCCTTAGTGTTGTTAACTTCTTCAGCAGAGTGATGCCCCTTTTCTTGTTAACTTTTTGGTGATGCGCATCAAGTGCCTCCAGTGCTTCAGCGGGTACATGTGCATCATCAACCTAAAATTTGACAAAATAAACACACTGAATTAGCCCAATATAGAAATATAAGATATATGACATATAAGATATATGAACTAGAAGATAATCAATTTCTATAGAAATGTAGGATATGTTTTTAAAACTTACATTGGTATCCTCGCCCAACTCATCATGGACATCATCCTCATCATGGACATCATGCTCATTATGAACATCATGGTCAACCATCTGATATGCCAATATGAATAAAATACTTGCAGGATCATCGATATAAAATACTTGTTTCGCCTGTGATGCCAATATGAATGGTTCACCCTTCTCGCCAATCTATTCAAAGTTCACTAAAGTGAAACCCAATTCATCCACTATAACACCTTTGGTGTTATAAACCCAATTACATTTGAAGAGCAGAATTCTAAAATCTATGTAGTCAAACTCCCATATGTCTTCAATGACACTGTAATATGACATTTTTAGCTTCACGTGGACTCTTATCCTTTGCACTTGCAAAATACATAGTCGACGCTTGAAGGGTGACCCCACTGTTTTGGATGACACTCTTATCATCTAAATGTACATGTACCACCTATCCCATCCTTGAACACCTAATCTCATTAGTAAGTGTATAACGTGTATTGGGTTTTAAAGAGAATGTCGGTAGCATTTCCTCGCTGTTCTCCAAGTACATATGTACTTAGAGAACAAACGGGGAAATGCTACCGAAATTTTCTTGAAAACCCAATACACATTATACACTTACATCCTAAGTGATATTAGGTGTTCAAAAATAGTCCCAAACTGGGGACTATCCAAGATTTACTCCTAATGAGTAAATCTTTGACGAGTTTCTAGGCCAACAAATACATGTATGTTGTCATTCCAATACCTAAAATCCTAGTTTCATTTTATATGTAACAAATGTGTACCACCTATCCCATCCTCGAACACCTAATCTCACTAGTAAGTCTATAATGTGTATTGGGTTTTTAAGAAAATTTCGGCAGCATTTTTCCGATGTTCTCCAACTACATATGCACTTAGAAAACAAATGGGGAAATGCTACTGATATTTTCTTGAAAACCCAAAACACATTATACACTTACATCCTAAGTGAGATTAGGTGTTCAAGAATAGTCACAAACTGGGGACTATCCAAGATTTACTCCTAATGAGTAAATCTTGGATGGGTTTCTAGGCCAACAAATACATGTATGTTGTCATTCCAATACCTGCATTCCTAGTTTCATCATTCATATCCTAGGTTTCATGTAACATCATTTAATCTAGGTATCATATTCTATAACATTTCAACATTTCGAGTGTACATGCATGATCATCATCTTGGATAGATATGTAAATGTTAGGGTCTCATCACAATTGATGTTAGGGTTTCATAACAATTTTAGGTATCATATAGAGTATGTAGATGTTAGGGTTTCATCATGCAATAGGGATTTAGATGTTAGGGTTTCATCACAATTTATTTCATCACAATTTTAGGTATCATATACCCTCTTTTCCTCCTTCTCCCTCCTTACCAATAGCAAGCACGGCCGTGTGGGCTAGCCACGGTCGTGGCTGTGTTGGCAGAGCACAGTCGTGCTGTGCAGCACAGTCGTGCTTGGCCAACACAGCCACGGTTGTGACCAGCCCACACGGCCGTGCTTGCTGTTGGTAAGGAGGGAGAAGGAAGAAAAGAGGGGCACCAAGGAGCAAGAAGAGGAGGAAGAAGGGTACCTATAGGAGTAGTGAGCAGGTGGCTGGAGTAGCAAGGAGGCGGGTAACGACCAGGAGCAGGAGACCGACGACTAGGAGCAAGAGACCAGCGACCAGGAGCAGGAGATCGGTGACCAGGGCAGCGACCAGGAGCAGGAGACGGGTGAGCGGGTGGCAACCAGGGCAACCGGAGACGGCAGCGGTGAGGAGAGTAGCAATGAGTTGCGGTGGGGCGGGGGAGCAACGGCGGCAGGATTGACCAATGAAGCAGGCGCGGAGGCGGCGGCGGCGGGAGGAGAAAGAGCAGGCACAGTCATTTTCGCGAGGAAATAGAAGAAAGGGGAAGAGTCTCCTTCTCACGGGGACTATTAAGTTAATAAAAGGCATCAGTTATCTTACAAACTGACACCTAAACATAATCATCATCGGCTGAATATAACAACCGACGTCAATTGGGTAATCCTTTACCCTAAAATTTTTGGCGGGAAGGGCTCAGAAACCCTTATCAGCGTGGGTTATCCCACGACAACTGATGCCCATATTGTAAAAATTGTGTGCAATTTTTATCTTCTTTAGGCGACGTTTATTAGGTAAAACACCGACGATGTATGTATAGACGTCGGTTTTCCTCAATAGCCGACATGTAATGTTTACCAGCGTCGGTTTCGTTAAATAACCGATGCCTCGAAAAGTGATGTTGAACGATGTTTCTATAGCAGTGTAGAAAGAAAGATTATGAGAGATATAGTCAGTGTTGGAGCAAGTGCAGTGACTTATTCTTACAATAGTGTGCTTCTTCTTCAAGAAGCACTCTGGAAGTCTTCAACAATGGCCTCCTGATGCAACACTATTTATGATTGTTGATGGTGTCATCCTAATGGGTGGAAATGGTCTCCATGGCTCTACATACTCCACATGGACCACCGGGAACTCCACGTTGTGCTACCAGAGCCAACGAGAAGGAGTTGTCCTTTCTAACATCAATCTGCTAATGTTGGTTCGCTCTCATATGTTGTCTCTCCCTTTTTGTCCCTCCCTTTTACGAGTAAGACTAACTTGGGATTTATGGTTACCACAACCAAAGAGGACAACAATTGTCAGATCTTGTTGTTGTGTCTTTAAAAGCCTAGACTGCCCCCCTTTATTCCACTTCATCTGGGAGTCAAAGAGATGGAATCTCATAATTTTTCCATAAGTTGCAAATTCTGAACCAGGTGGTTACTATTGAGCTAGTCGGTTTGTGGTTGAACTGGTCGGTTCCCAATATTTCCTATTCACAAACATGTTGGCTTTCAATGTGATGATTAATGCACAACATGACATCAGTATAAATCCTTGATCTAATTGTATAGATTTTTGAACTGGGAGGTTCACAAGTGGAACCGGACATTTCATACCATAAACCTCAGATCACCAAGTAAACTGGTCGGCTCATGCCCTAGTTCAAGCATTGTTCAGTCAATGTTGTTTCCAATCAACCTAATACTTGAATCAATCACTTCAACACTTGAACCGACTGGTTCACAGTCCAATCAGCCAATTCTCAACCATTGTTGTTTAAATTGAATACCTAAACACTTTACTATCAAGTTAAATATCATCCACTAATAAACTTCTATTCCAAATGCATCTTATGTGTGTGACCCTATAAGCCCCAAGTTACATTGGTGGTGAATGTCCATAACCATTTTATAACATCACGAAAAATGAGTGGTATCTAGTAGCACATAATTGGTACCCAAGTAATTAGAAAGTTGGAGAACAACTTCAACCTATAATTTGTGATTAGTATTATCATGGTCATATAGTTCCTTTGTCTCTGATATCCAGATTGAACTCAAGGCATGGAATCATCATAATGTCAATGTTTAATCAATGTTCCTTACACTAGAGTAGACTATCTAAGATGCATGTGAGCTCACATATCATATATTGATTCACATGAGTATGTCCATACATTTCTTAGTTTCTCTTATCAAGTGGCCTAGAAATCAAACTCATATAGGAGGGACAAACCCCATCTACATCACTGATAGCCATCCCCACATGTCATAATATATTCAAGTATCACCTTTATAGTAACCCTTATTCAAGGTCACGTTGGATGATGTCAAAGTACATCGAGTGACATGTGATGAGTGCAATGAGTTTAGGTCAAACAACCACAATCACCACCATCATATGAGAGTTGATTCTGACTACCATCTCATGGTCTGCATGTATCACTCTCAAGGTGGGTCTGACTGATATGTTTCTCTCTAACATGTACCTATGTGTTTGACTTGAAATCACATATCATGACTAATGAGACTCTATCATCAGTCAACACATATTCTAGTCTTATGTGTTATTATTGTCTATCAACTTCCACAATAACATCCAACCAGGGATATAATAAGATGGTATGTACTCTTATCATACATATGATATCATTGTTCATGTCCTTAGCCTAAAGACATATGTCATCAAGTAACATCATTACTTAGACATCAAGTATGCATGTGTCATCATCTCATGATTGAGACAAACATAATAGACAGAATTACCTTTATGATTATCAATTAGGTATCTCATGCCCCATGTCAATCATCGTATGATTGGCTCTCTGGGCATAGATACCAATAGCTAGGCCATCCCATCCATCAATACAAGATCTAAGGGTATCCAGATTCCCTAGATATTTCCACATAATTAACCTCAGGTGAAGTGATGTAAACAAAAGGTAGGGAACCCTCTATCTAGTCTGTCATGGATATGTTCTAAAAAGTAGATCGACCAACCTAGGCATGACATGGGCATAGAGATGATGACACCAATCCTAGGGAAATAACCATTCATATCATACTTCATCTCGTCATCTCATATATCATATAGTACCATCAGATTGTCAACCTTTATCAAGTTTGAAACATTGTTTATAGATAATAGGGTATGATGACCCTAAATATCCCCATATATTCAATAATATATGGCTCTGATCATCTTCTCACAACTCCAAGTTGCTATAAGATTTTCTTGTTTCATTACCCCCCCCTAACAATTTAAAGGAATAAATCTATAAACTCAAGGATCTATACCTTATTTTTTCTTTTAGATAATTAGGTTTGTTACTATATGAGAACATCAATGAGGATATAAAACAAAGTAACAGAAGTGAGCAAGTAATTATGCAGATTAGCTTCAATAGATTAAAATGTTAAACATCTACATGTAACTTCACAAGATAAAGCACTTATACCACACCTCTGGTCACATCGAGGCATTTCATAAAGTTACGTCCTCCAAGATAATTAGGGTTAATAGATTCCTTATAGAACCCTCAATTTCCGTACCCCTTTGATCATATCTAGCTAGAAATAATCGTGTTCAAAACCATCCTTTCCTTTAAAGGAGCAATTTTTACATATTTTAGTATCACTATAGCAGTAATATTGCTAAAAGCATGTAGTTAGGATGCATATCAGGTAAGGACAACTCAACTATTAACATTATACATATATGTAGATCATAAAACAACATTAAAGAAGAAAACTTTAACTTCTAAAGTCAGTATGAACTATATCTACACCCAAGGACAACATATAATCATCTTTTAATGTAGCAAGGGGTATCCATGGTATCTAACCTTGATTGTGTTGGGTTTTATTGGGATACAGAGAAGGCAGTGGAAACAAAAAATTTCTCCTCCCAAACCCAGAATAAAGGAATCGCGTCAACGTCTATACAATAGGAAGGATGGTTTGTAGAGGTGTACCTTGTCCCGAGGCTTGTTCGATGACGTTACCTCACGGCTTGCGCGGTCTTCACCTCCGGTCTTGGATAGTGTCTGAGCAGCTCATGGTCTCACCGGGACTGTCGGGATTGACAATGGTCCTCCGAGCGGCAGAAGTCTCCCTCCTCTATAGTAGTCCACAGGGACCACCTAGAACTCCGATCTCCTTGTCCCACAACGAAGCAGAAAGAAATCACACCCTCCCGTCGGCGTACTAGTCACCGACACACGCTCCTACAACTAGTTGCTTTTCTGTAGTTGTCTTTCCCTTTCAGTGCCTCCCTTATCGGGTAGCACTTGCTCGGGCTCTCTCGGTTACCAAAACCAGAGAGAACGACAACTTTGCAGAGCAACTGGTGTTCTGAGTTGTTGTACCTGAGAAGCCCCCAATACAAACAACCAAACTGTGCCAGCTGAACTGATCGGTGCACACCCTGAAACGATTGTTTTGGGCCCTGAGCCGATTGTTTGGGACCTGAGCCGATCGTCTGGTGCATTGAGCCGATCGGTTCATGCCTAAGCTGATCGGTTCATGGTCCTGATCCAACTCAAATTGACTTTCATATTTGTTTCCAATTAATCAAACATTAATCCTTGTCCAAATCAAATTTGTACAAGTGAAACAAATTATATTTGTAAAATAGTCTTCTGACTTTCCAAATGATCTCAATTGGTCCACGAATCGACCAGTTCATCAATTGAGCCAATCGTTTCATGACACATGAGCTGATCGAATCACCACTTGAGCTGATCGGTTCATCAATCTGAGCCGATCGGTTCATCCCATGAGTCAATCGGTTGGGGAAGTAGACTATGCAAAATCAGACAATTGCAGTTTCAATCAATCGAATACTCTAATAAATCGGTCCAACACCTTGAACACTATGATATTGAGCTATCAATCGACTGAGTGTTTAATTGAACTACTAAACTCCTTTAGTAATCAATCTAAACATTTTTTGTGGATAAACTCCTCTTCCAGGTCAAATCCTATGTGTGTGACCCTACAGGCCCATTTCACATTGGCAGTGAAAGTCCATAACACTTATGACTTCACAAGCAAAGAGCGGTGCCTAGTCACACATCATTGCTACTCAAATGAAAAGGAAACTTGGAGAACAACTTTCAATCCTACAATTCATGAATGGTGTTACAGCGAATGTATAATTCCTTTGTCACTGATATCCCGAATGAACTCAAGGCATGGAACAGTCATCCTATCAACGTTTATTCACTTTCTTGATCTCAGAGTAGATTGGAGGAGATATGTATGACACCAATATCACATGTTGATTCACACATGCGTGTGCACGCCTATCTCAATCCTACTCATCAAGTGGCCATGGATATCAAACTCCCTCAGGAGGGACAAATCTCATATCTATCACTCACCCCTCAAAAGCCCCATGCGTCAAAGTCACCCAATCATCACCTTTATAACAACCCATGTTTCAGGACTGCATTTGATAATGTCAAAGTGTAGCCAATCACATGTGTTGAGTGTAGTGATTTCAGGTCAAAGAATCACACTCACCACCAACACTATGAGAACTGACTGTGACTACCATGTCATGGTTCCATGTGTCAAACTCATGGTGGGTCTGTCTGGTAAACTTGTTCTCTAACAAGTACCTATGTGTTTGGTTTGATATCTCCATATCATGATTAATGAGATTTTGTCATCAACCAACACCACAATCTAGTCTTATGTGTCATTGTTGTCTATCTACCTTCCACAATAACATCCAACTAGGGACATACTAAGAATGTACAAACTCTTAGCATCTGTATGATCTCATCGTTCAGGTCCTCAACTTGAAAGCATACATCATTGAGTATTGTCATTCTCTAAACGTTCCATCTGTTCTATCATTATCTCATATGATTGAACCAGAAAGAATTGGAAGCTTGCATTTGATGTTTATCAAATCAATCTTAATGTATCCCACCAATCATCCCATGATTGGCTCTCAGGGAATACATACCAACAGACTCCCACTTGCACTCTGAGCCAATCACCCTTGAATCATATTCATAGTGATCTTCAAACATGTCCCACATGTTACTGTGATGTAGTGCTAAATAGTGAGTTATGGCAACACCTTGCCAAAGTCGGTATTAATTGCATGTCTCTCATCTCTTCGTTGTATGTCACACGTATGAGATGGAGTTGTCGTAATATGTGATCTAGTTTTCCTTTGCTAACCTTTAGCCACATTGCATGACCAAGTATTCCTTACTTGTCATCAATGACCAGAATATCTATCAGTTCATATCATGAACTTCCATATCCATATAGTTTCCACTAATGTTCTCTAACACACAGATACTCTGCCTTTCCTTTTAAATGACTTTATTGGAACGTTTCCATTTATCAACAAACATTCACTTTTATATATCTCATATATATTTTGTGATTAATTTTCTGTCCTCTTCAGAAGTTCGCATCAGTGTAACTCATTATAGTGAACCCTTCCTTATTTCCATAGAACTATTACTTCTCAAGTACTTATCAAGTTATTATGGTATTCTAGTAACCCTTACTGGAACTAGACAATCATCCACTCGTCATGTCCCACATACGAGTTATCAGGATGAGCACATCATATTTTCATGTCCTACATACAAGATGATGAATGCACTTTATTTTGCTATGTCCTATACATGCAAGATAATGGGATGATTGCATACATGAGAGATCCATATCTATCAGTATTTTTTCCATTCTTCATAAGAATTGGACACTTGGCCTTGGGATACTAACTCCATGTAACAAGTTTACTCCCACAGAATCTGTGCACACTGAACCCTTCAATATAGATTGTCAATGCATGCTCTCTCTTTCAGGTCAAGAGGTTTTTCGAGAACTGTCTCTACAGATATATATTCCTATTACATAGGAAACGTCTCTATCTTCCCTAACGATAATTTCCACTTTGGATTTCCATTCTTAGAACATCTGATTTCAGATCAACATGTGGAATGTGAATACACTCCCACTAAATCACATATTTCTTCTTTATCTTTGTCATATCAGTCAAACCCTTTGACTATATTATCAAAGTAAAGATCCAGCTCTGCGTTGCTTGTATTTAATCAATCACATTGATTAGTCCATTATAACTTATAGACTTCATTTGCATTAATGGATTCATAAACCTTATAGGTTGTGTCTCATACACATCCTTGTTTTATTCCTCATAGGAATGTATTTTTAGTATCCGTATGCCAAATCTCTTAGTCATTAAGTTGCAATCAACAAGCATTATCCTTCTCAAAATGTCATCCATGTGTCTTAACACTTAAGACTCATTCACACTTATGGATTTCATTCCAATGGGTGCTACCATCAAGGTCATACCTTATGGTTCACATGGAATTCATTTATGATGTAATGATCATAAACCATAACTCAAAATCTGGTTCCTCATATTTATCTAGATAGTTGACTCATCATATGACCAACTCATCACATAGATAATCGAGGTGCATCTGTCAAGGATATAAGAACTCACAACTCCTTATAATTCTTAATGTCCTTTATTAGTGTGGGTTATTCTTTATTTAAGAAGAAATTAGTTATTTGATAATCATCTTGTAACTCCTTAGAGTATGACTCCTTTTTTATTTGGACATCACCATGCCTTAATCATGAGTTCACTATGATATACTATCATAATCACTCATAAGGTTCTCAAACATTTGGTCCAAGTATTTCATTCATTGATCTCATCAAGAATTAACACTTTACCAAATTCGTGCTTCATCTATGATATTCTTGAATACTTCAAGATACTCATATTGGTATTTCTCTAAATACGGTTTGAAGTACTAGCATTAAGTCCAATAGGTATGTAAATACATCATATGTATTATACCTAATAGGATAATCATTCTCCCACTACCACTAGTGAAGATTGATTAATCATGTCTAAGAGATTCATCTCTTATTAGTTCTCTAACCAAAAGAGTCTAGACTTATCCATCATATGGAAACTAGAAATGAATTTCTTATGATTTATGCTAATTTGATTGTTTGAGTTATCAATAACTTTTAGGTATCATTTTATCTTATGCATACAAAGTACCACAAGATAAACAAGGCATTGCCATAAAAATCATATCTTTGAAATTGAAACATCAACTTTATTAATTGCTATCATTGTCATACAATATGCAAAAATAAAGTGTTTCTATCCATTGGAAAATATGAAATAGCAGTTCATAACTCTATTACATGCCTTCATGGCTGAAAATAAACTAAAGTACTCCTATTTATGGCGGCAACACTTGCCCCATTTATTGAGTGTTTACATTTTATATCTTGGTATCATATACCTCAAAAATGTTACAAGTTTATTTCATGACACCTTCAGGTGGAGACATCCATTGCCTCCTTCTTCTTTAGTTATTCTAGATAGAGTGGACAATTCCTTTTCCAATGTCCTGGCTTTTGACAATGGTGGAAATTGCCTCTCTTGGTCACACCTCCCTTGGCCTTGAGATTTGAAGACGACTTGGGTTGCTGGCTAGCATCAGAACCCTTCTTAGCATTTCCCTTGCCCTTGCACTTGGACTTGCCTTTCTTGTTGCTGATCATCATCACAGACTTAGGCTTGTCCTTCTTCATCTGTTTCTCATCTATCCTCAACATGCCCAACAACTCTGTCAATGGCTTGTCAAAGTTGTTCATGTTGTAGTTCATCACAAACTGACTATAGGATTTTGGCAACGATTGCAGTATCACGTCAGTAGCCAACTCTTGGCTCAGAGTAAATCCCAATCTTGTCAGGTTCTCCACATACCCAATCATATTGAGCATGTGAGGACCAACTGGATCTCCTTCTGTCATGACACACTTGAACAATGCCCTGGAGACAGCATATCTCTCTTGTCGTGCTTAATCTTCATACATGTTCTTGAGATGCTGAATCATCTCAATGACACCCATGTTCTCATGTTGTCTTTGTAACTCGTGGTTCATGGAGCACAACATCAAGCACTTTGCATCAATGGCATCATCAAAATGCTTCTTATAGACATCCCTTTCTGCCTTTGGTGGTGTAGGAGCAGGTTCCTCTGGAACTGGAGTATCCAGGACATAGAGCTTTCGCTCTTGAGTGAGAACAATTCTCAATGTCCTAAACCAGTCATGGAAGTTAGTCCCATTCATCTTGTCCTTTTCAAGGACCGATCGCAATGATAAGTGATTGTTGTTTGTTGTCATTTGTACTACAAAAGGAAATATATGCAATTTAGTCCAAAACTCAATTTTGACTTATTTGATTGATTTTAAAGGTTGATGATATAATTAGGACTTTAATTAATTATTGCTCCCACTATTTTTGTTCAAATTGATAGCCCACACCATCAATTCAGAAGATTGCAGTGTACAATCTTCTAGTTGGTCAAGATCCACATTTCATCAAGTCATGAGTCAGCTTTGGCTGATCGCCCACAATCTTGACTATTTAGGTAGGCCATAATGCCAATTGCATCATATGCAACTCTTGATGAATGAACATGTGCAACACCATGCCATGAACATTTCGTGCCTCTGGGATTAGACGCTCTAAGAATCACCAGTTAAGTCTAACCCAAAATCCGACACAGTAAACATGCACCCTACTTTGGCAGAACCTACATGTTTACCCTTCACACTTCCATGAGATAGACGGCGCACCATGCTTTGGCATAACCTACGCTTGGTTGATCAAGTTTTTCATGTGTTCCACTAATGGAAGGCATAAAAGACTTAATATTTATATGAGGGATTTGGTTTTTATAGGTACATATACATATCCAATCACCACAATATATATCATGTATCATATACATGCTATATCCCATAGAAAACATGTGAAATGATAAAAGCGATGATTATGGCCATCCTAATGTGATTCCTTGAGCCAAGAGGAATCACAGTCATCTAGGTTCACATCACATGTAACCTGTATAAGATGAACATTGTGCTTTTCCATTCTGGGTTTGATCAACTCATCTCCATGATTGATCAGCTCACCATTAGGCTGGTCGGTTGGGTGCCACCAGCCGATCAGCTGGCTCCTCCAATCAATTAGTTCACCTAGTCGTCGTGCATCTCCTCATTGCTGCCACCCGATCATATTGATCCTCGAACCAGTCGTCTGGAATGCCAACCGATCGGTTCACACCTTGAACTGATCTTCTCAGTCGTCGTCTGGTTGTCTGCCGTTGTTTGACATAACAGGAAATAAAAGATCAATCTGATTTTACATTTGTATTGCGAAACCCCGAGTTACATTCGGGGGGAGCAAAGGTAGGAAAGAAATCTCAAGTTATCTCGAGTTACATCAGGAATAAGGAGGTAGGGAATCGGTGCGCAGACCGAGATGTAAGCAACCACATACAACCAAGCACACATACATAGGGTTTATTAGCCATAACCACACTATACATCCACCAAAAAACTCATTTAAGGGTGACGCGTATCGAGTGCATTCATATTACATATAACATATGTATATTGGGATTTGTGGATTTAGGATTGGACATGCACAAAGCCAATTTTATTCGCATCGTATGCAATAAATAAAGGCGACAAACCAAAATCTATCACATCGATAATCCTAAAGTATAGAGCAGTTGATGTGGCTCTGATACCACTATTGGGTTTTATTGGGAGATAGAGAAGGCAGCGGAAACAAAAAATTTCTTCTCCAAAACCTAGAATAAAGGAATCGCGTCAAAGTCTATACAATAGGAAGGATGGTTTGTAGAGGCATACCTTGTTCCGAGGCTTGCTCAGCGATGTTACCTCGCGGCTTACGCGGTCTTCACCTCCGGTCTTGGATGATGTTTGAGCAGCTCCTGGTCTCACCGGGACTGTCAGGATTGACAGATGTCCTCCGAGTGGAAGAAGTCCCCCGCCTCTGTAGTAGTCCACACTGACCACCTGGAACTCCGATCTCCTTGTCCCACAAGGAATCAGAAAGGAGTCACACCCTCCTGTCGGCGTACTAGTCACCAACACACTCTCTTACAACCAGTTGTTTTTTATAGTTGTCTTTCCCTTTCAGTGCCTCCCTTATCGGGTAGCACTTGCCCGGGCTCTCTCAGTTACCAAAACCAGAGAGAACGACAACTTTGTAGAGCAATTGGTGTTCTGAGTTGTTATACCTAAGAATCCCCCAATACCCCTATATATATAGGAGGGTCATGGGATAGGGTTCTCCATTCCGGGCAATGTGAGTTTAAAGTAGGAGTAGAAGGGTTCGAGATTTTCCACAAAACAACCAAAATGCGCCAGCTGAACCGATCGGTTCACATCTCGAAACGATCGTTTTGGGCCCTGAGCTGATCGTTTGGGATCTGAGCCGATCGACTGGTGCTCTGAGCCGATCAGTTCATGGACCTGATCCAACTCAAATTGACTTTCATATTTATTCCAATTAATCAAACAGTAATCCTTGTCCAAATCAAATTTGTACAAGTGAAACAAATTCTATTTGCAAAATAGACTTCTAACTTTCCAAATGCTCTCAGTTGGTCCACGAATCGACCAGTTCAACAATTGAGTCGATCGTATCATGACACATGAGTTGATCGACTCACCACTTGATCCGATCGGTTCATCAACCTGAGTCGATCGGTTCATGGGTTCATCCCATGAGCCGATCAGTTGGGGAAACAAACTATGCAAAATTAGTCAATTACAGTTTCAATCAATTTGATACTCTAATTGATTGGTCCAACACCTTGAACACTATGATATTGAGCTATCAATCGATTGAGTATATAATTGAACTACTAAACTCCTTTAGTAATCAATCTAAACATTTTTTGTGGATAAACTCCTCTTCCAGGTCAAATCCTATGTGTGTGACCCTACAGGCCCATTTCACATTGGCAGTGAAAGTCCATAACACTTATGACTTCACAAGCAAAGAGTGGTGCCTAGTTACACATTAGTGCTACCCAAGTGAAAAGGAAAGTTGGAGAACAACTTTCAATCCTACAATCCGTGAATGGTGTTACAGTGAATGTATAAATCCTTTGTCACTGATATCCCAAATGAACTCAAGGCATGGAACAGTCATCCTATCAACGTTCATTCACTTTCTTGATCTCAGAGTAGATTGGAGGAGATATGTATGACATCAATATCACATACTGATTCACACATGTGTGTGCACGCCTATCTCAATCCTACTCATCAAGTGGCCATGGATATCAAACTCCCTCAGGAGGGACAAATCCCATATCTATCACTCACCCCTTAAAAGCCCCATGTGTCAAAGTCACCCAATCATCACCTTTATAACAACCCATGTTTCAGGACTGTATTTGATGATGTCAAAGTGTACCCAATCTCATGTGTTGAGTGTAGTGATTTCAAGTCAAAGAATCACACTCACCACCATCACTGTGAGAACTGACTGTGACTACCATGTCATGGTTCCATGTATCAAACTCACGGTGGGTCTGTCCGGTAAACTTGTTCTATAACAAGTACCTATGTGTTTGGTTTGATATCTCCATATCATGATTAATGAGATTCTATCATCAACCAACACCACAATCTAGTCGTGTGTGTCATTGTTGTCTATCTACCTTCCATAATGACATCCGACTAGGGACATACTAAGAATGTACAAACGCTTAGCATATGTATGATCTCATCATTCAGGTCCTCAACCTGAAAGCATACATCATTGAGTACTGTCATTCTCTAGACATTCCATTTGTTCTATCATCATCTCATATGACTGAACCTGAAAGAATTGGAAGCTTGTCTTTAATGTTTATCAAATCAATCTTAATGTATCCCACTAATCATCCCAGGATTGGCTCTCAGGGCATACATACCAATAGATTGTACTATTGTCGATCTAAGATCAAGATACATATATCGATTGTCTTTTAACATTTCTAAATGATATAAATAGTAAGGCCATGAGATGCAAGTATAAGCAATAAATAAGTCAAAGTTTATATCAGTTGCAAGACAAAGGCATAAATGAGTTTGTGCATGAGGAACAACTATGAAGCTTCAAGATTCACATCAAAATCCAGTGTTAAAGGCAGACGTTCTAAGATCTAAGCTTCTCCCCTCAAGCACCCTCTACTTATGTCGATCCATGGACAAAAGCAATTAAGCACACAAGGAGAAGGTAGAAATATTGTGCAAGACTCTACAACAAAACTTAAGAGAAAAGACACCTAGAAAACATCTAATAAGAACAAAGATGGTAAAAGATACTCAAAGCATTGTAATATCAAGATTTGGCTTATCATATCTAAGATGATAAGCCACCATCATCGGAAGGGAAGACCAATGAAGGCTGAAATCTCATTGGTTGTTGGCAACCAATGGCGTCTCACTCTGCAATGCTTAGCACCGTGAGGTTCCACTTATGCAAGTGATATGAAAAGGGAAGAAAAGGGGCATATATAGTCCTAGAAGAGAGATAAAGTTGGTCAATTGTCTTTTCATTTTTTAGAAAGTTGTACATTCATTAGTTAGTCATGTCATTGGTGGAAAAACCCAAAATTCTATCGGTACATAAAGTCAAACACCCCATTGGTTGGTGCAACAAGGAAACTTGTATGTTATTGTCATCAATTGAAGCTCTTGATAAAACCATCAGAAGACAAGACTTGAAGCATCAAGTTAAGTTGCCCTTACAAAACTACTCATAGACAATGCAGGATTCCCATTGGTACTCAACCAAAGAAGACATGCCTCTTATTCAATCAACTGTTTAGTCAGTAGACAACTAATGGAAACATAGAAGGTCACATGGACAACCACTATCACTGGTCCCCTATTGATGGAAGGATAGAACAACAACAACGGTCTTCAACTAACAAAAATCTAGCTCACACATGAACCTACAGAAAGGCAGAAGAACTCTATCGATCTTCAACCAACAAAAAATATAAGTACACCCTCCATCAGTCCTCTACTAAAGGAAGGATGGAACGCTCCCTTAGTCCTCAACTAATGAAAGGGTAGCAACTTAGGTTAGATCACCAAAGTGCATCCACCAAGGCCAAGAAAAATAGAGAAGAAGAAAAACATCATTTTAATTACACATTGCAAGGAAACCCTAAAAAAAGGGTAATTTATACATAAGCCCACAAGCAAGAAGTCCACCAACAAAGCACATACACAAAAAGAAACAAGATTGTGAGAACCTGTTACACTAAACGAGATTACTCAAAACATAAAACACAATCAATCACTAATTAATCACATACCCAAAAATATGGGTAAATTAAAACCAATTTCAATGTCAGCACCCGCTCATAAACATTTGCATAAGATCCCAAAATCTTTCTTATATCCATACAATGCCAAGAATTTGATACAAATTGATCTATCACCTTAGCCACAACATATATACACAGGAGACCAATATTCGTATATGTCACACAAATAAACATTAACATGCTAACAAAATCCCGATTCATTTGAAACACCATATACAAACTTTTATCCTGCCCGGACCTGAGAGTACATGGACGACTCTAGGACACACTAGACATCTAATCAACTTCCTCAAAGATTCATTACTAAAGCTCCTCTTTGCTGCCACATTTATGTTTTCGTCACTTTCGATTACCTAAAAAAATTGTGGCAAACCACCAGGGTGAGACCCATGTCCCAACAAGAGATACAACCTCCAACAACGTTTATTGATTAAAACATGTTTAAGTAATTAAATAGTTAAGTAGTTTAAATAAATATAACAAATAAGATCTGCAGTACTAATGATTAACAAAATACATACAGGAGTAGATAATAACTATCATCATTAGCCAGACTATCATCCTTTATCTTGTTGACAATATAAGCAATTCAGTAGCATATGCATATCTAATATCATGAGCAAGTCTAGTAACATATCATAGCTAACAACATGGGCATGCATACTTGGTTGAACATATCAACATCATAAGAAGAGCTAACAATATAAGCACAACTATCTGGATAAGTATGATTATCAATATATTCATCTCTAGTAACAAAGGCATGGCTAGCATGCTAAACATAACTAACAAGATGAGATATCTAGTATCATGATTATAATCAGCAGTAGCAGTATAGTTATCAACATAATCATGGCTAATGTATGTATGCATCTATAATCTTAAGAATATCCACAACATAAGTATATCTACTATCTCTTAATTGCACTAAGCATCATCTTTATGTAAAGATAACAAACAAGGGTTATCATCCAATGTGAAATGTTCAGTATAACCCTTAACAAATATGCTACACGGCTATATTACATTTTTTATTAAGTCATGAGGAGATTGAGGATACCACTCAAAACCCAACTGACCACTGCTAAGTCAAAATCAGTGCCATACAAGATCTAGGAAGAGCCAAACTAATAAGATATTCTCCGCCCCCGGTCAGTATGGGTCTGAGCAGCTCCTGGTCTCACCGAGACTGTCGGGATTGACAGTTGTCCTCCGAGTGGCAGAAGTCTCCCACCTATATAGTAGTCCACACGAACCACCTGGAACTCCGATCTCCTTGTCCCACAAGGAATCGGAAAGGAGTCGCACCCTCCTGTCGGTGTACTAGTCACCGACACACTCTCTTACAACCAGTTGCTTTTTTACATTTGTCTTTACCTTTCAGTGCCTCCCTTATCAGGTAGCACTTACTCAGGCTCTCTCGGTTACCAAAACCAGAGAGAACGACAACTTTGTAGAGCAACTGGTGTTCTGAGTTGTTATACCTGAGAAGCCCCCAATACCACTATCTATATAGGAGGGTCATGGGATAGAGTTCTCCATCCCGGGCAATGCGGGATTAAAGCAGGAGTAGAAGGGTTTGAGATTTTCCACAAAACAACCAAACTGTGCCAGCTGAACCGATCGGTTCACACCCTGAGCCGATCATTTGGGACCTGAGTCGATCGTCTGGTGCTCTGAGCCAATCGGTTCATGGTCCCGATCCAACTCAAATTGACTTTCATATTTGTTCCAATTAATCAAACATTAATCATTGTCCAAATTGAATTTGTACAAGTGAAACAACTTGTATTTACAAAATAGTCTTCTGACTTTCCAAATGATATCAGTTGGTCCACGAATTGACCAGTTCAACAATTGAGTCGATTGTTTCATGACACATGAGCTGATCGACTCACCACTTGAGCCGATCGGTTCATCAACCTGATTCGATCGGTTCATCCCATGAGCCGATCGGTTGGGGAAGCAGACTATGCAAAATCAGTCAATTACAGTTTCAATCAATCGGATACTCTAATTGATCGGTCCAACACCTTGAACACTATGATATTGAGCTATCAATCGATTGAGTGTTTAATTGAACTACTAAACTCCTTTAGTAATCAATCTAAACATTTTTGTAGATAAACTCCTCTTCCAGCCAAATCCTATGTGTGTGACCCTACAGGCCCATTTCACGTTGGCAGTGAAAGTCCATAACACTTATGACTTCACAAGCAAAGAGTGGTTCCTAGTTGCACATCAATGATACCCAAGTGAAAAGGAAAGTTGGAGAACAACTTTCAATCCTACAATCCGTGAATGGTGTTATAGTGAATGTATAAATCCTTTGTCACTGATATCCTGAATGAACTCCAAGGCATGGAACAGTCATCCTGTAAATGTTCATTCACTTTCTTGATATCAGAGTAGATTGGAGGAGATATGTATGACATCAATATCACATACTGACTCACACATGTGTGTGCACGCCTATATCAATCCTACTCATCAAGTGGCCATGGATATCAAACTCCCTCAAGAGGGACAAATCCCATATCTATCACTCACCCCTCAAAAGCCCCATGTGTCAAAGTCACCCAATCATCACCTTTATAACAACCCATTTTTTAGGACTACGTTTGATGATGTCAAAGTGTACCCAATCACATGTGTTGAGTGTAGTGATTTCAGGTCAAATAATCACACTCACCACCATCACTGTGAGAACTGAATGTGACTACCATGTCATGGTTCCATGTGTCAAACTCACGATGGGTCTGTCCGGTAAACTTGTTCTCTAACAAGTACATATGTGTTTGGTTTGATATCTCCATATCATGATTAATGAGATTTTGTCATCAACCAACACCACAATCTAGTCGTGTGTGTGTCATTGTTGTCTATCTACCTTCCACAATGAAATCCGACTAGGGACATACTAAGAATGTACAAAATCTTAGCATATGTATGATCTCATCGTTCAGGTCCTCAACCTGAAAGCATATGTCATTGAGTACTGTCATTCTCTAGACATTACATTTGTTCTATCATTATCTCATATTACTGAACCAGAAAGAATTGGAAGCTTACCTTTGATATTTATCAAATCAATATTAATGTATCCCACTAATCATCCCATGATTGGCTCTCAGGGCATACATACCAACAGATTGTACTATTTTCGATCTAAGATCAAGATACATAAATTGATTGTCTTTTAACATTTCTAAATGATATAAATAGTAAGGCCATGAGATGCAAGTATAGGCAATGAATAAGTCAAAGTTTATATATGTTTCAAGACAAAGGCATAAATGAGTTTGTGCATGAGGAACAACTATGAAGCTTCAACATTCACATCAAAATCTAGTGTTAAAGGCAGACTCTCGAAGATGTAAGCTTCTCCCCTCAAGCACCCTCTACTTATGTCGATTCATGGACAAAAGTAATTAAGCACACAAGGAGAAGGTAGAAATATTGTGTAAGACTATACAACAAAACTTAAGAGAAAAGACACCTAGAAAACATCTAAGAAGAACAAAGATGGTAAACGATAGTCAAAGCATTATAATATCAAGATTTGGCTTATCATATCTAAGATGATAAGCCACCATCATCGGAAGGGAAGACTAATGAAGGTTGAAATCTCATTGGTTGTTGTCAACCAATGGCATCTCACTCTGCAATGCTTAGCACCGTGAGGTTCCACTTATGCAAGTGATATGAAAAGGGAAGAAAAGGGGCATATATAGTCCTAGAAGAGAGATAAAGTTGGTCAATTGTCTTGTATTTTGTTAGAAAGTTGTACCTTCATTAGTTAGTCATGTCATTAGTGGACAAACCCAGAATTCTATCGGTACATAAAGTCAAACACCCCATTGGTTGGTGCAACAAGGAAACTTGTATGTTATTGTCATCAATTGAAGCTCTTGATAAAACCATCATAAGACATGCCTTGAAGAATCAAGTTAAGTTTCCCTTACAAAACCGCTCATAGACAGTGCAGGATTCCCATTGGTACTCAACCGAAGAAGACATGCCTCTTATTCAATCAACTGTTTAGTCAGTAGACAACTGATGGAAACATAGAAGGTCACATGGACAACCACTATCATCGATCCCCTATTGATGGAAGGATAGAACAACAACATCGGTCTTCAACTAACAAAAATCTAGCTCACACACGAACCTACAAAAAGGTAAAAGAACTCTATCGATCTTCAACCAACAAAAAATATAGGTACACCCTCCATCAGTCCTCTACTAAAGGAAGGATGGAACACTCCCTTCGTCCTCAACTAATGAAGGGTAGAAAGTCAGGTTAGATCACCAAAGTGCATCCACCAAGGCCAAGAAAAAGAGAGATGAAGAAAAACATCATTTTAATTACACATTGCAAGGAAACCCTCAAAAAAGGGTAATTTATACATAAGCCCACAAGCAAGAAGTCCACCAACAAAGCACATACACAACAAGAAACAAGATTGTGAGAACCCGTTATACTAAATGAGATTACTCAAAACATAAAACACAATCAATCACTAATTAATCGCATATCCAAAAATATGGGTAAATTAAAACTGATTTCAACGTCAGCACCCGCTCATAAACATTTGCATAAGATCCCAAAATCTTTCTTATATCCATACTATGCCAAGAATTTGATACAAATTCATCTATCGCCTTATCCACAACATATATACACAGGAGAACAATATTCGTATATGTCACACAAACAAGCATTAACATGCTAACAAAATCCCGATTCATTTGAAACACCATATACAAACTTTTATCCTGCCCGGACCTGAGAGTACAGGGATGACTCTAGGACACACTAGACATCTAATCAACTTCCTCAAAGATTCATTACTAAAGCTCCTCTTTGCTGCCACATGTATGTTTTTGTCACTTTCGATTACCTAAAAAAATTGTGGCAAACCACAAGCGTGAGACCCATGTCCCAGCAAGAGATACAACCTCCAACAACATTTATTGATTACAACATGTTTAAGTAATTAAACAATTAAGTAGTTTAAATAAATATAACAAATAAGATCTGCAGTACTAATGATTAACAAAATACATACATGAGTAGATAATAACTATCATCATTAGCCAGACTATCATCCTTTATCTTGCTGACAATATAAGCAATTCAGTAGCATATGCATATATAATATCATGAGCAAGTCTAGTAACATAGCATAGCTAACAACATGGGCATGCATACTTGGTTGAACATATCAACATCATAATAAGAGCTAACAACATAAGCACAACTATCTGGATAAGTATGATTATCAATATATGCATCTCTAGTAACAAAGGCATGGCTAGCATGCTAAACATAACTAACAAGATGAGATATCTAGTATCATGATTATAATCAGCAGTAGCAGTATAGTTATCAACATAATCATGGCTAATGTATGTACGCATCTATAATCTTAAGAATATCCACAACATAAGTATATCTACTATCTCTTAATTGCACTAAGCATCATCTTTATGTAAAGATAACAAACAAGGGTTATCATCCAATATGAAACATTGTGTATAACCCTAAACAAATATGCTACACGGCTATATTAGATCTTTTATTAAGTCCTGAGGAAATTGAGGATACCACTCAAAATCCAACTGACCACTGCTAAGTCAAAATCAGTGCCATACAAGATCTAGGAAGAGCCAAACTCCTAATATATTCTCCGCCCCCAGTCAGTATGGGTCTGCCACAGTGACACATAAGGTCAAGCTGCTAACAGCCTAGTACGTCCTTGGTATAGGTCACAACACTAGTGAAAGGAGGTGGGTACGCATACCCTACCATCCGAGGTACAACCACTGGTGTCCTCGAATATCATCACATATATAATCACTGAGACACGACCATAGCCATTCTCAAACTGAAGGCTAGGTATGACCGCAGTCATCCTCCCTAAACACTTGAATTTAGGATGACAAGCACCCTGCATACTCATAAGTATGCGCTTCGAGTTTCCCTTAGGAATACTTGTTTCACCATCTGGCAAGTTTTGACACTTAGATGGATCTATGGCACATGGCACTACATGATTAGAATTTCACTTGATTATTTATGCTGATTGGGTGAATTAAGGCTACATCAAACAAATGGACATACAAACCCTAATTCACTTCTAACAAGCATATAAATATCACAACTTCAAAAGATATAAAATGTGTGAAACATAATTTCTCATCTCATCATCACATGGTACTATTCACTTGCCATTCATGAGACCACACTAGTCATCATACTACCACAAGATATAAATCCTTTCCACTATGTCACAGGGTATCGACCCTTATCAACACAATAGGATTACACCTCATTTAGGGCTCAACCAAGACCAAAGGTCATTAAGACCATCATACTATTCCCTGCAAGATCATCATTATCTTTCCACGCCTTATAATAAGGCTCAATAACATCACTTACATATAATACACCAGATCAGCACAATATTGCATTATTGAGCTAGGAGATATTCATAAACAATCGTAGAAGGGCTATATTAACATTAAGAACATTCCTTTATTACATCAACATGCAAGGAATCTAGATATGATTAACACATCATATTCATAATTCACATGTTTAGCATAATAAAGTATCAACCATGTGGCTATGATAACCACCAATGAACACATTAAGGTTATGATCATGTTAAGGAGGTTATTCAACCATCATTCCATCATATAAGAATGTTAAACATGAATACTCATATTTATCTATTTGCATTAGAGTTTGGTTCAACATGATAAATTATATCAATGTTACTAATCAGCACTCATACCCAAACCCTAACTCATGACATCCCCATTGGATCATGGATGCATAAGGTGAAGCATCACTATCCCATTACATACTATTCTCAAGTATGAACCCACACATAAATCAATATGTAACCATCCGATTATAGCATACTAGGGCATCAAAAACAATAAGAGAGTACTCCATGATTGTATTAACCATTCAAGGACTATTCTTACCCAATTACCATCATTTAGTTATATTAAAGCTAGGTATAGCAAGCTATACCTCATTAGGATTACATATCAACACAATATGATTATCATTTCTTCTATTCATATGAGTGAATAGGTAAGACTACCTTATTAAGGGTAACCCTCCATTTGTTCCATCATCATTCAACCCATAACACCATATCACAATGTCACCCAGAACCATTGGATGTTTAAAAGGTAAGACCATTGATTCTTTACATAAGTAAACACATTGGATAAACCACCTATGAAGTCCTTGATTTGTTCTCTAGAAAGAGTCACCATCTAACCCTAGAAATCCCTTTATTAACAACACAAAAAGTTCCATTGAGAGTAGGGTAAAACCCACAATCGACTGTTCATTTAAAACAAGCCATCCATTGTCAACAATTAAGCTCCTTAAGTTGATCATATAAAGGAAAACATATAAATCACATTATTAGGACCAAAATATTACATTATCTATCATTCCACTTTATTGGAGGAATAAATAATAGATCTTGACCATTGGGTCAAGTTCATATATTAAAACCATCAATTACAGTATAGGTCCGACCATTGTATCAAATGACCCACGAAACCATTGGTCTAAGGCTTAATTGATGATACAACTACAATGTTTGACTCAACATAGGTTTTAGAGACCTGATCCACCATCATTAGTGACCATTAAATTGCCATAGGTTGTTATATCAACACTATATTCATTAATCAACATCAAATATTAAGCTAATGTTATCATTGATTGATAACATCGGTAGGGTATTTAATGGTTGATCATTAAACTTCTAATTGGTCAAAAACCTGACCTAAGGGGGTGACCATATGTTGTCACTATCATTTGACACCCTTGATCACAACCATCAGTTGTTATGAAGACAACACCATAGGGTTGTTGCAATGGTACCATCATCGAGTCATGGTTTATAGAAGAAATCAACTTTAAACCCTAAAATTGACCATTGTTTGATAGGTGCTTAGCACCATAGGTTGACAAAAAAAACATGATACAAGTCATATTATACCTTAGGAATAACGTACACATGATCACAGGTTCATCTAGAACTGAAATCAAAACAGGGAACATTATAAAAATCGAAATCCAAGTCAAGCATAGTTTTTTAGTGCATAAATCATCATTTTCAAGCAAGAACATGAGCTACTAAGCTTATGGTAAGCAATAAACATGGAGAAAGTTATAAAACTTGCCTCTAATGAGAAGATAAAGCCCACACAGAAGAAATCTCAAGAAGGTATGGTAGAAAATCCAAGAGTAAGCTATGAATTTGTCCATCTAGCACCTTTCTTCATCAAATGAGCAAACCCTAAGCATAAGGAGCAAGAAAGGTAGGGTTTTAGAGATTTAGAGAAAATTCTACCATGGAACAGAAAGGTTCCAACCTGGAGGAAGGTCTAAGGAAGGAGAAGAGCAATAGAAACAGAGAAGGAGGGAAGAAAATAACTTTCCATGGTCGGAATCCCTAGAAGATGACCTTGGAAACCGTAGGTAGGGCTAAATGGAGCTCTAGGAGACCTTCTTCTCCAAAAAGAGGTTGTATTCTACCTTAGAGCACTTGGTTCTGAAGAAAAATAGAGGGTAGTCATTTATATAGGTTAAAGGAAATAGAAAGCAAGCATAGTTTCGTATTTGGGCAAGGAAGAGGTAAATATAACCCATGGATAAGGATGGAAGCAAGCATGAGGTGTAAAAGTAGCTTCCCCATGTTTCTATGGCCTTAAACTATTAAGAATATACAAGAACACACACAAGCATCTCCAAACCATCCTTATATACCTTCTTAGCTTTCCTTTGTCGAATTTTCTCAGCCAATCACATAATTCCTTAGTTGATAGCTACTAAAAGTAGCTCATCCGTGAAGGAGTAAACCCTAAAATACCCTTGGAGAAAACACCTTTCAAGCAAGGTTTAAATAGAATCCTCATGGTTCAACAAGCTCAAGAATGATGAGATAATATCCAAGGAACATAATGAAAGTGATAAATTGCAAGGAAAACCTCTCAATTGGGTAAACTGTAGAAAAGTCCAAAATGTGCATAAAATTGCATAACTTGCTCAAACAGTGTCCAAATTGGACCAAATTTGAAACTTAATCTTGTCTTATGATTTCAAAGAATATAACAAGGTTAGATTAGGGTTCTAAGAATTAAATTATAGTAATTAAGCTTATTAAACTCATTAAGAAATTTTAGGGGCCTTACAGAGATAGGTGATAAAGGCAACTAAACAAGATTAAGAGTTTAGACTAGTTCAGGGGTTTTACAAATTACCTATCTTGATTATACTCCAAATTAATTATTATCTAGAAGATCCCTCTTATAGAACAACATTTTTTATACAATGAGAGGTTACAGAAATGCCAAGCATGCATCCAAGTATTCTTGATCTAATTGGTTAGCATTACATGTGCATTATTTCATTAAGCTTTGATCATCAACTACTTGTTCATGAAATAGTTACTCATTTACTTATTCATATGCAACAACTTGCCATATTATTCAACATCCTTACATTCTTGCTTTCTTTAAAAAAGATTACTTATTTCCCATTATCAACTACTTTTGTCTTCATGCATATTAATCAAAACATTAGAATTTTTAAACACTAAGATCATCATGCACGCATCTATATCTTTATTTATCTACTCAAATTTCCCTTTGCATCCCTTATCTCTATTTTCCACATCTCATCCCATTCACCTAGGATAAATCTCTATTGTGGAAGATCTATGAGGCAATCAGAATCCATTAATCGTATAAGAGTCATTGGGGATGAATACAAAAATTTCAACATTCATCTAAGTCCTTAAAGACTTGCACACTAGAATTACATTTTTGATTCATTTTTTTATCAACCAACCCCAAGAAAATGCTTTTCAAAACTCAAGAATTTAATGCCAATACATTTTTTAGGGAAAAAATGGGGATTCCTAATGCCTTCACTTAGTCATAATGAAATTTACATTCACAATCTCATTTCCACATATTCTTTGTCATATCTTCCCTCTAGTGGAGTCACTTTTGGTTTTTGTCTTGTGTTCCTACTAATTTAAGCACCCATCTATAGTTATCCTTGTTTTTATAACAAAATAAGGTGGTAACAATGAACCTTTTCTTTTCTTGTTTTTCTTTAATTGTATAATGACTGTCAAGATCATCTCATCTACATATTATTCTCCACGGGTAAAACAATAAGAAACCTTAGGAATTGCCTATAATTGATGAAGTTCAATGAGAAAAATATTATTGAAAACATAATATGAGAACAACTTAAGGTGTAAGTCCCATTTAAAATTATAGAGATTTATAAAATGAGGAGGATCTCAAAAAATGATATGTAAAATGGTGAGTAGTAAGTGTAGAAATCTAGTATTATCTCAGACCATCTAAAAGGTTTCATGGGTGGATAAAAGGAATAACAATAATATATGATTCTATTTAGATAAAAGAGTTGATTCTTCATGGACATGAATATGGTTGAGTTATACACATTCAAAGGGGGAATGAGGAGACAAGAGAAGTTTTCTTGAGAAATGATTATATATGAACAAGATAAGGATGTTATCGAGAATCAGAGATAAATTTTTTTATTAAGAAGGTATAAGGTGCAAAAAATCTAGCAGTTCAAATTAATCTTAGAAAGGTTGCTCCATTATGATTAGTAATTCGGATCATAAGTGGGCTCAAATTAAGTTGAGAAGGAAAAAACTCTGAGTCCAACATTTAGTTAGTTCCAACAAAGGCTAAGTGATGGCATAATAATGAGATTCAAATATGTTTGTGATTTCTATTATCTTACTGAATTTAGAGAGATAGAACAATGAAGAGTCACAAATAATTGATTATATGGATTTTTATATTAGATGAGAGGGGAACCACCCCCTAGGAAGAGCCACTTATGTGACCCAACCCTAATTGTGTAAAACCATAGCCCTTATGAGTCACCCGCACAATGGGGGTGTTTAAATGCACACGGTGGGTTGGCCTACTTGATGGTATCTTTTTCATTCTAAGGTGCACACCTTGAAGTTTGATCTTGGGGAACCCTTCCATTCAGAACCTAGTCTATTGCCTCATAGGGTATGGAAGTTGTTTGTGATATGAAGAAAAAAGTCTAATAATTATTTCATCATGGTTGGGATGAAAACCTCACATATATTTTTGGGAAATAATGTGGTGAGAATATGGACAAGATATACATGATGTGTTCAATATAAGAGAACCTATCCCAGATACAACAGAGGTGGACACAACCCTAGAATTGATAGGACTATGTTGGATCGATTGACTTATTAGACTTTCACTCATATGGTCTTTGTAACATACCAAATTTTGACTATCCTGACTTGAGAATATCTAATTCCATGAATAGGATGTTAGTGTGCTTGGATCATTAGAATTGACCTCCAAGCCATAACATGGCAAGATGATCACACGGATGACGAGATGAAATCGACTATGGTAGATGCTTCCTCAAGATAAGTTGTCATGAATTAAGTGACCCTGGACACAACACTGAACCCAGACACCCACTATTGTTGACAATAGCTTGATAATGCACATCAGTGTTGTTGGAAACTCAAAGACCAATGATATCAATTGCTAAATTGTTGGTGATTGCCCATGACACATCATTTATAGGAGAGGAGGTTTGGGGAAAATGGGAGTCTCATGACAATGGGAACTTGGTGATACAAGAACCCCCACCGTCAACTGGGGAGTTACGGCGATGAAGTCCCACAAAACTGGGGTTCCTTGATTCCTAAACATGAGAGGAATGTGCATGAAAGAGGATAGCAGGGTATGAAGGAGAGGATAATGGAGAGAGATTGAGAGAGGAGGAGATTGAGACCCACCAGACTATGAGGAGTCCAGCCAGAGGTAAGACACATGAAAGGAGAAAAATGTTGATTAGTGTCTTACCTCTGACTGGACTCCTCACATTCTGGTGGGTCTCAGTCTCCTCATCTCTTGATCTCTCTCCATTATCCTCTCCTTTGTACCTTTCTATCCTCTTTCATGAAAATTCCTCTCATGTTTTGGAATCAAGGAACCCCAATTGTGGTGGGACTTCATCGCCTCAACTCCCCATTTGACGGTGGGGGTTCTTGTATCTCCTGGTTCCCATTGTCATGAGACTCCCATTTTCCCCAAACCTCCTCTCCTACAAATGATGTGTCACTGGACATTGCCAACGATGTGGCAATTGATATCATTGGTCTTTGAGTTTCCAATAGCACTGATGTGCATTATCAAGCTCCCATCAATGGTGATGGGTGCATGGGTTCAGCGACGTGTCCAGGGTCACTTGATTGGTGATGACGGATCTTGAGGAAGCATCTACCACAGTCGATTTCATCTCACCATCAGTTTGCTCATCTTACCATGTCATGGATTGGAGGTATGATGTTCTATGGAGAGTCTACTCCATGACTCATTCTGAGGTTTCTGAACTGAAGATACTATGTCATTGTGGTGCTTGGGGATCAACACGTTTCCACCTACACTGGGTGTGTCTTTCCCTTGATGATCCTCTTGTACCCTTTGCTTCCATCGTGTTTCTTCGTGCTCTAGTTGTGTATGAGTCCTTTACTCCTTTCTCCAGCCAACAATGGCGGAGGGCATGGATGGAGCTGATGAACCTCAAGTTCTACGTTTTGAGGTCGTTGAATTCGACAGAGTCTTGCGAACATGATGAAACCTCTTCCAACATGTTTTTGAGATAAAAGATGGGGTTTATGAAATAGAAAGGATGGTTTAATGAGTTATATCTATCCTAAAGCAAGTCTAGTGACAAAAACTCACTTCAATGCAACTTTCTACTAGTTTCTCTTGGACGGTAGCTATGCAGCTCCTGGTCTTCACCATGAACAACAAATAGGACAGCTTCAGTAGTTACTCCTATGGTCTTACCACGCACGGTAGGCTGATGTTGCTCTCCAAGAAGCAGCCAAAGGACTCTTTCCTGTAGAGTAGTCCACACAAACTAATTAGAACTCATGTCGTTCAACTAGAATATATAGGAAGGAGTTGTCCCTCCCATTGGCATACTAGTCACCGATTTGTTCTCCCACAACAATGATTCTCGATTGTTCTCTCCCATCTCTATCCCTTCCTATTCAGGTAGGACTTGCTTGGGATATCTTAGTTACCACAACCAGAGAGGACAACAATTGTTAGAGCAAATGATTCTCAATTGTATGTGTTATTGTTGTGCTTTGGGAAGCCCCTAGTACCCCTCTATTTGTGTGTGAGTGGAAGGGACCAGAAGATCTTGAATTTTCACAACCTGCGAACCACGAGATTGTCGTCTGGTGACCCATATGGTTGTTTAGAATTTCAAGAAAGTCATCTCGTACTACGAGATGGTTATGTTTTAGTTTCTCAATCACTTACAAAATTGACAATTCATTTCCCATTACTGATAAACATAAATTCCTTACACCATAAGAATTGTGCAATCGAAGCGATCAAATTCTCTCACAAATCTTGAAAAGTATCTAGAACCTTCCTCTGGCCTAACTAAGCGGTCTTGCACATGTGAGTGTCATCTCACTCACCCATATGGTCGTCTGGTAAGCTAAGTTCAACTAGTCAGTTCAACAGAATGAACCGGTTGGTTCACACCTCAGTTTGGGTAGAACTTAGCCAATTCAATTTCTGATTAGCCTAACAACCCAAACGGTCATCTCAACACTTGAGATGATCGTCTGGTGCACCAAATGGTATATCACCCTGTGAGATGATTGGTTGGGGTGCAGTCAGCTGATCTGTTGTGCGAATTGAGTACCTAAACACTTTAGTAATCAATCCAATCATTATTCAAGATTAAACTCCTCTTCTGGATGAGTTCCTTTGTGTGTGACCGTATAGGTCCCATATCACATTGTTAGTGAATGTTAATGACTAACTTATGACATCACAAGTAGAGAGTAGTGCCTAGTCGCAGATCAGTGCGACCCAAGTGAATGGAAAGTTGGAGAACAACTTCAGCCTACAATATGTGTAAGGTGTTATAGTGATTGTATAATTCCTTTGTCTCTGATTCCCAGGATGAAATGAAGGCATGGAATTGTCATACTCTAAACATTCAATCCATGTTCCTTGAACTAAGAGAGACTATCTGAGATAATGTAATCTCAATATCATATATTGATTCACATGTGCATGTGCATGTATTTCTCAGTCTCACGTATCAAGTGGCCAGTATATCCTACTCTAATAGGAGGGACAAATCCCATCTCTATCACTCACAGTCTATCCCCATGTGTCAAAGTCACCCAATCATCATCGTTATAACAACCCATGTTTCAAGACTGTGTTTTATGATGTCAAAGCATGCCCAACGACATGTGATGAGTGCAGTGATTTTAGGTCTAAGAATCATAATCACCACCTTCACTATGAGAGATGACTATGATCACCAATGATGGTTTCCATGTGTCACTCTCAAGGTGGGTCTGTCTGATACACTATTCCCTAACATGTATATGTGTGCTTGGTTTAATATAGCCATATCATGACTAATGAGATTCAGTCATCAGCCAACCTACACTCCAGTCTTAAGTGTTATTGGTGTCTATCTACCTTCCACAGTAACAATCAACTAGGGACATAACAAAAATGTACATACTCTTAGCATTTGTATGATCTCATATCCAAGTCACGTACTTGAAGACATACATGATTGAGCATTTTTATTATTTAGAGATTCATAATATTTCCTCATTATCTCATAACTGAGTGAAACAAAATGAATTGGAAGCTTGCCTTTATGAGTATTAATCAAATCATTTATGGTATACGTCATATCAATCATCATATAGTTGGTTCTCTGGGCATACCTTACCAACAAATATGTGGTTATTGGTAATGTCATATACCTTAAATGTTATTAACTCATTATTGTCATGATAATGTGCATGCATAATTCTTATTGTTTCTCTATTATTCTCTATTGGAGATTTAAAGGAAAGAATTTTAATTGTCAACTTTATTATTTTCTTCATATAATTTTTGTAGTCTTGCTATATGAAGATTCCTTTTGATATCCAATTGGATGCTTCTTTTCCTTTTTCTCTGGGAAACCTTTTTATATTTGTTGTCCTTTTCTCCTAATATTGTCCAATCACTATTATATGCACATATTTGTTTTTTTACTGACAATTTCCACTCGTCTTCTCTTGTGGGGTACGCTTCCAACCCCTACGTAGAGAACAAGGAGGTATGGACCACAATTGACCATGACTCATCTAGTTGTAGCTGATCTTTCTTAGGGGTATAGTTAAGTAGTCTATTTACCCTCTACAACTTAGTTCCTATAGTTTTTTTTTCATGTACACCATGTGCGGTGGAGAAGTATTAAATATGATTATTGTAATAGTTTTATATTTACTTCTACTACTACACTTTTGGTATTTGATACATTACATTCTTGAATTATAGTTATCATCCTTTGTTAAAAAAAATACTTGTGAAAAATGGCATTGGATGGTTTTCTATCATTTCATATCATGTAAGTTGAGTGGCTCCCCTTTCGGGTCCCACTCCTTATAAGTTTGGTATCAAAATCTAGGCAATAGCATATCTAACTATTTCAATATTTATCTCCCTTAGGTTTTTGTTAGTATAGTATGCCTAGAGAGACAATCATATGATGATTGCAATGAGGCATGAGATACTTGATTTGATAATAGTAAAGGAAATTTCTGTCTATATGTTTAATCTATTTTGAGATAATGATATAACATGTTAGATGTCTAATGAATCGGATTACTCAATGACGTATGTCTTAAGGTTAAGGACCTGAACAATGAGATCATATGAATGTTAAGGGTATACATTCTTGTTATGTGCCTAGTCAATTGTTATTGTGGAAATAACCATAGACATCAATAACACAAAAGACTAGAGTGTGTTGGTTGATGACAGAATCTCATTAGTCATGATATATGATATCAAGCCAAGCACATAGATACATGTTAGAGAACAGTGTATCAGATAGACCCACCATAAGAGTGATGCATGGAAACGACACTTGGTTAGTCATGATCATCTCTTATTGTATTGGTGGTGATTGTAGTTCTTAGACCTGAAATCACTGCACTCATCACATGTGGTTGGGTACACTTTGACATCATCAAACACATACCTAAAACATGGGTTGTTATAACGATGATGATTGGGTGACTTTGACACATGAGGACTTGACTGTGAGTGATAGATATGGAATTTGTCCCTCCTAAGCGAGTTTGATATCCTGGCCACTTGAGGAGTGAGACTGAGAAATGCATGGCCATGCACATGTAAGTCAATATATGATATTGAGCATACATATATCTCAAACAGTCTACTCTGAATCAAGAAACATGGATTGAACATTTATAGAGGATGACAAGTCCATACCTCGACTTCAATCTGGATATCATAGACAATGGAACTATACATTCACTATAACACCAATAATAGATTGTAGGTTGAATGTTGTTCTCCAACTTTCCTCTTCACTTGGGTAGCATTGATGTGTGACTAGGCACCACTATTTGCTTATGATGTCATAAGTTAGTTATGGACATTCACTGCCAACTTGAAATGGAACCTATAGGGTCACACACATTGGATTAACATGGAAGAGGAGTTTATCAATAAATGCTATTTAGATTGATTACTAAAGTGTTTAGGTACTCAATTAAACATTCATTCAATAGACTTGACTCAGAATCATCAAGTTCAAGTGTTGAACCAATTGATTAGAGTGTCAGATTGATTGAGAACTGCATTGACTGAGTTCTGCACAACCTGGACCACCAACTAACTAGTTCACTGGGTGAAACAATCGGATCATGGTCAGTGAGATGACCGGTTCATTCTAGTGAACTGATTGGTTCACTTGGACCAAACAAGTAGTGTTGTATTTTCCTAGTTCAAGAAAAGATTTTCATTTCACTTGTTCAATTTGATTGGGACAAGAATAAATCTTTGCATTAATTAGAAACGAATAAGGAAAGTCAATTGTGGGCAAGTATGGGAATTGAAATTACTGGTTCACTTGGTGAACCGATCGACTCACCTACCCAAATGATCGATTCAATTATGAACTGATTGGCTCACCTACTTAAATGATCGATTCAGTTGTGAAACGATCAGTTCACCTACCGCAGTACAATCAGTTCATGGAAAATCTGGACCCTTATACTCCCGCATAGACTGGGAACCCTGACCCTACCCTCGACTATAAATAGAGGGGTACAGGGGGCTTCTCAGAACATTAGTTTCTCTGCAAATTTTTTTGTCCTCTCTGGTTGTGGTAACAGAGAGAGCCCAAGCAAGTTCTACCCATCTAGGGAGGAACAGTGAGGGAAAGACAACTATAGAAAAGCAACTGGTGGTGGGAGAGTGTGTCGATGACTAGTACACTGATAGAAGGGGATGACTCCTTCTAATATATTCTTTAGGATGACTAGAGTTCCCAGCGGTCTATGTGGACTATCTATAGAGGCGGGAGATTTCTGTCACTTAGGAGGATGACTATCAACCGTAGTCGGGGTCAAGGCTAGGAGCTGCACAAACATCGTCGAAGAGTAGGTGGTTGAAGGATGCACTAGTTGTGAGATAATGTCACTGAGAAAACCTCAAGACCAGGTATAACTCGCTAAACCATCTTTTTTATTGCATAGTTGTTGATGCGATTTGCTGGTTATGGGTTTGAGGGTTAGATAAAAATTTTGATTTTGCTGCCTATTTTGTCCCACAAAACCCAATAGTGGTATCAGTGCCACGTCAACATACTATGTTTTAGGATTCATCAATATGATCGGATTTTGGTTTTTTGACATTTATTTATAGCATGCGATGTGAATACTTTAACTGGCTAATGTGCATATCTGATTAAACACCACAAATCCATATATACATATATGATATGGTATATATATGCAATTGATACACATCACCCTAAAATGGTTCTGATGTGGATGTGTAGTGTGGTTATGGCCTATAAACTCCTATGTCTGTGCTTGGTTAGTTGTGGTTGTTTCCATCTTGGTCTGCATATCAAGTCCTTTCTTCTATTCCATATGTAACTCGAGATATCTCGAGCCTTCTCTTCTACCTTTTCTCCCCCGAATGTAACTCGGGGTTTCCTAAAGAAATATGTAAAAGTAGGATAGTTTTATTTCTTATTATGTGAAGAACAAAGGGTGACCAGGAGAGAGGTTAAGGGACCAAGACGACCTGGTGATGGTCCGTGACAAGCGGCTGCTGGCCTGATGAGGAGCACGGTGACCTGACGAACTGACCGTCTGGAGGAGCTAGACGATCGGTTGGTGACAACCAACCAACATACCAGGAGACGAGCCGACCAGTCATAGGATGAGTTGACCAACCCGAAATAGCCCAAATACATATCTTCATCAACAACAGGTTGTTGCATGTGATGTAGACCTAGATGACTGTAATTCCTTGTGTCTCAAGGAATTACAAACATGATGGCCATAATCATTGCTTTATCGCTTTACATGTTTTCTTGTGGGATATAGAATGTATATGATACATAGTATATATGTGGTGATTGGATATGTATATGTATATAAATACCAAACCCCTCAATATAAATATTAAGTTTAAGATACCTTCCAAAAGAAGCACACATGAAAAACTTGATCGACTAAGTGTGGGCACGCCCTAGCATTGTGCACCGTCTATCTCGTGAAAGCGTGTTGGTGAATATGTGGGTCTACCCTAGTAGGGTGCATATTCATTTTATTGGTTGAGATGCTAAAGTAATTTATATCTTAGTCTAGGTGCATTATCAAAAAATTTGGGTTTCTTTCCACTAAATGTACGTTACCCTTCCCAAGGAACGCGGAGGAAAGTGTATAAATTATGGTGTTCTAACTTTTAATCCTCCTTACAGAGAAATTATCAGTCTATAATGCTACCAATGGTGATCAAGCATAGATAGGTCGTGAAATTACACAATTATATATCCAGGAATAAAGAAAAATCTATATTAAACACGTAAAAAGTCGATACAACGATTCCCCGGGCTACTCATGGGTCCTAAGGAAAGGAGAGGTTTATCCCCACATGGTTTTCAGTTGCGAATACATAGAGAGAGAGAGAGAAGAAAATGTGGAAAACATGAAGAAAATTTATGTAACCCTTTGGAGAGAAGATGTTCCAGATGATCCTCCTTGAGAAATGCACGTTTTGCAGTCTTCCGACAACAAAATCATTCGTCGGAGCTGATGCGCGTACTTTGATCTGCCCCTCTGAACCAATCTCAATGGCATCGACATGGTAGTCAGTGGCACCGACTCTTCTGATCTTTTATCGCACGGCTACTGCTGCTATCTCAGTGGCACCGACTAAAATGATCGGTGGAACTGACTTTTCACTGTACATAGAGTACCTAAAAAATCCATAAAAATGTGTATAAGGCCGGGGAATGTATAAAGTAGTGTAAATATGATAAAATGAGCATAGTTTGATGCAAACAAAATATACAAGCCAATAATAACGATTTATGCAAATATGATCAACTAATTGACTATTAAATGCACAAAATGAATATAAAATAGGTCTATAAAAGTGCCTCAAAACCCATGCATCAAACTCCCCTAAGCTTAAACCTTGGTCACCCTCGATAAAGAACACCTTTAGATATGATTGAGATAAGTCAGCTGAACGACATAAGTGCATAAGGTACATCTAAAAAGTCTCCACCTTTCAGTCCTCATTTCGGCCCTCACTGACCACTGAACACTAACTATCATCTAGGCGACCAAAAACCTCTATAAGATATGTTCGTCCCCCAATCAATGAAACACTATCAATTAAAGCAGTTAATATGATAGACTCGTCTGGATCATACTTGGTGCATCGTGTGATCTCCTATCTATGTTGCTCTTTTCTCTACCTACCATCTACATGGAAGCAGTTCTCCTAATAGATAATGAATGAGGAGAAAATCAACTGAGTGGCCTACCAATGAGAGCAATGGGTAGTTGGAATGGGTGGTTGTGGAAGAAAAATGAGCACATACAATCATTCATACAATAAAAAATTATGATGAGCCTATGATGATGGGATTTTATGGAATGCTCCTAATGCCTAATCATTGAGGTTGAATAATGCATGCAACTATCATTTCATCTCAATATAAGATGAAATATCTATAAACTACATCATGTACTGATTCTTCCTTATTATCATGTAGGAGTATGCCCTTTCTCCCTCACTTTCTGACATTATACTCAATATCTTTTTTTCTTCTTTTTAAGCCCCCTTTCAACATGATAGAATTGCTTTGGGCTTCCACTTGCAGTGCACATTTGATTTATGTCGATGCTTCGCTTCTTTTTTTCTTTTTTCTTTTGAGGGTATGGGAAAAATCACCACCTTCTTATATTAGAGAAGAAAATAGACATGATATTTGCAAGATGCTATGTAATGCATAGGAAAACTACATGAATAAGATGTTATGCAACTACATCACATGCACCAGAATTTTTGTTGTGCATGTATTTTTTTTCTTCTTTTTTTTCTAATGCAAGAAAAAACACAACTATTATGCAAGATCTACTATGCAATGTAAATGCAATCAAGAGAAAGAATGATAACATGTACTCAGTCTTCTTATGGTGGAGTGTAAAGCAAAAGTATGTGGTGGGTGAAATCACACGACTAAGAGATAGAACCTTCAAAGAAAATCATATGTCCCTCTCTAATGACCTGTGTACATGGTAATCAAGGGGTTTCTCTCTTAAATTTTAGTTTAAGGTCACGTTAGTGTTTGGTCAATTCGTGCTCAACAACCTTGTCAATCACTTTTCTTAGACAATTAAGATGGACATTTATGTTCTCATGTCCTGGAGCTGACTTACCCAAACACTCCCTCAGTTATGCAACTCGATTACACACAAGATATGCTCGCAAATATTTTTAATTTGCTCAAATATTTTTGCATTTTTGTGCACCCAACCGAGAGATTGATAAACTCAAATGAAACCATGCATTTACTTCTCCACAAATTATACTAGATAGATTGTGGATCCTACATAATAGAAAAACTAACAAGAAAACAAATTTTACCAAAATAAAAACAAAATGCTAAAATGAAAGAAAAACTAAGATAGAAGTTGTTCCAGCACCCCCCTAATCTTTAATATGATTATGGCCTCATAGTCAAAATTTCAACTTAAGAGGTGGAACAGAGAAACCCGACTAATATGGCGGAGGTGGTGGTTGGCTGGGGTCCTGGGGAGGAAACATCCCCTGGAAGGTCACAACTGGAGTTTGATGCATGGGTTTTGAGGCGCTTTTATAGGCATATTTTATATTCATTTTGTGCATTTATTAGTCAATTAGTTGATCATATTTGCATAAATCGTTATTATTGGCTTGTATATTCTGTTTGCATCAAACTATGCTCATGTTATCATATTTACATTACTTTATACATTCCCCGACCTTATACATATTTTTATGGATTTTTTAGGTACTCTATATATAGTGAAAAGTCGATGCCACCGACCATCTTAGTCAGTGCCACCGAGATAGCAACAGTGGCTGGGTGATAAAAGACCAGAAGAGTCAGTGCCACCGAGATCAGTTCAGAGAGGCAGATCAAAGTACGTACATCAACTCGATGACATCGACCATCACAAGTCGGTGGTACCGAGTTTGCCACAACCAAACCACACTCGATGCAGTCGGTGCTACCGACTTTACCAGAAATCAGCAATCGTTAGATCTGTCCAGATCTGATGGTCCACGATATGTGGTACTGTAAGTTGACCTATGACTTAAAAGAGGATGGCCATACCTAAGGGGGAGAGTATGTTGCACCGCACGAAGGTTAGAGAAGGGAGAGAGAAAAGCATCGAGATGAAGGATGTTAACCGAGATATCTGAGCACCTCCGATGACGATTTTGCTACCGGAGGACTACAGAACGTGCTTTTCTCGAGGAGGATCATCTGGAACATCTTATCTCCAGGCGTTACATTAATTTCCTTCAAGTTTCCCACATTTATTTTCTATATATATATATATATATATATATATATATATATATATATTCGTAATTAAAAACCACGCGGGGCTACACCCCTCCTTTCCTTAGGACCCGGGAGTAGCCTGGGAAATCATTGTATCAACTTTTTACATAATTTAGTATAGATTTCTCTTTATTCCTGGATATATAATTGTGGAATTGCACGACCTAACTATGCTTGATCACCATCGGTAGGATTATAGACTGATAATTGCTCCAGAAGGAGGATTAAAGGTTAGAACACCATAATTTATATACTTTCCTACGCGTTCCTTGGGAAAGGTAATGTACGATTAGTAGAAAGGAACCCAGAGTTTTTGATAATGCACCTAGACTAAGATATAAATTACTACAAACGACGATTTGTCTTAGATCTAGGTAGTGAATTGCACCATGGAAGCGGGTAATTCTAACTACAGGCTTTCTATCCAGGGTAGGAGTAAAATTTATATCAATTCGGTAGAAATAAGATATAACGAGACTCCTTGGTGAAATTAAGAATCCTAAGGAATTTGTCTCGTCTGAAACAACCACTTTTAAGTTTCTCTTAATTTCCTTTTTTTAATTCAAATCCAACTTTTCAATTGGCTTAGCTGATCGCACCGTAGTTAGTAGTAGTCACTGAGACTACATCTCCCTGAGTTCGACTCGAGCCTCACATAAGCCTATATTACTCGACGCGTGCAGTTGCATTCATATGCACGGTTTTAGCATGTCAAGTTCTTGGCACCATTGCCGGAAAGACAATGAAGTTTCAGCACTACGAGTGTTGCGGGTGGCCATTCGAGGCCACCTTTTATTTCTTGCAACTTTATTTTAATTATTGAAAATTTATTACTTACATATACAAAAAAATTTCTCTATTAAGTACTGTGATTAACTGTTTTCAAAAATTTTAGGTACTAGTGTATGGTGACAATGCGAACCATGGACTACGGAGAATCTACACCAGAGGTTCCAGTCACTTTTGAGGTTCTAGTTCAAACAACTGTATCAAAAGGCATACCGTTGATGCCCAGGCAAAAAGCAATGGGGGATGGTAATCCAGGGGCTGAAAGGACCATATGAGAGATGATAAAGGCATCTTCCTCAGCTAGGCAGACAGGGCCTATTAAGAAGCAAAATGTGAATGTAGCATAGTACAAGATTGATCTAGGGCTCATTGCACTCATCAAGTCACAAACTTTTTATGGGAACACTCATGAAGACCGGTAGCACACATCAACAATTTTGTGGAGTGTTGCGACATGGTGAAAGTGGATTGGTTTCCATGGATAGCTATTCATTTGAAGTTGTTTCCATCATCACTGGCAGATAAGGGAAATGAATGGCTGCACAACCTGTTGAAGGAATCGATCGAAACATGGGATCAAATGATCGAGACATTCTTTGAAAGATACTTTCCTCTGGAAAAGACAAACGAGCTGGTTAGAAACATCCACAATTTCAAGCAACATGCAGTTGAATCTTATTCCGAAGCTTGGGAGAATTTTTAGAACATGCTCAGGAAGGTCCCCCATCATGGGATAGATCTGGAGAACCAAGTCAAGATGTTCTACTTTGGGTTCCATAAAAGTGAATGTGTCACCTTATATAGTGTAGGCTAGGGGTTCTTTCTCAACAACTCACCTTCTACGTGTCAGGACATTTTGAAAAATATGGCAAAGAATCAGGCATGGGGTAATGAGAGAGACCATCCAGAGCAAATCAAAAGCATAGGGAGTCTAAAGTTATCACCTCTTTGAATGAGAAGCTACACTTGATAGCAGGAAGCTTCTAGAGAAGGATAACAATTTATCAGATGAGGAAGGACAAGTGAAATACATGCGGCAGCAATGATATAGGAACAATGACTACTCGTGGAGAAAGGATCCCAAGTTTTCTTGGAAAGATTCAAACAACTTCCTACAAGATCCTGATCAACAGAACCAATACAGGAATAATCAGTAGTAGCGACCTACAGCAGAGGAAAGCACAAATGAAATTCTCAACTGGACAGTGAAGTAGAATATACAGTTGATAAACAACTTCCAACATGATCTCTAGAATCAAGGGGACCAGATGATGTGTTTTGAGACAACTTTGTCTCAGCTAGTGGCAAACATGGTGGCATTGAAGAAGCCTACACAGTAAGGTTTTCTAGGAAATACTGACATTCCAATAGGAAACCAGCAGGTCAAGGCCATACTAGTGAGAAGTGGGAAGAAGACGTTGACTCCAAAGACTATGGAGACTGAGGTGACCAAGCCTACTGACAACGGTGACCCAGTGGCAGAGCCGGCATAAGTAGAAATGCAGGAAGGAAACATAGGGCATGAGAAGAATCAAGAATTTGAGGTGGAAAAGAGGACTTCATATGTACCACCACATCAGAGGACACAAATGGTACCGGCCCCATATCCTAACAGCTTGAAGGCAACAAAGATGGATATGCAAGTCAAGAAGTTTCTAGATAGCCTTAGGAAGCTTTCTGTGAACATATCGTTGATTGATGCGATTGAACAAATACCGTCGTATGGAAAATTTCTGAAGGATATCATTAATAAGAAGAGGAAGATTCTAGATGTTGAGGTAGTTGTACTGAGAGAGAAAGTCAGTACCTTCATTTTAGGTACACTACCACCAAAGAGACAGGACCCACGTTGCTTCAACATCACATGTTATTTCGGGAAGACAAAGTTTTGGGATGCACTCTGTGATTCGGGGGCGAGTATCAACTTAATGCCCTTATCTACCTTCAGGAAACTTGGTCTCAACACATCTAGGAAAAGCAACATAACAATCCAATTGGCAGACAACTCAATGGTGACATCGTATGGTATTTGTGAGGATGTACTTGTCAAGGTGGGCCAGTTCATTTTTCCTACAGACTTTGTGGTGATGGAGATGCAAGCTGACCACGACAACAAACTTTTATTAGGAAGACCCTTCTAAGCAATAGCTGATATGATCTTGGAGATGTGTAGAGCTCATTTGACTATGGGAATTAAGGATGACTGGTTTGAGATCACTATGCCAGATAATTCCAAGTCACCCAATGCTCAAGAGCAATGCAATATGATTAAGCACATGGATAACAATATCTCTTTGTTTTTGTGAAAACCATTTTTGGATATGGTGCATGTAATGACAATGGTGGACAAGGGTGCACTAGTTGTGGACATCATGGAGAACACTAAGGTGGTCTCACTTGCCAAGGCAGTAGGGTATCCAGACGACGAACAAGAGGAAGAGGGTTTACCCACTATGGATGAGCATGAAGAAGACTCTCTATTACAAATACACCCATAGATTCCTCTAGAGGCATGTCTAATGAATCTTATCGATGATTGTCTGAAGAGCTGGTCACTAGAAGAATGTGCAAGGTTACTGAAGGCTTTGCCATGTTATTACACAAGGAACTTTGAGGACTTGGGACCGCTGCCACCACCACTGGTTTCTTCACTCTTGTGCCCACCCGAATTGGAGTTGAAGCCACTGCCACCCCATATGAAGTATCTTTTTCTAGCTATAGAGGAGAAGCTACTGGTTATCATATCTGCATCATTGGGTGAATCGGAAGAAGAACAATTGACTTCTATACTAAAGATCCATCGAGGTTCATTTGGGTGGACCGTGGCTGACATCAAGGGGATTTCCCCTACATTGTGTCAACACAAAATTCGGCTAGAAGAAGGAGAAAAGCTGGTCATTCAACCTCAGCATCATTTAAATCCAATCATGACAGAGGTAGTCAAGACGGAGGTACTAAAGCTACTGTCGGCATGTATAATCTATGCTATTTCTAATTCCATATGGGTTAGTCCGACATAGGTAGTACCAAAGAAAGGGGGATCATTGTCACTACTAACTCATCTAATGAACAAATAACCACTAGATTAGTGATAGGATGGCAAGTTTGTATTGATTATCACAGATTGAACACCGCCACGCTTAAGGACCATTTTCTATTACCGTTCATTGATCAGATTTTGGAGTGACTCGCCGGTCGCTCCCACTTTTGTTTTCTTGATAGATATTTGGGCTATAATCAGATTTCAAACGAGCCTGAGGACTATGAGAAGTCTACCTTCACCTTCCCTTATGGCACTTTTGCATACCACTGCATGTCGTTCGGGTTGTGCAACACACCCGCTACTTTTCAGCGGTGCATGTTGGCGATTTTCTCGGATATGGTGGAACGATGTCTCGAGGTGTTCATGGATGATTTTTCAGTTTATGGGACATCTTTCGATGATTGTTTGAAAAATTTAGATAAGGTTTTGCAGAGATGTGAAGATACACACTTAGTGCTTAATTGGGAAAAATGCCACATGATGGTTTGCGAGGGCATAGTGCTTGGACACAAGGTGTCTAGAAAGGGATTGGAGGTGGATCTGGTTGAGATAGAGGTGATTTCAAAACTTCCTCCACCAACGTCGATGAAGGCAGTTAGGAGTTTTTTAGGCCATGTCGAGTTTTATCGCAGATTTATTAAGGATTTTTCAAAAATCACTAAGCCATTGTCTGATCTTTTGGAAAAGGATGTCAAATTCAATTTTGATGAAAGATGTTTAAAAGCTTTTGAAATCTTGAAAGAAAAACTAATATCTGCACTGGTTGTGCAGGCTCCAGATTGGGACCAACCGTTTGAACTGATGTGTGATGCATCAGATTATGCCATGGGGGAGGTGTTGGGGCAACGCTTAGATAAAGTTCCTACAGTCATATATTATGCATCTAAAACACTTAATGATGCACAACTAAATTACACCACATCTGAAAAAGAGTTATTGGTTGTTGTCTTTGCTTTTGAGAAATTTAGACAATATCTTATAGGAGCTAAGGTGGTGGTGTGGACCGATCATGCAGAAATTAAATACTTGTTGCAGAGGAAGGATGCAAAACCAAGATTGATTAGATGGATCCTTTTACTATAGGAGTTTGACATTGAGGTCAAAGATAAAGCCGGAATTGAGAATGTGGTGGCTGACCACCTATCTAGACTAGAGAGGGTAGATGAGAAGGATGCTAATATACCCATTCTAGAGACTTTCCCTGATGATTAGTTGTTTGCCCTTAAGAAAAAGGACCCTTGGTTTGTTAATATTGTGAATTATTTAGCTTGCAAGGAATTACCCACTAATTGGGGGTACCAAGAAACAAAGAGGTTCTTCCATTCATTACGCTATTATTTTTGGGATGATCCTATCTTGTTGAGACAGTGCAGGGATGGAATATTGTGGAGGTGCGTACCTGGATGCGAGTATGAGAGTGTATTGAAACATGCCACGCACTACCTACGGGTGGACACCATGCCAGTTCTAGAACAGCCGCAAAGGTGTTGGAGAGTGGTTCATACTGGCCGACCTTATTCAAAGATGCATATGACTTTGTGCATACGTGTGACGCATGTCAGCGGTCAGGTAACATATCTAAGAGGCAGGAGATGCCATTGAATGTGTTTCAAGAAGTAGAGGTTTTTTATTTATGGGGTATTGATTTCATGGGACCCTTTGTGTCCTCCAACTCTAACCTCTACATCTTACTGGTTGTAGATTAAGAGTCAAAATGGGTGGAAGCAATTCCAACCCACACCAATGATGCCATCATCATATGCAAATTTGTTAAGAATCACATTTTCTGTAGGTTTGGAGTGCCACTGATGAACATAAGCGATGGGGGAAATCATTTTACCAATCGGAAATTTGGGGCACTCTTAAACAAATATGGAGTGCCACACCATGTGGGTACACCATACCACCCACAAACTCAAGGGCAGATGGAGGTGTCCAATCGTGAGATCAAAAAGATTCTTCAGAAGACGGTGTCGTCTAGTAGAAAGAATTGGAGTGAATTATAGGTTGATGTGCTACGGGCCTATAGGACTGCCTATAAAACACCAATTGGAGATACACCCTTTAGGTTAGTCTATGGGTGGGTGTGTCATCTCCCTATGGAGTTAGAACATAAAGCTCATTGGGCGTTAAGGAGGCTCAATTTTGACCTTGATGAAGCAGGTAAGACAAGGATGCTGGAGTTGAATGAACTTGATGAAATTAGGATGAATGGCTATGAGAATTTAAAATCCAATCAACTAAGATGAAAGAAAGAGTTGGGTTGTCATTATTAAGCTAAACACATGAATTGAGAAAACTAAATTATGAATGGTTGTAAGCAAGATTTAAAGATTCCCTAGAACTTGTGGTTTCTCGCAACACATACTACAAATGAATTATCTTCATCTATAATTAATTGCTATAAATCTGAATTAAAGACCCATAGCTAGAATTACCCATTCCCATATCATAGTGCATACTCAGATTAAGACAAACCCCACTCCCCTAGAAGTTTAGGAACTTAATCTAAGTGAATAGTAATTCCCTCTAGGTTATTCTTTCATAGCTATTAGCCCTCCCCTAAAGCACATTATTAGCTATGTGAAATTATGATTTTTCTAACTTTTAATGCATCTATGGAAGCAATTAAAAGTCTATCACTTTGGTTGGGTTGATCAGGAATAAACAAATCACTTGAGGGATCATAAATTCAATTTCAAAATTAATGAAGTTATATTAGAGAATCATCGACTTCAATCACAAAAATTTGTTGGGCTACTTGTGAGTCCTAAGGAAAAGAGGGGTTTATCCTACCATGTTCATCATCAAATCACAACAAGAAGAGAAAGAGAAGTAAAGCTTCATAAATTTTTGGAAAAATTCTTGGAGATGTCGACGCAACAATTCTTTCTGATGGAGACCACCATCAATAGCTTTCTAATTGTAAATCTATCTGCTAATAGTACCTAGATTGTCTAGATGGCATCCAATTCCTTTGTCTCCACTTCCTTGGGCTCTGCATCCAAAAACATACATTATCATCCTCCTATGGACTCCTTTGTTAGGTCATAAATGAGGTCTAACCTTTGCTTCATTTGCAACAACTAGATCTAACTTTACTTTATATATGCATTAATCATGCTTGCTTGATACTACTAACAGGGTATTGGTAGAACCAAGTCAAATGAACTTTTTGCCTTCTTGATCCATGTTGGTACTATTGAAAAATATGTCAGTAGCACTGAGTTGATTCTCACTGGTGTTTTGATGCTAAATTCAGTACCATCGACACTGCCTTCGGTAGCACCCTTATAATTAAATTGCTCTCTGGGCCTTCAGTCGATACCAGTGAGTTTGTATCTCAACGATAATGATTTAATGCTCGATAGCATCGAGTTGCTCCTCAATCGATACTCATTTGCCTGATTTTCTCTTGGGCATTAGTTGTTAGTATCACTGAATGGGATGTTGGTGACACCAAGTTGATTAGTAAGTACTCTTCTGGCCTGAAATAAGAGGAACAATGAAATAAATCTGAGTAAAAGATAATAAAACCATCTATTATGAAAGAAGTAAGTGATAATTGATGCATACATGATTCATATGTCAATAAATATAAAATAAAAAATCTAAATGAGAACATTCATGCTTAATGAGTAGCATGTGAAAGTTGACATAAAATCAATCCATCATGTTTCCATTCGAGATTTTTAGTAGCCATGTCGTTATTGACATGTACACTATTTCTTTAAATTGTATTTCATCAATGATCCTCCTACTACTACATTATGAGGAGATTTCAACTCATTCGTTAGAACTGCAAAGACATTATTGATAAGCAGCTAGTAAAGTAGGCCATTATGAGGACATTCTCTTTTATGCCATTTGAATATCTCTCACGATTCACTAAGAATTTCCATAGGTCCATTTATGAAATTACAAAACTGAGATCTATATTGACTAGTCTTCACACATGTATATAATTTCTTAATAAAAGCATTTGTGAGTTCTTGCCAAGACCAAATAGTACCAATAGGAATAAAGTTATACAATATTTTAGTCTTATCCTATAGAGTGAAGTTAATCGTGTGCATGTGAGCATATTCTGGTGTGACTCCATTAATTTTCATAACATTATAGAGGTTTTTAAATATTTGGATTTTTTTTTGTTTTCCAACACAATACCTCCAAAGTATCATGTCTTAATTAAACTAGTAAGTCTGGTTCAAAAGTTGTTTATATTGACATTGAGAGGACGCTTAACAACACCCAAATTTGATCATTTACTTTCACTACATGAAAATCCTAGAGGGGAATACATGCTAGATTATTGCCATTTTCAAGCCTACTGCCCTACTTGTAGTTTTCTTCTAAAGATCCTATATTGATTGATATTATTTTTGATGGATCTTTTGTGTTAAATTGCAAGCATCTCAAAAATGTTCCATCAATCTATTGGTCAAGGTAGATAAAAACAAAGATCTTCTTAGAATTAACTATTTGGAAGTACCTAAAAAGATAAGAACAATCAATTTGATTAAACACAATACTTTTTATATAAATAATCTAAGAAAGTAGAAACAATTTGTAAAACAAACTACTTAAACTAATAGCTATTAATATTCACCATGATCCCTGACAAGGTTGCCAAAAACTTAACACCATTATTTTGTGTTACGACTTAGAAAACAAATGTTGTATAAAATTAGATTCATTCTTACACTCTAATAGAATATGTGCTATTTTTCTCATCCATAGGCATGAGAATTTCAATTTTAAAAACCGACTAAAAATGCTTAATACTTGCAAGTGTACAATGTTCATTTGTAGTGGATTCATGGTCGTTCTTAAGATCTCCTTAAGAGCTGTAAAAACTGTCAATTTTGTATTAGATACTTTTATTTGATAATAATATGATTTTGATTATAAAATATGGCTATATATAAGACATAGAAAACTATAAGATTGCAGCACACGAGTTCATTCAAAGCTAAGAGTACTTGATAATGATTCAGAAATAGACATAAAGCAGAGCCTTCTACTTCTCGACCAAACTCTTATCTACTGGAGACTATGAAAAACACATAAGTTAGATTCTAACTTGTTAGCTATCAAGATCTCTCTACTCACCCTTTTCTCAAATTTGAGAAGATTATATAGATTAGTGGATGCTACCTCTATTAGGATCGAGCTCAATACCTACATGTTACGATGCGACAACCACAAGGCTCAATGTGTCCCTCCATTTATTTGGGTCAAGATGCATCTTCTCTCGACCTGGGTTCACCAATAGGCTGAAACCATCATGAAAAACTTAGATAGGCATTCGATAGAGAAATACAAATAGAAGGATAGTATAGAAAAATTGTATTAAATTGATAGTTACAAGCAGATAGAAAGAAAGATTGAGAAATAAGGACTTGCGATCTAGAGTGGGTTACTATATGTTGGTGTCTGAGTCAACTTAATAGCTTCCTAGGATATAGCGACGTTCCATCACTAGTTAATTTTTATTAGGGAGATACAAATCATAGGTTTCCAAGGAAAGATCCAATGACAAGCACACATAGTTCTCTGACATTGTAGCATAACCACAATCCTATCCATTAGTCTATTTTAGGTGAGGGAATGGCAATGGAGGAATGATATGATAGTTTGTGGATTACTTTAGGGAATGTATATGTGGTAGTGGCACACTTTTGCTAGAAGAATGGTGGATTATGACTGTCTAGTGATGATGAATGAAGCAAACATGGGATAAATCTTGAATCCTAAAAACATTGGTTGAGGGGTTCTATTTTTAGGCACAAGGTTTAGAAGAAAGGTATAAGTGACCTTTCAGCAATATTCAAATGGAGTTTGGTCGAGATGAAGTTGTATTTGAGACTGGTGATTTTTTTTATCCAAGTTCACAAGAAATGCCAAAGTCAAACACATCAAAGTCAAAGGGAATTAACATTTCATGCTAATTTAAAAACTGAGTCATATGTTGTGAAAATCTTCTTATAAAATTTCTTCGTATTCTATATTTACATTACTGGAGGTCTAGGTATAAGACTGGATGGAAGAAGTATGCCCCATCATCTATCAAAGGGTCGTACGATGAGTCACACCCTTCTTCTTACATACATAATTAGTAGTTAATTCTAGTGAAATTAGGGTATGTTGGACACCTTCCTGTGATACTTTTGAGTATCAGATGCCACCTCAATTATTAATAAATTAAACATGTAAATATGTTCTCCTTTTATTTTTCATCTCATGTTCAAGTCTGTTCGACCTATTTCCAAGTCGAACATGTGATTCTCCTATGATCTATCTTGTAAGAGACTATTAGAACTAAAAGGAGATATTAAGTCATGAAATATGGACTTGAGTCTATAAGACTGTAAGGAGTGAGACCTGAGAGGGGAACCACTAACTTTTAGAGATGTGAATAATGGAAAACCCTCCAATGCCAAATTTGACAATTATTTTTGCAAAGGATAGAAGACTAAAATTCAAGTATGAAATGTATCAATCACCATATAGTGTACCACTTGAAGTTAAATATATAAAAATTACAATATTCATATTTAAAATTTCTCTACACCATGTTGGGTGTACATGAAAGAAAACTATAAGAACTAAGTTGGAGAGGGTGAATGAACTACTTCAATATACCTTCCAAGAAAGATAAACTATAATTGGATGAGATTTCCATCACTACATACATGATGTAAAATAAGCACATCATCGACATATGGGATGAGATTATTGAAGAACTATATCTCAAAAGGGAGTGGATTCTATATCTCCATCCCATAAAAAATCACGCTCTTCTTCCATGGGTTACAGACCTCTACACTGAAACACCTATAGAACTCAGATCAATGCTCAGGATGCGAGAAGACACTGACTTCGAAGGCTCTGACTCAACAGACGAGTTATTCATTAGAGATGAGTACCAACCCAAACTGGGCACCTTTGAAAATCCGATAGAGATCAACACCTCAACTAAACTGTCTTCCTCATTAGACAAAGATGAGACAACAACATCAGTACTAGGGATCAACCCTCACAAAACTAGGTACATTTCTCCCACTCAACTCAGCCTATGAAAGACTAGACGGCTTCCATTTGATTGACCTAAAACTAGTATGACTTATAATTTTCTCACTGCATGTTCATCATACAATACAAATTTTCCACCAATTAAGTCTGTAACAGATACTAATGTAGCCATAGACACCTTCTCACATGATTCAAATCCTCACAGATGGACTCTAGTCACTTATAGATGAAAGCAACCAACTTTTTCTTTGTGTTTTGGCAGATTCTATAGGCATGAACACTCTTAGTCCTGATGCACATCACCATCACTATGTTTCACCTATAATAAGCATGGACATCTTTCTTAATTATGTCCACACGAACGCTTTCATTCCCTAGATCACACTAGGTCTCAAACCACACGATGTAACACTTTTCATGTAAAATATGCTAGTACTGATAGATCACAAGGATTTTAGTGAGTTGTCTTATCACCGAAAAGGCCTCGATCCAATACAAAATCATCAGCAGACCATAATCCTTTCTCATGCCTCTATATTCCTGACATAGACACACCTTCACCTCCCATTCCCACAGTTAAACCACCTGAACATCCCACGAAAAGATTCCCCCCACTACCTAGAAAAGGCCACCAACACCATCCATCTCCACATATAAAACCACCTCTAGGTCTACTCACATAGATTGCACCTTCCACATCAAGACATCGAGTTGCCTATACCCCATCAAACATCTCCCCTTTCAACATGGCCCCCCATTTCACCTTGAGAAGGAATACCCTATCGATTTTCTAGCCAATTCCATGTGTATGTTGTGTGTTTTCATCAGTCACAACATCCTTCTCACTATCACAAATAACATCGGCAATAATACTATCAATATTCTTAATGTCACACAGGCCATAGCTCTCCTGCTTCATGGACACATTGTCCTCAAACCTAAAATCTTGTCTCCATCTCAACTCCTTTACTCGGTACCAAAATGAACCAAAATTGATCACCTATTTGGGCAAGTCATGACAATTCCTTGTGGGACTAGCTTTGTCCAAGACAATATCACAAAGTGGTCACCCGAACGAGGATCATCTCTTGTGGATTCAGATGGCTCTAGATGGGTCTCTATTTCCTATCTCCCTCCACACTAATGGGAAGTTGGAATCTTCCATGTGATTGCACATCCCATAGGTGCAACATCACAATTTATTAGTCATGATATGCTACATCCAACAAACTACATAAAAGCTTTCTGTGGTTTCTCTGTGAAACAAGACATCACTTTGTTGGCTTCCATCAAGATTAGATTAGTTGAGATAATATACAAAATCAATCTGGTTGTCGAAAACCCTAACACTACTACCACCACCTTCTCTGAATAGCTCACCATCCACCATCATGGTGTTGTCCCATCAACAAAAAAAAACTTTGCAGCCCCCAAGAAACCAAATGATAGAAAAATGGTTTGAGTGAGGAAAAACACATCCTACCTCTCACAAACCAACTCGAACCCTAACAGTCCAAACAAAAGACCTAAAATGGCCTCACCATCTATTAAGAGAAACAACTCTTTCCCAGACTCCATCAAACCCTTCCCATTTCATAACAACCCAGCAACCACTACAAACCTTGATCTTGATATTGTTGAAAAGATTAAAACAGTTATAATGGAGGAGATCAAATCCTCATAGTGTCCAAAATAGAAGAGCAAAGGAAAAACACCAATCACTATTTTGACTATCAACTCTCTAATGACTACACCAGGACTCACCAAGAAAAACTATTTTTTTTGGGAAGAAAAACTATTTTTCCACACAAGAACTGGGTAGCAATCCAAAAATTCAAGTTATATCAGATCTTAGAGAACTACCTTTCTTCACAGATACATCTACAGATTTTGAGCATGGTATTCCAATAGATATTATAGAAGATATTCCCTCATGGTATGATATACAAACTTTCTCACATTTTGCTAACACACTAGGTATCATCTTCAAATTTGATGTGGCAGCTCACTCAGCATTAGATGCTATAGAAAAATTTATGGGATGGTGTAACCATAGATAGATACACAACGCCTACGTCAATATAGATAAACTACACATCAAATCATAGTGTCGTTGCTATATTATCATATATCTAGCCTTACACATCCATTCCAAATGAACATATCATCACGGAATGTTTGTGGTGCATCTAGTGTTAAGAGAAGAGAACACATTCAATATCACATATACAAAAACAACATTAACATCATTACCATACAAGAAACCAAGAAAACCATGACTCCTTTTGCACTAAAATCCATAGGAGGTAAACACATCAAACTTGGTTCCAATTACCCCTAACGACTTCAAAGGAGGAATCATTTTAGGCATTAACAACAACATGTTTGACATCTCCCATATTGAATACTATGATTACAGTATCACCATACACATCACAAACTCATTTGATGCACACAAATGGATATTCACGGGCGTATATGATGAACCTAGCACTGACAAACTACATTACACCAATGAGATTGCACATATTTCCAACTTTACTCACACAAACCATGGCTTATTGAAGGTGACATCATCCTCATCACCCATGTATGAGATAGACAAAATTAGAATTATCATTCTGGAGCAATGACAAAATCAGATAAAATGCTCAGAGATTACATCATTAAGCATAATATGATCATCATCATACCATCAAATGCAAACTACACATGGAATAGAAACCATTCATGGGCCAGAATTGACCATTTCATCTACTTACCATTATGGGAAGACCTCTTTCCACACTCCAGTGTTTGAGTTGCACCTAAACCTATCTCAGACCATTTCCCTAGTGTCATTGATACCAAAAATATGACAAGGGATGACAAACCATTTAGAACTGAAAACATCTCGCTTTAGGATGCTACATGTTTCAACTTTTATAGAAAAAACTGGCCTCTATATCAAAAACCCTCTAGATAACCAGGGTATCACATACATAACAAAACCAAAAGGATTAGATCAGCCCTCAAAACCTGGCAAAAAAAGGAAATATCATGCATAAGCGGGCCAACCTAGAAGAACATCTTTTTGTGGACAGTGACCCTAACACTAACCCAATCATCATACTCAACATCAAAGCAAAGATCGATGACATCGATAACTACATTGACACTATCTGGAAACAAAGATTGAAGATTAAATGGGCTTAAGAAGGTGACAAAAACACAAAATATTTTCATAAATTTTGTAACAATAAAACATGAACAAACATTATTTCTAGGATCAATGTTAATGGTACTAATACATTAAATAAAACCATCATCACCAAACACACTATCGACCATTTTCAACACATCTTCAACACGGGTCACGACCTGTGTTTCCTCAAATCTATTAACTAGGCTTTCATATGTAACAAAACCATACCCTCCCCACAAAACATCATCAATGATTTCACCAAAGAGGAACTCAAAGATGTTGTTACTTTGCTAGGAAAAAACAAATCACCTAGATATGACAGACTTGACACTGGATTTTACCTCTCTATGTGGGATTACATCAAAGGGGACTTCATGCACCTTCCTCATACCATGCATTACAATGTTGATATCTACAAACACATCAAGGTTCTTAACCACAACAACATAGATTTGATTAACAAAGTAGAGAAACCTGACATGATCAAATAATTCAGACCCATCAACCTTATCAACACTTCCTACAAAATCTTGGCCAAAATTCTCAGCAATCGCATCAAACCACATCTGGAACACATCATAGATAACAACCAAAATTCCTTTCCGAAGCATAGGAATATCCACGATGCTTTCATTATGGTTAATGAAACACTTCACCTTTGCTACAAAAACAAAACACATGTGCCAGACATTAAACTAGATTTTGAGAAAGCATTTGACTATGTTAATTGGAACTACCTTATCCATACTATGCAGAGTTATGGATTCCCCATGAAATGGTGTAACTAGATACATGGATGCATTTCGACCAACACATTCTCCACCATTATGAATGGATCACCTTTCAGACACTTCAAAAACACCAATGGTCTCAAACAAGGTGACCCCTTATCACCCTACCTCTTCATCATGATCACATCACTCCTTACTATCATGATCAAACTAGGTACTTCCCATGGACTTATCAAATATCCAAATGAATGTTTTGAAAATATAATTCAATATGTGGATGACACTATGATCCTAGTCAGACCTAAATATAACATCATTCTTAACACCATTCAAAACATAGACTATTGTCGTACATCTCTGGACTCAGGACAACCTTCGAAAATCATCCATTATAGGCATTAACACATCATCAAACACCATCCTAAGATATCAAACCTTAATTCTATGCAAAATTGAGACCTTCCCAGTTATGTACGTTGGACTACCTATTTCTCCACGCCCTACACAACACAGCTCGTGGTCGCCTATCATCGATAAAATCCACAACAAGCTCGCATCCTGGACAAACAACTTCCTAAGTCTGGCTGGTTGAATTACACTCGTTAATGGTTCCATTACTCCTATTACCGCACATTAGTTGAGCTGCATATCTTTACCAACCAGAACTTGACATATGATTGACTCTATTTGAAGAAAATTCTCATGGAACCACTACTCCACACACTCAGATAAAACCAAGATATACTTGGTTAATTAGAATACCATCTGTGCTCCCATCAAATATGGAGGATGGGGCATCATTGACATCAGCACACAAGCTATTTGCCCCATCACAAAAATCATACATGCTCTCATCTCCAACTCATCAAAAATCTAGAAACCCTTCATCCTCCACAAATATTATAAAAGAATTAATACTTGGAACAGAACAAAAAAACACATATCTTCACCTATTTGGAATTTCATTAACAAATATTTAGACAACATTATACATATGATGAACACACCTCCCCACGTCTCCATCAACACCAATTTTTGGTACGACCATGGTATCACAACAATATGATCCAATACATCAGAAACAACATCAACATCCCTGAAACCTTAAGAATATTAAGACATTCAAATATCTTCACCTGCTTACTAGAAATATATAAAACAACCTTAAAACACATCTCACACAACACCTCAACCCTGAGACCGTCGATGATATCATACACACCCTTGAATACAACACCATCAACAACATATCATGGAAATGGGGAAACCTGCACGCTCCAAAAAAACCTACAATTATCGCACTTACAAAAGACACATATATGATCTTAGTCTATTTTGAAAAAAAAATGGCCACAAACTTCTAGAATCTTCTTATGTCTCCTTTCTAAGAACAAAATTATCACATATTACAACCTCGGGAAAAGGGGATTTTCGGGACTAACCAGATTTTACCTTTGTAATGCTGAAGATGAAACCACATATCATCTTTTCACTCACTATCCATTAACAACTCGTATCATAAATTATTTTTTTCAACGACATCCCACATCTGATTTCTTGCACTCACCCACCCTTATCATAGGCTTAAAATCCACACAATCAAATCATGAACCAGAGACTCTAATGATTGTGAATCTTTGGAACATTTGGCTAGAGAGAAACAATAGAAAACTTAATAATATTTTTTGCCCGGTCACACATATATACATTGAGATTAAGAACACCATTTCTCTCATATTGCAATGCAGGACAAACATCAACATCAATACCTGAGATGGAAGATGATGACACACAAATGGTGATCTTCAGCGACCACATCACCAATGGACATCATTACACCCGGGAAGAGATCCTGGCTGATGACTGTGGTTTCCAAAATTACTACAAATTAGAGGCTATATATGAAGTTTCCATCTAGCACTTGTTTTATTTGCCGAGGCATATTATTAAGCGGTGCCTCCCCAAGAACATTTCCATCTGCTTTAGTTTCTGCAACTCCCCAGTAGTTTTTCTTCATGTTTTCTTTTAGTTATGGACAACAACTCAAACATAGACTACATAGTTTTGGTGTTGTTACTCTGTGTTTTCGTCTTGTACTCCGACATGTTTGTAGATGTCTTACTTTGCAAACATTATCTATATATTTGACCTTTCTACCAAAAAAATAATTAATTAATGATTATATTACAAACCCTATACCATTGAATAGGGATTATTTTTTTGATTCCAGAACATTATTTTACTTATTTTTTCGATAACCATAGTATTAGTTGTGAATTATCTAAATTAAGTTGATTTGCTGAAATTGAAAAACAAAATAATATGTGGAATGACCATATGCTCTCGTATGTGATATAAAGATCATATAACGTGACATGACACAGCGGCGAATTTCTCAGAGTTCCAGGGGCCATGAAATAAAAGAATCAAACGGCTGAAAGGATACAAATGCCCATTGAAAGCGTAATACGATTATTTAGACTTGGGGGCATATTCGTCAAAGGCTAAGCGATTGTCTCTTTCGCCTGGTTCATCCGCGAGACGTAGGTGAGGCATCAGTGCTCCACGGTCGACAAGCCAAAACCCCATCTTTGATTCTCAAAAACATGTTGGAAGAGGTTACAAGTTGTTGCCAACTCTCCATCGAATTCAATGACCTCAAAAACCCAGAACCTGAGGTTCACCAGCTCCATCCATGCCCTCCGCCGTTGCTGGCCGGAGCAAGGAGGAAACGACTCATGCACAACCGGCGCGCGAAGCAACACGGTGGAAGCAGAGGGTACATGAGGCTCAACAAGGGCAAGATGCACCCAGCGAAGGTCGAAAAATGCCGACCCCAAGCATCACGATGACATAGTATCTCGGATTCAAAAACCTCAGAACGAGTCATGGAGCAGGTCTGCATAGAATAGTAGACCTACAAGCCATAACAGGGCAAGATGAGCACAAACCTGACTAGATGAAATAGATTGTGGTAGACGCTCGAGATCTGCCGTTGCGACCCAAGTGACCCTGGACACGTCGCTGAACCCAGGCACCCACCGGCATTGACGGGAGCTAGCTTGATACGCCCACCAGTGCCGTTGGAAACTCAAAAACCAATCATAGCAATTTCTACATGTTGGCTATGGTCCGTGACATATTATTTATAGGAGAGGAGGTTTGGGGAGACTGGGAGTCTCGCAACAATGGAAACCAGGAGATAGGAGCAGCGGCGGATCTAGAAATCTAACCAGGGGCTGAATTAGTATTAGTAGTGACGATGATGAAAATAATACTTATTCAGAAAGAAAAAAATAAAACAACACACCTAATTAGTGTCTTATTTTCTCCAACATATAAAATAAGTTATTTGTAAAAAAAAATCTAACATAAATGAAATGATAAATTCACTATTCAAAATAATGAATTTGTTTATATGTCTAAGGTCATAACAAACACATTATTTGATATGTCTTTTAGATTAAACAACTAGAACATCAACAGTATAATCATAATTCGCGATCACTTGATCAGTACAGTGTGCATACAATTGGCAATGTGTAAGAAAAATAATAGTTATATTAAAAATGAGAACAAAATCATCTTTTAAGTGGAGAACAAAGTATTAAAATATAATTTGACATCATTTAGTGGATGTTGTCATACTGGAAGAATTAAAAAATTATAGCAGTCAAATATTATACTATAAATGATATAAGTATAATGTACTTGATATATTATAAGATCTTGACACAATGATCAGTTGAAGAAAACTTCAAAAAAAAGAAAGAAAATATTTAATGTGGTTGTATGAACAACATATGATGGAGAAGCACATTGGGAAATAAAAAGTGAAGAGAATGAAGAGGAAAAATTCGTGCGTATTTTTTATTTAAAATTTGAAGAAGAGAGGATATGAAAGAAAAAATTATATATTTTTTATTGACTTTCATTTTACATATCATCCTTATTTTTCTCTTTCCATTTGATTAAAATTATATTTACTAGATGAATTTTATCACATTTTCTTCTTCTTTTTACCCCAAATTTTATATTTTTTTCTACTTTTTTTACCTTATGCCAATTTAATCGTCTTATTTTCTTTTATGGATAGAAATATTATCATTATCTTCTCAAGTTCTTGTAAATTTGTAATAATTGTTACTTGATTTAAATCTTATAATATCTAAATATTATGTAACTAAAAAAATTTGTGAAATACCATGTAACAATAAATATTATTTGGATTTATTTCTATATAGTAATATAGATCTTTTCTTAATTTGAGAGTAATTGACTAATAAAAGTTTGAAAGAAAAATATATAAATAGAAGGTGATAGTTGTGCTTGTATGGTTATCATTTTTCCCAATGGTGCATAATTATAATTGAGTGAACTTACTCAATTTATAGCTAATAATATATGTCAATTAATAAGTCAACTATATTACATCAAATTTCAGTTAATAGGTCAACATGATTAATGATATATTTTTATAAACTTCATTTTGTATAGTCATTTATATCTTTTATGAGTACATACCTCTAGTCTTATAGGGAGACGATTTGTGTAACTCTTAAAATAATTAATATGAAACTATTAAACAAATTTTAGTAGGATAAAAATGAAATATATTATTTCTTAAGCTCATAATTGACGGCATGCATATTAGGACGGTAAATTTTATGATTTGTGAGTATATAAGATGCATAATCTACAAATATATTAAGTTTAACTATTAAGAAGTTCATACAAAGAAGAATGATAGGATTGCTTGAAATCATAAGATTAAAATTCGCATTTTGTATGATGTAATAATTTTTTTTACAAAATATTAATTTGTATGTGGTATCATAATAATAATAAAAATATTTTTTGGAGGGGGGCTTTGCCCCCCCTCTGGCTACACCCCTGGATACGAGAACCTCCACCGTCGACTGGAGTGTTGAGGGGATGAAGTCCCACCAAAACTGGGGTTCCTGGATTCCAGAACGCGAGAGGAACACACATGAAAGAAGATAGCAGGGTATATAGGAGAGGATGAGCCGAGAGAGATCGAGAGAGGAGGTGACCAAAATCCACGGGACTGTGATGTAAGACGCGGGGAAGGAGAAAATTGCTGATAAGTCGGATCTTAATATGAGTGGAGAAAAGAGCCAAATATCAAACAGCAATGTGACACAAGAACCATAGGAAAGTCTACTAGATAACAACGTGACATTTAAAACATTGATTCAAATCAAATGAAAAAACATTAGGATACTTATTGGTATTCATATTTTAAGATTAGCTTCTTTTATTAAATTTGATTAGTGAATGTTATCCAAATGAGTTCAAACTTGACACCTAGACTAAGTAGGACATAAGGAATGTGATTATGCACTTAGATTAAGTTTTGGGGATTATCTAGTAGGAGTTTTAGTACAATTAGGGTTTAAATAAATTATCTCAAAGTCTATTAATACTTTTTAGTATTATCCTCCAAATTTAGTACTTCGAGTTCTAATGCCCTCTTATTATCACTATTAAAGTTATATTAGATTACCTCACACGACATAGGAAATTTTATTCAATTTATCATTAAGTCCATTAATGCCACTTTAACTTAAATAATGTCACACAAATGATTTGTTTTACATGAAAAGTCTAATTATTGTTTCATTACACTTATTAAGCACATTAGGTACCATCTCAACCACTTATTAATGATTATACACACCCAATCCTTATTAATCACATTCAGGTCATTAGTTGCAAGTTAATGTACAATGTGACATGCATTGGGTTTGACTCACCTATCAAGCCATCTATATATAATATTGGATTATTTTTGTGTGTATTAGAATACATTATGTGATTGAGCACCTAAAATCTCCATTGTATCATATGGGTTACCAAACATGTACATGTTAGGGTTAGATGTTACAACTTGGGGTGTATGTTCAACATAATCGCTATACATTAAAAACACTTCACCAACATGTATGATCTCCGAGTTAGGTTCCATATATCTCATTCATCATAACATTAGGGGGGTTTACTGGTTCATAACATGGTCAAGATCATGTGTGTCTACAATTACGGTTTAACATGTAAATTATGTGCATTAAATGTTCATTAAGGTATTCGAAAGAACATCAGGGCATATATCTAGCCTTGTTTGGTCAATTTTAATGATCCAATCACACTAACCTTCTAGTCATGGAATTAGAGATTCTCAAGTCAGGATAGTTAAAACTTGATATGTTACAACACTCTACCCCCTAAAAGTATTTTGTCCCTGAAATTATCTTATCCATGATCTATCAAGGTACTACACTGCACCTGCTAAAAAGGTTTACCTAGAAAGTCAAACTAAAATTGAAGGACAAGGGTGAGTCTAATTGAACTGTGTATAGAATTCATCACTTCATCACTTACTCTTTAGTTTCACCATACATCAGAGGTCAGGTTCCAAAGGTAGTCTAACAAAGCATGTGGTTCTACTTTGGGTCTCTCAACATACGACCTACTCGATCATCATCATCACATAATTCAAACTTAAGCCATATCTCATACATTCAAAATATAAACATGGATATCCAACTGAATACCTTGGGAGAAAGCACGAAGTGTCCAACCTAAACACACAGGGTTAAGTCACTTGAGATCATAATACTTCCTCATCTTTGATATCCTTCTATCATCCTAATGAGGGTATATACTAATGTAGGTGTCTCATCTTGAGAGTTTTCACATAAGGTAAGGCTCCTATGTGGAACTTATGGAAGGGATAAAACGGTTGGGTTTTGTGAGACGAAACAGGCAGTGGAAAAAAAATATCCAACCACAAAGCCATAACCAGCAGATCGCATCAACAACTATGTAATAGGAAAGATGGTTTAGCGAGTTATACATGGTCCTGAGGCTTTTTTAGTGACAATACCTCACAACTAGTGTGGCCTTCAACCATCTGGTCTTCGATGGCATCTGTGCAGCTCCTGGCCTTAACCCAGACTGTGGTTGACAGTCGTCCTCCTAAACGATAGAAATCTCCCACCTCTATAGATAGTTCACATGGACCACTGGAAACTCTAGTCCTCTTGAAGGACATACTAGGAGTCGTCCCCTTCTGTCAGCGTACTAGTCACCGACACACTCTCCTATCACCAGTTGTTTTTCTATAGTTGTCTTTCCCTCATTGTTCCTCCCTGGATGGATAGAACTTGCTTGGGCTCTCTCGGTTACCACAACCAGAGAGGACAACAACTTTGCAGAGCAACTGATATTCTGAGAAGCCCCCTATACCACTCTATTTATAGTAGAGGACATGGTCAGGGTTCCCAGTCTGTGCGGGAGTAGAAGGGTCCAAATTTTCCACAAACTAATTGCACTACGTCGATCATTTTACAACTGAACTGATCATTTGGGCAGGTGAGCCAATCTGTTCATAACTGAACTGGTCATTTGGGGAGGTGAGTTGATAGGTTCACCAAGTGAACCGGTCATTTCACTTCCCAGACTTGCCCACAATTGACTTTCCTTATTCATTTCTAATTAATGCAAAGATTAATTCTTGTCCCAATCGAATTGAACAAGTGAAACGGAAATCTTTTCTCACAAACTAGGAAAATCCAGCACTGCTCATTTGGTCCAAGTGAACTGATCAGTTCACTAGAGTGAACCGGTTGTCTCACTGACCATGAGCCGAGTGGTTCACGCAGTGAACTGGTCGGTTGGTGGTCTAGATTGTGTAGAACTCAGTCAATGCAATTCACAATCAATCTGACACTCTAATCAGGATGTTCAACACTTGAACGTGATGATTCTGAGTCAAGTCTTTTGATTGAATGTTTAATTGAGTACCTAAACACTTTAGTAATCAATCTAAACATCTTTCATGGATAAACTCCTCTTCCAGGTTAATCCTATGTGTGTGACCATAGAGGTTCCATTTCACGTTGGTCGTGAATGTCCATGACTAACTTAAGACATCACAAGAAAAGAGTGGTGCCTAGTCGCACATCAATGCTACCCAAGTGAAGAGGAAAGTTAGAGAACAACTTTCAACATACAATCTATTATTAGTGTTATAGTGAATGTATAGTTCCTTTATCTCTGATATCCGGATTGAACTCGAGGCATGGACTTGTCATCCTCTAGAAATGTTCAATCCATGTTTCTTGATTCAGAGTAGACTGTCTAAGATATATGTAGGCTCAATATCATATATTGACTTACATGTGCATGACCATGCATTTCTTAGTCTCACTCCTTAAGTGGCCAGGATATCACGCTCCCTTAGGAGGGACAAATTCCATATCTATCACTCACAATCAAGTCCTTATGTGCCAAAGTCACCCAATCATCACTGTTATAACAACCCATGTTTTAGGACTGCATTTGATGATGTCAAAGTGTACCCAACCACATGTGATGAGTGCAATAATTTCAGGTCTAAGAACCACAGTCACCACTGATACAATAAGAGATGATCCTGACTAACTAAGTGTGCTTTCCATGCATCACTCTTACGGTGGGTCTATCCGATACACTGTTCTCTAACATGTATTTATGTGCTTGGTTTGATATCATATATCATGACTGATGAGATTTTGTCATCAACCAATACACACTCTAGTCTTTTGTGTTATTGATGTCTATGGTTATTTCCACAATAACATCTGACTAGGGACATAACAAGAATGTATACTCTTAACATCTGTATGACTCATTGTTCAGGTCCTTAATCTGAAGACATACATCATTGAGTAATATGATTCTTTAGACATCTAACATGTTATATCATTATCTCAAAATAGATTAAACATATAGACGGAATTTTCCTTTACTATTATAAAATCAAGTATCTCATGCCTCATTCCAATCATCATATGATTGCATCTGTGGGCATACTATACCAACAGACTCCCACTTTCACTTAGAGACAATTACCCATGAATCATATTCCAAGTGATCTTAACATGTCCATCATGTTTCTATTGCACAAGTGCTTTTATAGAGGGTAAGCAACATTTGTTTCAAGTCGGTGTATTGCATGTTTCACATCCCCTCGTTGTACGACAGCTCGTATGAGATGGAAGTGCCATACTATGCTATCTGAAATTCCTTTTCCTAACTAGTAGCTCCATTGTTGCCAAAATATTATTACTGAGTCACCAATGGTCAGAACCTCCCATAAGTTCATCCATATGAACTTCTAGATCCACACAATATCCTTTATAGTGTTCGTAACACTAAGGTACTCGACTTCTTATTGTAGAATTAATCAATTGTCTTATGTTTGGAACATTTCCAACTAACAATTCTTATTCTAAGGTCAAACATAATTTTGTTATTTTAGAAGCTTGCATCTGTGTAACTCATTACACCCAATTCTTCTTATTACCATAACTAAAGAACTAATCCTTTTAGTACTTCATAAGTGCATAAATATGTCCTTCATGGTATTCTAGTAACTCTTACTGGAGTTCGATAGATATCCATTCGTCATGTACAATACATATGAAATAACTAGATTTCATATCTTCTTGCCATGTCCAATACATACAAGATGATGAGTTTGTATATTCTTGTCATGCCCAATACATACAAGATAATCATTTCATATTTTCTTATCATGTCCAATACATACAAGATAATGAGATGAGTTCATACGTGATAGATCCAATTGTGAATGCATATCGTGTCTATCCATATGTTCCTTATTCTTTATAAGAAATGGGACACTTGGCTCTTGAGAGACTAACTACATGGAACATGGACAAGTTTTCTCTCATCATGCTGAACCCTTTCAACATCTTGCCGATGTATGTTCTCTTTCTTAGGTCAAGAAGCCCTCTTGATCTATCTCTATAGATCTTGATTCCTATCACATAGGATGCTTCTTTAAAACTTTAGAATGCACTTTGTTGCCAGGTTTTAATATTTGCAGTATAAGGATGTTATTCCCCATCAATATGTGGAATATACATATGCTCCCACTAAATTCTTGTAGTCACACATTACTTCTTTATTTTGACTCAAGTCAAACTCGTTGACTATCTTGTCAAATAGAATATCTTAGTTCTGAGGATCCCGCTTCAATCCAAAGATTGATCTATGCATCTTCATGGACTTTATTTCCATCAAGCTACAATAGCAAGTATTATCCTGATGGATTTATCCTTGGTAACTGTTGAAAAGATTTCATCATGTTCAACACCTTGAACTTGTTAGAAACTCTTTGCAACCAAATTACCCTCCATGTCAGTCTTCTGCTGGAAGACCCAAAAGTACCCTATGGGTTTTACCCTTTCAGGTGGATCAACCAAGGTCATACTTTGGGTTTTACCCTTTCAGGTGGATCAACGAAGGTCATACTTTGTTGATGTACATGGAGTCCATTTTGGATTTCATGGATTCAAGCCATATCTCAGTGTATGGCTCTCATTAGCTTCTAGGTAGACTCTTCACTCATCATATGATCAACTCACCACCTTCTTGTCCATAAGATAGCATATATCATTCAATATCTAGGCATATTCTACCAAAACCATGAGTTCTATGTGTTACTTAAGGAACTCTGAGATTCCACAAAACTTTGTGATTCTCTTTATTCCCATTGTACCTCTTTAAGTTCAACATTTTTCTTGTTTGTCTCAAACATTTTGAGTTCTACTTTTCTCTCCCACTGATTCCTTTAGGACGAGGTTCTCCTCTAGGAATGCAGCCATCAAAAACACCCTTGTTGTTGGATTTGGATATTAAAGTAGTATTCAACAAAATAACATTTACTCAATTTGTGGACAAAACCTTTCAAGAAACAATTTTCTTATTTAGGCTTTCAATCCTAATCTTTATAAAGACATATCGGGACACTTCCCATTCCATATCTCATATAGTGTCTTTTGAACTAATGGTACATTGTTTTAGTGTTAAGCATGTGCCAAAAAGGAAAATTTTAAGTATAGCTGGTATTCACACTCTGACTTATCAAGGTGTGATTCCTTCTTTCTGATACACTTCTCATGATACACTATCATTGTGTTTCAGGTGGAGTCCATCATGAAACATTATCATGATCTTCTAGAAGGTTCTCAAACTCTTGGTTCAAAGTATTTCTATATCGATCATATCAAAATTTAATACTTATACCAAGTTTGTTATGTATTTCATTTTTGATCTCCTTGAACACTTCAAGAGATTCATATTTTTATTTATTAAATACAAACTACCATATCTACTGAGGTCATTAGTAAATATATTTAAGTACTATTGATTACCTTTAGCATTTATTCTAAAAGGTATATATACATCAATATGTATAATCCTAAATAGAATAATCATTCTCCCACTACATCTAGTGAAGAACCTTTGTCATATTGCACAATGAATGAGATTAGCATGTCTCTATTGGTTCAATAACTAGAATGAGTCTAGATAACCATCATATGGATCTCTAGAAATGCAATTCTCATCCATGTACTACAAATGACTATGCTAGCTATAGGCATTCAAGTTTGAGTTATCATGTCATTCATTACATGTGTCACACACATTTGTCTCTTTAACTATCAAGTATAGTTGATGAGACATAGCCATTGCCATCAAAGATCATTTCTTTGAAATGAAACATTTGTTCATTACACTCTTATCCATATAATATGTATGATGATTTCATTGATGGCAGATGTATAATAGCAATTCACTAATTCTATTATATGCCCATGAATGTCATATTGTAACTATAATGGTAGCAACTCTCTCTGCATAGTTTCTAGCTAACTTCTTCTTAGGTCTTGAAGTAGAGATCACTATCTCTCTTTCACCTTCCTGAGATCCTATATAAAGAGCTTACTTCCCTTTCCTCTTACTCCTCTCCATATCTTGAGTGACGAAGACTTGGACCTAAGCTTGGCTTCAGAACACTTCTTGACCTTGCTTTAGTCTATGGGCTTCACTTTGCTGATCATTATCATAGGTTTTGTCCTTTCTTCATTTATGCTTTGGCATCAATATGCCAAGAACTTCAGACAATGGCTTGGCCAAGTTTCTCAACATTTGATAAATTGGCTATTTGATTCACACAATGATTTGTAGAATCATATGTTTGGTGAACTCTTGACCTAGAAGAAATCACAATTGATCATATTGAGCACATGAGATTATACTTGATCTCCATCTATCTGATTATACTCAAATATCACTTTGAAGACATTATACCTTTCACATTTTACATGATTCTTAAGAAGTATAACCATCTCAAGAATGTCCATCCTTCAAGCTATTTATGGAACTCATAGTTCATATAGCTCATCATAAGGTTCTTGATGTCTTAGGCATCATTGGCATACTTTAAGTAAACAACCAATTTTAGCCTTAGGCGTATTTGGAGTGGTTCTACTAGCTCTGGTCTTTCAAAGACTTTAGAGTTTACACTCACTATTGAAAACACTTCTCAAAAGTCCCAAACTAGATTTAAATTTTATCCCATTTATGAACTAATTATAATGATAGTGTATTTGTATTTATCATTTGGATTCTACAAAAGAATTTTGTAACATTTCAAAACAATTTTTGATATGTTTGATTTGATAAAGTTGATGATATTAATTAGGTCTTTAATTGTCGCTCCCACTATTTTGATCAAACTGATATCCCTCACCATCAATTCAGAAGATTGTAGCATACAACCTTCTAGTGAGCCAAGATCCAAAACAATTGAGTTATTACTCGGCCAACGCCAGTGTCCATAATCAATTATTAAGGTAGGTAACATTTACCAATTGCATCTTATACAATTCTTGGATAGATGATATGCACAACTCTTTGCCATAGTCATCTGCATGCCTCTAGGTGCTTGATCCAATCAAGGTCACCTAATTAAGTCCAACCCAAACACCAATGACACACTAAAATTGTGTGTGTAATATGTAAGTATACGTGTCGAAGTAATATAGGCCTGTGTGAGGCCCGATTTGAACTCATGGAGATGTAGTCTCAGTGACTACTAACTACGGTGCGATCAGCTAAGCCGATTGAAAAGTTGGATTTGAATTTAAACAAAAATAAAAGGAAAATAAGAGAAAATTAAAAGTGGTTGATTCGGATGAGACAAATTCCTTAGGATTACTGATTTCACCATGGGGACTCGTTCTATATTATTTCTACCGAATTGATATAAATTTTACTCCTACCCTGGATAGAAAGCATGTAGTCAGAATTGCCCGCTTCCACGGTGCAATTCATTACCTAGATCTAAGCCAATTTCACATCTGTAGTAATTTATATCTTAGTCTAGGTGCATTATCAAAAATTCTAGGTTTCTTTCCACTAACCGTATGTTACCTTTCCCAAGGAAGGCGTAGGAAAGTGCATAAATTATGGTGTTCTAACCTTTAATCCTCCTTCCAGAAAAATTATCAGTCTATAATCCTACCAATGGTGATCAAGCATAGATAGGTCATGCAATTCCATAATTATATATCCAGGAATAAAGAGAACTCTATATTAAATCATGTAAAAAGTTTATACAACGATTCCCCGGGCTACTCCCGGGTCCTAAGGAAAGGACAGGTTTAGCCCCACATGGTTTTCAATTGTGAATACATAAAGAGAGAGAAGAAAAACATGGGAAATATGAAGGAAATTCATGTAACCCCTAGACATAAGATGTTTTAGATGATCCTCCTTGAGAAACACATGTTCTGCAGTCTTCCGACAGCAAAATCGTCCGTCAGAGGTGTTTGGATCTCCTGGTTTACATCCTTCGGCTCTGTGCTTCTCTCTCTCCCTTCTCTGGCCTTGTTGCAGTGCAACATGATCTCCCCCTTAGGTCTGGCCGTCCTCTTTTAAGTCATAGGTCAACTTATGGTACTATCATGGACCGTCAGATCTGGACGGATCTAACGATTGTTGATTTTTGGTAAAGTCGGTGGCACTGACTGCATTGGGTGTGGTCCGGCTGTGGCAAAGTCGGCACCACTGACTCGTGATGATCGCTGGAACCAAGTTGATGCACATACTTTGATCTGCCTCTCTGAACTGATCTCGGTGGCACTGACATGGTAGTCGGTGGCATCGACTCTTCTGATCTTTTATCGTCAGGCCACTACTATTATCTCGGTGCCACCAACCATCTTAGTTAGTCGCACCAAATTTTCAATGTACATAGAGTACATGAAAAATCCATAAAAATGTGTATAAGGTCGGGGAATGTATAAAGTAGTGTAAATATGATAAAATGAGCATAGTTTAATGCAAACAGAATATGCAAGCCAATAATAATGATTTATGCAAATATGATCAACGAATTGACTAATAAATGCCCAAAACGAATATAAAATAGGCATGTAAAAGCGACTCAAAACATGTGCATCAAACTCCCCTAAGCTTAAACCATGCTCGTCCTCGAGCAACAACACATTTGGATTTGATTGAAATAAGTCAGCTGAAGGACATAAGTGCATAAGGTATATCTAAAAAGTCTCCTCCTTTCGGTCCTCATTTCGGCCCTCACTGATCATGAACACTAACTGCCATCTAGGTAACCTGAAACCTCTATAAAAGATGTCCATCCCCCAATTAATGAAACACTATCAATTAAAGTGGTTAATATGATAGACTCATCTAGATCATACTTGGTGCATCATGTGATATCCTATCTACATTACTCTTTTCTCTACCTACCTTCTATATGGAAGCAGTTATTCTGATAGATAATGAATGAGGAGAAAATCAACTAAGTGGCCTACCCATGAGAGCATCATGTAGTTGGAATGGGTGGTTGTGGAAGAATCATGAGCACATAAAATCATTCATGCAATCAAAAATTATGATGAGCCTATGATGATGGGAATTTATGAATGATCCTAATGCCTAATCATTGAGGTGTAATGATGCATGCAACTATTATTTCATCTCAATATAAGATAAAATATCTACAAACTACATCATGTACTAATTCTTCCTTATTATTAGGTAGGATTATGCCCTTTCTCCCTCACTTTCTGACATTATACTCAATATCTTTTTAATCCCCCTTTCAACATGATAGAATTGCTTTGGGCTTCCACTTGCACTGCACATTTGATTTATGTCGATGCTTCTCTTTTTTTAGGGTATGGGAAAAATCACCACCTTCTTATATTAGAGAAGAAACTATAGATGATATTTGCAAGATGATATGTAATGCATATACAAACTACATGAATAAGATGTTATGCAACTACATGACATGCACTAGAATTTTTGTTGTGCATGTATTTTTTTCATTTTTTCTAATGCAAGAAAAAACACAACTATTATGCAAGATCTATTATGCAATGTAAATGCAATCAAGATAAAGAATGATAACATGTACTCAGTCTTCTTATGGTGGAGTGTAAAGTGAAATTCTGGGGTGGGTGAGATCACACGACTAAGAGATAGTACCTTCAGAGAAAATCATATGTCGCTCTCTAATGACCTGTGTACAGGGTAATCAAGGGGTTTTTCTCTTAAATTTTAGTTTAATGTCACGTTAGTGTTTGGTCAATTTGGGCTCAACAACCTTGTCAATCACTTTTCTTAGACAATTAAGATGGATATTTATGTTCTCATGTCTTGGAGCTGACTTACCCAAGCACTCCCTCAGTTATGCAACTCGATTACTCACAAGATAAGCTCACAATTTTTTTTTATTTGCTCATATATTTTTGCATTTTTGTGCACCCAACCCAGAGAGTGATAAACTCAAATGAAATCATGAATTTACTTCTCAACAAATTATACTAGATAGATTTTGGATCCTACATAACAGAAAAACTAACAAGAAAACTAATTTTACCAATATAAAAACAAAATGCTAAAATGAAAGAAAAACTAAGAAAGAAGTTGTTCCAGCACCCCCAAGCTTGAATATGACTATGGTCTCATAGTCAAAATTCCAAATTAAGAGGTGGAACAGAGATACCTGACTAATATGGTGGAGGTGGTGGCTGGTTGGGGTCCTGGGGAGGAAACATCCCCTGGAAGGTCGGATCAGAAGAAGGCATATTCGGTGGCATCGGGCAGCCTCCAAAGTATCCCTGGCTCTAATAGTGGTCAAAGAATGGTTGCTAGTAGTTCTTCATCCTCTGTAGGTGCTAATGCATGTTCTCTTGGTTGGCCAAGAGAAGAGGTTCGCTCTCGTAGATCGCCTGCTGGTTAGTGTAAAGCCGACCCTACACATCCTGAATTCCAGCCAGAGATAGAGTTTGCTGATGTTGATGTGTTTGTATATCCTACAACATGGAATACATGTCTGTCATAGAATAAGCTTCCTCTCCTTCCTGAGAGGGTGGCGGGGTAGAAGATGTAGAGGCAGCATAATGTCATGGACGCTTCTGCGGAGCAACTCGATGCGTCATAGGAATGGTGGGATCCACCTCCTCCACATCGTCACTTGACTCCTCCTCCTCATCAAAATTTCCTTCATCGTCATCATCCACATCCAACCATCTATAGTGCTCAACTTTCCTGATGTTGAAGATAGGATCAGGAAGTCGATGCTCGTAGAAGGTGCCACTGACCAAACAAGTTGCATAGATGGCTTTGTTTTGGATGAAGATAAGACCATCCTGCTTGAAGTGAAGGCGGTCTATGCGAAGCTTGAAATGTAGAGGCTCCAGAGTAGAAAGATCCATGACTAAGTGGAGATAAATGGGGTTGATAAGTCCCCCAAATAGGATAGGCATGGTCCTCTTGACATTGTGCGTAACTGCTATCACATGTGTGAGGAAGAAGGCTCCAAAATTGACCGGCCTTCCCTCCAAAAGTTGATAAAGAAAGTACAAGTATGACAGTTGGACATTCACTTGCCCTTGAGTAGACTTGGCGAATAGAGTGTTGGTGAGCATGCGATGTAGCACCCGAACAAAGGGGTGCTTGAGGTCCGCCAATGAGTTGTGGTGCCAGTTTAACTTATAACCTTCTGGAACTATCATGAGGTCCTTCCATATCATGTTGAAGTCGACGTTCTTAGGCTGGTGGCATGGCACATGAGGCCATTCATAGATGTCGTTGAAGGTGTAAAGTGTAAGGGAGTAGTTGGTGTTGTAGAGGAAGAAGTCCACCTTCCCTTCTCTCCACTCACCTCGTGTTGGGCGTGCTAGGTCAGGGGCGACAAATATATCGAGAGATGCCAAGAACTCAATCACAATCTCCTTATATGTTGGCCATCCGCCAAAGATAGGTTTTACAGACCCTCCATCAAACTCTTTCCCTTCAAGGACTGCCACCATGTTGTCGTTGAAGCCCATGTCCTCTAATATTTGTTTGTCTCTGTATCTTGTTGGAGTGAACGACCTCTTGGAGAACTCGTCATACACCTTCTGCACTTCCGTCGAAGGGTGGCTGATTTAGGGTTGTGGCATTAGACCTCCAGGGATTCCTTCTCTCCTTGCCATGACGTTGAAGTGATCGGGGAAGGAGGCTGAGAAAAGAAGAGATTGATGGAGCTTTGGGATGCTCAGAGTAGTCGCTTGCACTTGGGGAGTAGTGGTTCTTAAAGTTGTGAGAAGAAAATAATCCACTACTTCCCTGTTATAGACTTGGCACCTCCCTGTGGTGATGAAGTCGATGGCACCGACTTGGAGTCGGTGGCACTGACTCTGGGGCGGATCCAAGCCCTCAGTGCATAAAAAGTTTGTCGGTATACGATCTTGACTTGGTAGATTGTCGACCAGTCGGTGGCACTGACTTACTGTCAGTGGCACCAACTCTTGGGTGGATCTGTGTGACCGATCGTCGATTCTTGATGCACCTGAGTCATTGATGAAGGTGCCCACGGATCGGTGGTTTCTCATATTGGTAGCACCAGGTTTATCAGTCAGTGGTACTGACTCGATCGATCGATTTTTTTTCGGTGCACCGACTCACCCACTGAGCCTTGGGTGTTAGCCGAGTCGATGTCACCGACTGAGCTATCGGTGGTACTGACGGCTTATTAGTTAGATGCGACTATTTTTTTTCTACACTTTCTCTAGACATGTCGGTGGCACTGAATTAGGGTTGGTGGCACCTACTTGTGCCAATTGAACTGCTCCTCTCACTGAACCGATCTCGGTGCCATCGACTTGGTAGTCGGTGGCACCGACTTTGTCATAGCCTGCACACTTAACTAACGAGTCAAGGTATCATTTTTACAAAAAATTATGAAAAACTAAGTACTACTAAACCAACATAATGGAAAGGAATGAAATGAACATCCTAATGGTTGGGTTGCCTCCCAACAAGCGCCCTTGTTTAATGTCCAAGGCTAGACAAATCCATTCTTGCGATTAACTAGGCACAATGAATTTCATCTCATGCTCTTTCTTATTGAAGTCTTCTCTAAAGTAGTGCTTCAGTCTTTGGCCATTAACTAAGAAGTATTTCTCTCCATCTTTGATTCTAACCGCCCCATGTGGAAACACTTCTTCAATGATAAATGGTCCACTCCATCTAGATCTCAATTTCCCAGGGTGTAATTTCAGCCTTGAATTAAAAATCAACACATTCTCTCTCGAATAAAAGACTCTCCTTGGTACATGCCAGTCATGTATTTTCTTAGTCCTCTCCTTGTACAATATTGAATAGTAGTCTCTAGTGAATAATTCCAAGAGTTTGAGAACTCAGGCCTCTTTAGCCCATATTACACGGCATGTACACTTGCATTTTACATGTTTATTCTATGTGTGTCAAGTTTTTGGTATCGTTGTCATGGAATCAGAAACACCAACACTACAATCACTGAGATCGGCCACTCTAGAACTTTTTTAGAATTCCTTTTTAATTCTTATTTGATCATAAAATCATTGCTAAATCATTTTTGCACATCATCAGTAGTTTGTGTTCTTTCCATGTATAATTGTATTTTTAGGTACTAGTCAATGGTCCAGATTGGAGTATAGATTATGGACCCTCAACTCTACCTTGTGTAGTTTGTGAGGACATTTTTCACAAAGCATGTGAGTTTGGAGATTCATTTGAGAAGCTCATCCAAACTCCCCCACCTCAGTATGAATAAGAACAAGTGACAGACATGTTGCATAATGGTGATGACATGTGGACAATTTGCAAGACTATGATGAGGAAATGGTAGTATGGGACAGAATCAAAGCATGTTTGGTGACAACTCGACTGTGGCCTATCAAATGTCAAGTAGTGGCAGTTACAAAATTGACCCAGGTTTGGTGGCATTAATCAAATCTTATGCAATTCATGATCATAGCTGCAAGGATCCCATGCCACATATAACAACTTCTGTGTAGAATTGTGACATGTTGACGCTTAATATGGTGCCATTCACATTCTATAGAAGACAAAGTGAAAGCATGGTTCCTCATTTTAACACTAGAGTCAATTCATACATGGGATGAGAGGATAGTTTTCTTCTTTGACATGTATTTCCCACTGTACAAGACTAATGAGCATGTAGGAAAGATCTAAATTTCAAACAACGGGAAGAATACTCCTACTCCTAGGCATGGAAAATGTTTCTATACATGTTAAGGAAATTTCCTCATCATGCCATAGACTTTTTTGGCCAGGAAAAGAAATTTTATTATAGCTTTCATAAAGGGGGAGAAATAATCTTGATAGTTCATGAGTAGGCTTTTTCGTCAACAACAAGGTGACAATATGTCATGAAATTCTAAATAAAATGGACAATAACCAGTCTTGGGGGGTGTAAGTTACCAACATCAGCAAGAATTGTCATGGAAACACAGAAAATCATGCAACTTAAAGCTCGGATGGTACAACTTACAAGATGCTAAACCAGAAGACTATTATCCCATCTAGAGTTGAGGAATAGGAGTGTATGTACTTGACACAACAAAACAATAGGGAAACAATGAATACTCATGGTGAAGGGATCCTAAATCTTCATGGAAGGACCTGAATAATTTTTAGCAAGACCCATAATAGGTACAACAACCTCCACCTCAAGAAGTCAACATTCCATAAAAAAATCATCAGGAAAGAGGCCCTAGCATATGGACCTATTTGAGAATATATTTGGTAAACCCATGAGTGGAGATGAGACATATATAACCAAGAATGAAGCATACTTAGACCAATCAAAGAGAGATCAATAGAGTCAAGGAGCTCAAATTCACAGTCTAGAAGTTAGATTTCTCAAATAGCACCAAACATGGAAGCAATGAATAAGCTAACTCATAAAGAATTCATAGGGAACACTGACATTCTACACAATAAACAACATAACAAAGAATTCATACTACACAGTGGTGATGTGTTGGAGAAAGAGCAACCAGTAAATCCACAGTCAAATGCACCACCATTTGAGAATGTTATTTTGATAGACAAGGTATCTTATAAGCAATGCATATACTCAACATCACTTGAGGAAATTGTAGAAGAAGAATAAACAGAGGAAGCCAAAACCAAAGGATCCATACATTTTTCCACACCAACACATGAATGTGATCCTTGTGCCCTTTCCCAATATATTGTAGGCAAAGAAGGTTGATAAGTAATTCAATATATTCTTTGATGTTTCTATGAAACTCATATCAACCTACCACTTGTGGATTCCATCAAAAAAATTCCTTCCTACACAAAGTTCTTGAAAGACCTCAATAACAAGAAGAGAAGTATAGCTAATTTGAATGTCTTGGTACTACTTGAAGAGGTTAGTGCATTGATACAGAGTAAGCTAACACAACAAGGACGGAGCCCTAGGTGCTCTAACATGCCATGTTTCATTAGAAGTATCACGTTTGGGGGAAGCATTATGTGATTTAGGAGCAAGCATAAATCTAATTCCATTTACCTCATTAAAGAAGTTTGGGCTCAAGGAATCATGGAGAAGTAGTATGCCAATTTCGGTAACAGATTATTTAGTTGTGAGACCACTAGGCATATGTGAGGTTGTTCTAGTGAAGGTAGACAAATTCATTTTTCAAGATGATTAATTAGTCATGTAAATGAAGTATGACTATGGAAATAAATTGTTGCTAGGTAGGATGTTCCAGGTGACAACTACTATTATTCTCAAAATGGGAAGAGGCTGGTTGATGTTGGGAATTCAGGATGATCACTTCAAGATAAATCTACCGACCAACAACACTTTAAGGAGTGGGGCCTGATGGGGGAATCCATTCAAATTGTAAGATACATAAGCCATGAAATGATCAAGCATCGGTAGACAAGAACTGTTTAATTTATCATAAATATCCCAATACATTGATCTGCACCTTAAGAGGTGGTATTACAAGATATGGATTTTCAACTATTTACGTGTAAGACCAGCTATAGAGGGCAACTTGTCCTTCCCAAAGCTATCCTCATGTCCACATTAAGCATGTGATAATCTTGAGTTGTTGTCTTCTAAGTCACATACCACTTGGGTGGTTTGGGAGCAACACCCATAAGAGGAAAGAGAAAGAAAAGGTATGCATTATATAAAATTGGTGTACAGGCTTAACAAAAACATTTGGGCATTAAAATAATGCAAGTAATAAAAGAAAGACAAAACAAAGGGTGTTCCCTATAAAATATGGTTACAGAAACTAGGAAGCCCAAGATTTAATAATCAATGAAATAAAAGGATAAATAACCAAAAGGTCGAGGCATTACTGATTTTAGAGAAACAACTCATGGATAAAGAATATCCTACCTTTTTATCACAATTGACAACATATAAAGAATGCATTATATTAAACAAGACTAGAATAAACTAAAGTAGGGCTAGGGAACCATAACCACCATCCATGGTAGGAGGAATAAAACCTAAGTTCCCAACATATCTAATATGGTAGGGGAATAAAACCCAATGCCTATTATTATAACATTGTTGGTGAATAAAACTTGGTGGATGGCAAGGGAATAAAACATAGTTCTTGGAAGGAGGAATAAAACCTTTGTGCCTTAAACATGGTTAAACTATTAATAGTTAGAACTAGTCTGTATCTAACATGAAAATAGAGTAGGCAAAATCATAGTGTAATCCAATTAACATCCATGTATCAGCGGGATGATAACATCCAAGATATGAGGAATGGAGTAACATGACTCATAAAAGGGAAATATGATTCTGATAATCAAATATGAATGGATGATATTCAATATTCACAAAGGAAGTTCAATAATATTTATAAAGAGGAGTGGAAATAGGAATATGCCTCAATATTAACAAATTAAAATTTAGTCACTAAATGACTAGATAAAATTAGAATCGAGCACATACCTTGTATTCCTTCCTAGAAAGTCCAAAGTACACATATATCTATAACCAACCCTAGGGTCCAAGATTAGGGTTTTAGAACACCTAATAACAATATACACATTAGGATTAGTGTTTAGTTCCATTGAATGTACAAACCTTAGAAAAGATCTCTCACAACCCTAATTGATTTAGGTCATAAAACATATATAGATAAATAGGTTATGTTTTTATGATTCTAAAACATATTTGTGTTATTTTAATACATGTATAACTAATTGTTAAGTTTACAAGTTAATAGACTCATTGATATTTATAAGACAAAACAGAGGTAAAAGAAGAGTATTCCCCATGTGTTATATTATAAGAACATAGTGTTACATCACATATTAGAAACCTTGCTTGGTTAGAACTTTGCACATCCAGATAGACTCAAGGGATGAGAGAGACCTTATTACCCTTCATTGCATGACAAAAGAAAAATCATAGCCAGGGTATATTTGACCAACCATCACATGTCATCTCCCTCTTTTGCAAGATAGAGAGATCATCAATGTGACAATGGAAATCCCCTATGATATGATTAGGTTAGAACCAAAAGTCAAAAGAATGAAACCTATAGGAACACATTGTACACTAATCACATAGGAGAGACCTATATACAATTTGTAAATGGAGTAGGGTAAATGTGACTTTGCAAAGAAAATCACAAGTTATATGTATTGAATCAAGGAACCCAACACAATCACCATGACACTTGCTCAATCAAACATGCACTAAGAGAAAGAAACTTACCATGTCAATCTTTGTATAGAGGTACAAGTGAAGCTTGATGCAAATGCAAAAAGGAAAAGGAGATGATCAAGTAGTTTCAATAGTTTACTGAGAATCAAAGAACCTATCAATGATGAAGGTTGTGCGGATAAGAATCACAAGCAGATAATTCTTTTTTATGGATATTGGTTAGACACACCATCCCACCAGGTAGAACTGTCACATGCCTTTGACTGGGGTGATCAGAGCCATCAGGGCAGATGCCAGGCAACATAGGCCTAAAGAGATATGTGGTATGGGTGTAGATCCTTTTTGAAAAATTGAAACAATGTCGAGAGTATCTATATGATGACATGTGGAACTACATTTGGAGAAAGGTGCATCATATCGATAGTTTTATCCCACTCTGTAGGCTTCGTCAAGATCATCAGTATCCATTTTGACATATGGAGTAGATAGAAACATCATTGATGGCTAGAGAATCAGTTTGAGCACTGATATTAATGCACATAGTCACTGGTGGAAGAAGAAGATAAAGAGATAAAGAGGGGGCAACATGTTTGGGGTGTAGCAGACCATCAATCCATGGGTGGCATGGTTGTCATTGTCATGCTTCTAGTGTAGTTTGATATATAGTTGTATTGGCTAGGGTTTTAGTGTATAGGGGAGAGGAAGAAGAAAAATAGGATAGGTGGAGGAGAAAAAATAAGAGAAGGGATGAGGAAGGAAGAGAGAAGGATTAGGAACAAATAGAAGAGGAGAAGATGCGGGATAGTGGTCGATAATCACCATCAGTTTTAGGTGTGTGTGGTAGAGACAACACCAGTGGTCTGTGTGAGGAATATGTTACATGGATAGGGGAAAAGGAAATCAGGGAACATTCAATGACACCTGAATGTAATAATTTTGTAATAAAGCTAAGATTTTCAATGAGTTGAATGCATTGTCAAATGGAGTCCAATTGACACAAAAATTTAGGGCTAAACTAATTAAGATGTGAGGTTTCTATTTTTAAAATTAATTTCACCCTTTGAAATTATTTAAAATTTTACTTCTTACTTGTAAGTTAAGTATTCAATGAATGTATCAAATGTCTTTCTTAATCAATTTAATATGATTTCTTTTTATCAATTAGATTACAATGATTATAGAGTGACAACTTACAATCAACACTAACCAATGTATAAATATACAAATGAAAACTTAGATAATTAGCTTATCTCTAGCATTATATAGAATGTGATTTGTTCAAACATTATATTTTGTAGACTTCAGTTAATTCTTATTTTATTTAAATTGTAGGTAAAAGAAATATATATTAACATGTTGGAAAATAGAATATAAAGTTTAACATCTAAAATTGGGTATCTTATAATAGCATACTAGCAATCAAGCACTGTGCCATGTTATTCAACATACTGCTGATGAGGTGTCTCTTCTCTTCGAGAAACCATTTCTGAACATGTCACACGTCATGACACAAGTGGACCACTAGACTCTTGAGGTGGACATAATGTAAGAGGCCAAGAAAATCTCATTTGCAAAGGTTGTGAAGTATCCCAAGGAACCATAGGATGATGTTCACCCAACAACAATCATTAATGTGGTTTCATATACCATCACTCATGCCTATCTTCAATTATCTTTGGAAGCTTGTCTCATGAACTAAGTGGATTAATGCACACGCTATCATCTTTAGGACAAGTGTGTCGTGTTCCTAAAGATGTTGTCATGTTTCTATACAAAAGTTATTGAGGTTCTAGGTCTACCGCCACCACCATTGGTGTCAATTTGCAACATCCTCTTGAGTTGGAATTGAAGTCGCTTCCTCCATATGTGAAGTGTACATTCTTGGAAGTAGATCACAAGCTTCAAATGATAATTTCTAAATCTATGAGTCTTGAAGAGGAGGAAGAATTGCTTGTAGTTTTAAAGAACCAATGAGCTACATTTGGGTGGTCTATTGCTGATATAAAGGTCAATTATCCTATCTTAATATAAGACCTACATTCAAGAAGGAATGAATCAGCTGGCATGACCTTAGAAGCAAACAAATCCCATTATGATTGAGGTGGTAAAGAAAGAGGTAGTAGAACTATTATCAGTAGGCATAGTTTGTGCTATTTCATATTCTAAATGTGTTAGTCTGACCCAAGTAGTTCAAAAAGGGGGGTAAAAGTATCACTACTAATTCTACTAGAAAACTAGTTTCTAAGTGATCAGTGACAAGGTGGTGAGTTTGCATTGATTAATCATCATTTTAATGCCTCCACTCTTAAAGACCATTTTCTCCTACCCTTTATTGACTAGATTCTTGAGAGGCTTGTTGGACTCTCACATTTTTGCTTCTTAGATGGTTATTTAGGGTATAACCAGATTTCAATAGAACCACATGATCAAAAGAACTCAACCTTCACTTGTCCCCATGGTACTTTTATGTACAGCTGCATGCCTTTTGGTCTTTGTAATGCTCCAACAACTTTCAGTGGTGTGCGCTTGCTATTTTCTTTGCCATGTTTGAAAATTGTCTCAAAAATTTCATGGATGATTTTTTGGTGTAAAAAGAAGAGTCTTTTGATGACTACCTTGTCAGTCTTGATTAGAGGACACTCATCTGGTTTTGAAATGGGAGAAGTGTCACATGATGGTGAGTTAAGGTATAGTGCTTGGATACAAAGTGTCCAACAAAGGGATGGAAGTTGATCTAGTGAAATTTGAGGTTATTTCCAAACTTATCCACCATCCTCGATGAAGGAAGCTAGGAGTTTTCTTGGTCATGTAGTTTTTTAGTGCCAATTCACAAAAGATTTTTCTAAGATTGCAAAATTCCTTTCTAAGTTGTTAAAAAAATATGCTAAATTTCATTTTGACAATCTTTGTTTACAAGTGTTTAAGGTTTTGAAGGAGAAGCTAATATCTACACATGTGGTGGTATCTCCAGATTGGAAGCACCCTTTTGAGCTCATGTCAAATGCATCAAATTATACGGTTAGAGTCATTTTGAGTCAGCACAAAGATTGTGCCTTATCAGTCATTTATTACACATAACATACTTTAAATGATGTTCAGATTAACTACACCACCACATTTGAAGAGTTGTTAGTTGTCGTCTTTTCTTTTGACAAATTTAGGAAATATTTGATAGGAGCTAAGGTGTAGTATGCACTGATCATGTAGTCATTATGCATCTTCAGTGGTGAAATGATTTGAAACTGAGACTAGTCCAATGGATTCTACTATTACAAGAATTTGACATAGAGGTGAGAGATAAGTCTAGAGCTAAAAATATTGTAGCAGATCACCTATCTCATCTACAGAGGGTGTATGAATATAGGTTAGAGATACCAATTGTGGAGGATTTTCTTGATGTACAACTTCTATTTGGTGAGGAATGAGGATCACAGTACTCATATGTTGTTAATTATTTAGCATGTTAGGAATTGCCAAAATATTGAGATATCAGCAAAGGAAGAGATTTTTCATTCCTTAAAGTATTACATTTGGGATGACCCCATTTTTCTTAGGTAGTGTCATGATGATATATTAAGGAAATGTGTTCTCAAGTGTGAGTTTGAGAGCATCCTTGATCATTTCCATTCCATGCCCAATGTGAGACACTATGCCAGCTCAAGAACAACAACTAAATTATTAGAGAGTGGATTGTATTGGCCTTATTTGTTTAAGGATGATTACGACTATGTAAGGAGATGTGATGTGTTGCATGGGCAATATTTCTGGGATGCATGAAATTCCTCTCAATACCTTTCTCAAAGTTGATGTTTTTAATTTATGGGTTATTGATTTTATGAAATTGTTTGTGTCTTCCTGTATTAACTTATATGTTTTGATCTTTTCGAATTTTGTGTCAAAATGGGTGGAAGCAATTCCAAACCACACTAATGATGTGCATGTCATTTGTAGGCTTATAAAAGAGAACATATTCTACAAGTTTAGAGTGCCTTAGATGATGACAACTGATGACGACTCTCATTTTACAAATAGAGAATTTGGATCACTATTAAGAAAATATGGGGTGAATCATAGGGTTGGAAGACCATATCACTCTCAGAACCAAGGCAAAGTAGAGGTCTCAAATAAGAAGATTAAGACAATTTTAGGAAAGATTGTCTCTACCAGTAGAACAAATAGAGCCTACAATTGAATGATGCCCTTTGGGCATATAGATGGCTTTCAAAACTCCTATTGGAACAACCACTTATAGGTTAGGATATGGTCGAGCATGTCACTTGCTCGTGGAATTGGAGCATATGGCTAAGTGAGCATTAAAGAAACTCACTTTGATCTATCTAGTGCATGGGAGAAATGCAAGCTATAGCTGAACGAATTAGAGTAGATTAAGCTTAACGGTTATGAAAACTAGAGGATATACAAGGATAGAACAAAGAAAGTCCACGATTGCTACATTCTACATAGGACTTCCTTACCATGATAGGTTGTGCTATTGTTTAATCCTCATTTGTAGCTACATCCTTGAAAATTAAGGTCAAGACGGAGTGGACCTTATGTGGTACTCAAGGAATTTCCTCATGGAGTTGTAAAGATAAGAGATCATGCAAAAGCTTTTAAGACCAATGTATAATACCTTTAACATCACTTTTGGGGAGAGGTGGTCCATGAGCGAGAAGCGTTAAAACTCTTTGGAGCTTCTTGAGGTAGTATTTCAAGTTGAGCCTATAACTTTAAACAATGGTGCTTATGGGAGGAAACCCACTTTTAATTTTTGTGTTTATTTCCTATTTATAATAGTTCATTTCTTTTTTTTCTTTAGCTAAGTAGTTTACTTAAAACTTGATGCAATAAACAAGGTGTTGTGATGTGTGTGTTAAGTGTGCAGGATCAAGCAATGTCAGTACTATTGACACCATTTTTGGTAGCACTGATAGTTGATCCAAAGAGGGATAATGAATTTCATGAAAAATCTTGGTACCACAGACAAGAAAGTCATTAGAACTGAATCCTTATCGGTTAGAGGTGTCAAGAAGTGAGCTATGTTGGTAGCACTAACAAATTTTGAGGAATATCAATAGAGCTATAGAAAAATTTAATCGGTAGAACTAAGAAGCATCTTGGTGGTACTAATTTACTTGGCTCAAAGGTGACCATATACACCTCAACTCAGTTCCACTGACCTCTATGTTAGTGGTGTAGGCAATTTTTGAACAAGTTATTGAAGCTACAACAACATTGTCATAGCATAGGTGAAATCACTTTTGGTGGCACCAACCATGACCAAGACGACACTAATGATGGAATCTGATGGAATCAAGCATTATTTCATAGGTGTCCAAATTTCAACTAAGTATGATCGACAAACCAATTGGTAACAACCATACAAAAGGACATAATCCTTATAGGTACATTTAAGGACCGCAAGTAAGCAGATTGAATGACATAGTGTGACTATCCATAGATCCATGTCTGTGTAGATACCATCTACATCCTTTAGTACCATTGAAGATGGGGCATTTTCAGGTTGGTGTATCAACAACCCCCACATGTCAATATCAATGGCCATCACTGACACAAAGCCAGTGGCACCAACCTTATGTGACTAGGCTAGCTGTCCACTATAAAAGGAGAGGTATGGGTGATCTCAAACCACACCAATCACTTTCCCTCTACTTCTATGCTCTGGTCTAGAATGTTCAAGAGCATTTTCTCCATCAGTAGCATACAATCTGCAACAATAATGCCTTCTCTGGTCAACTAGAAGAACATCCATACATGACTAAAATGTATAAAACATTACTAGTAGTCACTCTTTGATCATTATTGGAACCAAGGAAACTTTGCTAACTACCCTAAACCACTAGACATGCCTACTTAGCCTCCATACTTCACTAGAACCTACTACCCACCAGACCCATAGATCCCATCAGGAACTTTCCCTCAATCACACTATTGATCATCTAGTACCATGTTTTATCTCTTTGATTGATTCTTAACTATAAGGATATAATCAAACTTAAGCTTAGGGGGATAATGGAACTATTTTATTTTTCATCACTTTTATATATCTTAGTTTACATTTTCTATTTCTTTTCAGTTTTCATCATTTTATAAGGATCCACATCTATCTAGTGTAATCTTGGAGTTTAATTTATCATGATCGCATTTTTTAGTTAAAAGAGTATGCTCATTGCATTTGAATCTAAATTTGTCTTTATGGCTTTTCCTTTAAGCTAATTTTCTATATCTACGATGACATAAACTAGAGGAATTGTTTGGATGAGTCAACTTGAAGACATACTGAATGAATGAACAATCTAACTTAACCTTAAGGCTTGTGTTATGATGAGGATGTTTGAGTCCAAACCAACCAAATGGTAACATGAACTTTAATGATAATTCTAGAAATAAACTCTAAGGCCACCCTATCACACAAGTTGTTAAGAGAGGGACTTATCATGGTTGGGAAAGAAACTATCTCTTAGTCATGTTTTCTCATACACCTCATTCATTTCCATTCACCAACATATTATGATCAACTTTAATCCAAGTTATTTTTGTTGGTATATATATTCCCATAGAGCCATCCCAAGCGATTGCATGGAGTCGTATATTAATTAATCAATTAATGTGATTATTTGGTTAATTAATGAATTCTAGAATATTCTAATTAATCCACGAGTGTTTTAATTAACGCAACATTTTTGTTTACCGATAGGTTTAGGAAACCCTACTTTCCTTCGTATCCTATTTAAAGGAGGATTGACGGCCGATATCTATATAAGATATCGAGAGACGTTTTTAGTTTACGCTCACGCACGTAAACCCTAGCTGTCACCGTCCTTAAGAGAGGAAGGAGAGCAACGCGCCGCTAGCACGCCGCCGCAGAGACACACTCCTTCCCGTCATCTTGTGAAGCACGATGTGGAGTTCTATCCATCCGCATGGACAAAGTAGAGACGTAGACGCCTTGACGCCTGCATTCTGAGAACATCGACGACCACCTATACGCGCTACGAGCGGCGGACATCACTGCCACAAAGGAGCGCCGTCGGATCAACCTACGACAGCGAACGGGAGAGAAGTTTCATCCGTGTAGACAAGCAGTGTTGCACCATCGTGCAGCGGGACATCGCCAGACTTTCTCCGCGATAAGGTATATCCCGTAAACAATCCTTTCAAATACGTTGTTGTCGACGAGATCCTGTTTCGGGTTGCATGGATTTTATTGCTTCCGTCGCGCATGTTTTATCCACAAAACTCAACAATTTTTTCTCTTGATTGCATTGCATTGCATGGCATGTTAGACAATAGATAGTTAGTTCATCTTCTTCTTCATCAATAAAGAAAAGAATTTTGCATATCTTGTCTTTTGAGCATTTGTAGTTTTCATAACAAAAATACATATAGATTGTATTTTTCATTGCATTGTTGCATAAGGTATATCTTTTTTCCCATTATCTTTTCTCCATTAAGAAAGGGTGAATAATTATGCACATGCTTACTCCTTCTCCAAAAAGAAAAAAAACACAGTTAAAAGGGCTAAGCATATCGTGCTAAAATATGGGGCAGGAAAATATATATTTGTAAAAGAAATACAAGAGGAGAAAATGAGGAAAATAATTCCTACATTCAAACTTTCATATTCTCTCTATGCAATAAATAAGGAGAAAGTGGGAAGGTTCTTCATGTCTAGACCTTTTCTCTTACTCATCATTAGGATGATCCATCAATTGCAATCGTCATTCCACCATTTGTAGTCAGTGTTATAAGACATCCATTTTCATTTTGATCCATTTTGTAGGTGCACCATATTTTATTTCATGCATAAATAATTTGGATTATTCTTGTGATACTTATTTTCATTGACACTAACTTTTCCACCTTTTGCTCTGCTAGGTAGGCCACATAAATGATTATTCCCCTCATCCATGTTTTATGGGTAATTTCTTCCAATGTAGTTTAATTTTAAAGTTCATAGCTGACCACGATATTGCTTCATATTATTCTTATCATACTTATTTATATATCTGACCATGGATTACTTTCACATGGTGTACCAAGAAGGTGTCATACTGACAATGATATTGCTTAATATTAATAGTGTTTTCATTGATCTTGTTGCGACAATATTTTATGAGCATTTTTATTGCTTGAGAGTAGTCACTTGTTCAATGGTTGGTGAGGGCCAGTTCAGGACCAACCTGTGAGGGTTTTCAGGAAAAGTAATTCATAGGTACTTGTCTTCATGTTGAATATTTCATATATATACAAGAGTAGTGTTTCTCAAGGATAAGAAACATTCAAGCTTAGGGGATTTTGATGATGTTTTTTTATCACTTTTTGGGAGTAACTTTCTGACTCTTTAAGCATGAATATTCTCATATATATATGTTTTTGTTTTAATTTCTATTTCTTGACATGTGACCACTTAAGATTCAATTATCACTTATTCCTATCGAAATACATGACTTTATTATATTTTTCATAGACATGTGTCATTCTTCCTCTTATTTTAGGAAAAAAGAGTACTTACTAGTCAACTCAATGCCACTTACATCCCAGTCGGTGGTATTGACACCTTATGCCTAAGACCAGAACAAGCAGATGTGCATCAATACTATAAGAGAAACTTGGTGCTACGAAGCATCAAATCAATACCATCACAATACAAACTCAATGGTGTCAATTGAAGGTGTAGAGAGCATTATAGATGTAATTTAATCATCTTCGTTCCCTAGACAGTAGTGTTGACCGACTTCAACATCTAGAGACCACTGAGAACCAACTTGGTGCTACTGGCATATTTGTTAGTAGTATCAATGTAGAGTGAGAATGCAAAAAGGTCATCTTACTCGGTGGTACCAGCACACTATCGTTAATATCAAGGTAGTGTAATTAATGGAAATCTAAAGTAAAGTCATATCCAATGGCTAAGAATTAAGTGAGGATTAGGCCTCACTTATGACCTAATGCAGGAGGAGAAAGTAGGATTTTAATGTATGTTTTGGATGCATACCCCAAGGGAGTGGAGACGAGGAGATTTCTGCCATTCGTATAATTTGAGTAGTTGTAGATGATACATTTGTAGCCAAAAAGCGACTGGTCAGGGTATCCATCAGAAGGAATTGCGGAGTTAGCATCTCTACGAATTTTTCTATCTATTTTTATATGCTTTATTTTCTTTCTCTTATTACTATGATTTGGCAATGAACATGTGGGGCTAAACCCCTCTTTTCCCTAGAACCTGAGAGTAGCATGACACATTATTGTAATTGAATTTGATAATTTTGTAATATATTTTCCTTTATTCTGAACTTGAATTTATGATCCCGTCAATGATTTTTTTATTCCTGATCAACATAGACAAATTTTTAGATGTTTAACTGCTTTGGGAGAGGGATTAGAAGTTAGAAAAATAATAGTTTAACATAGCTAAAAACGTGCATCGAGAGCGAACTAATAAATATGAAAGAATACCCCAGTGGCAATTACTATTTGCTTAGATTAAGTTCCTAAACTTTTATGGGAGTGGGATTTGTCTTAGTTTGAGTAGTGAATCATGATGTGGGAGTGGGTAATGCTTGATGTAGGTCTATTGTTATGATTAATGATAGTTATGTGTCATGGAAAAACCACAAATTTTAGGGAATCCATTAAATCTTTCTTACAACCATTCATAATTTAGTTTTCTCAATTCATGTCTTTAGTTTAATAATCACAAACCAACTCTTTCTTTCTAACTAGATGATTAACTTTTAGTTAATAGTGGTCTCTAGTGAATAATTCCCTAAGTTTGACAACTCATGCCTCTTTGGCATATACTTCCATAATACACACATGTTCTATGCATGGAAAAACTCTCTAAAATTATTATATATCCTAGTCTTGTGCATGAACATTGAAATTTCTACTACCAAGAATAGTGAACTCATCAAGTGATATTAATAATTAGACAACCAACACCATATGTCAAATGCTAAGTTAGACTAGATCTCAAATTATATTAATAATTAGACACAAATCATCTAGACATGAAGACCAAAATCCAGCTCAGGTCTCAAAACTCTAACGCATAGCTAGAATCCATTATGACATATCATATATGTGGAGAGACCTCCCATATACCTAAATTTTGTTCTTAATACAGATCCATCAAGAATAACCTAAGAAATTAATCATCACAAACAATATTAATCACAAGCATTTGATGTTTCCTACAAAAACAATAATCTATTAAGAATGGGCATCTCCTTGCTAATCAAAACCAAAATATCAACAACTCCAACTCTTCTTTTAGGATTAATGATCTTAACCTTCAAACATTTATTTTCCCTCTGGTATCATAGTTGCTGGAAGTAAAAAATAAAAACATATAAAAATAGCTAGCTTCTCTTTCTATATTAGTAAGGAGTCCTAAGAGACATCTCAAACCAACATAATCTAACCTCCACATGTTCAAATAAGGATCAAGTTGGAACCAAATACAATGCTTCTAGGTAGCAACCCATGCTTACAATTTTAGTATTGTACATTTTTAACTGATTTATGTTTCCTCATTCTTATCATGACATGTTATGATCTAAAAAGTAACACTATATTTATCTTTCTACAATCATAAAGTGCTAACAATTAGAAAATAGGAGTCTTCTTTCATTTCTTGTAGATCTATATAGGCCATTGCTAAAATTACATACATGGGAAAACCAAAAAAATATGCTCGTTCCTACACCTATTGGGACAAAGATGATCAATGTTATTCCAACTCATCTTCTTAATAATCATTACCCCCCAGATCATATCAGAGTATCTCACACCAATAAGAGCCTCTTGATGTATTTGATAATTAGTTTGAAGGGAGGAGGGATGATATTTCCATTTTTGTAATTTTATTTTAAGTATATCTTTCCAAATCTAGTGGATGAAGATCTCAAGCCCACTTTTGATCTCACAACATTCCGTCAGCCTTGGACATCCCACTAAAGAAATAAAGCAACAATGTTGATAGTCAAATTTCACTCTAATCATGTTAAAGGCTTGGGTAGGTCGCATGGTGATTGCACCAACACCATGTAGGGGCACCCTCCTTTCTCAATATGTTAGAAACACCAATAATTGAGAAATTTTCAAATTTGAGTAGAAGTTGTATCAAAAGGAAAGCGAATAGAAAATTCTATGAGGCATTGTTTTGAGAAAAGAAACAAACCATTGAATGATAAGAATAGGATAACTGTGTCTCGAGACAATACCTTTGCCTCTACTCTCACACTTCTAAAAAAAGCAACAAGATGAAAGGATGAAAAGAGATGCAATCATGCATAAATAAAAATCTATGGGCAATTATCTCCAACTCAGTAATACTTGATATAATAAAAATATGTTAGTTATTCTTGCACTCAATTTTGTGACCACAAAAAATATCCTCTTTTACTAATAGATCTTTTGCAGGCCAACTAAAGTAATGATTTTTTAATATTTCAATAGAAATCTTGTGGAAGACATCTAAGGCAATGTCCCTACTGCAGTCAATGTCTGAATAATGTATTTGATGGGAATTTGAATTCTATCCAAAGGAGTCATATCTGAGTGTGAAGTGGTAGATAGCACTTTTCTAAACTTATCTTAGTCATATCACCACTTTCTCCTATGTCCTAGAATTATTTTTTATATTTGATTGACTACTAGTGGATCGATGTATCTCTTCCTCCTCTTGAATGATTTATTTAATGTCTTTTAGTAAGAATTGACTACAACATGCTAGAGATAATCCTCGCTAACATATATATAGAGAAGGATCATAAATGTCCCAAGATCACTTGCAATTATGATAATTATCCTCACTTCAATACCAACCATATTGAATTTCAAATCCATTCACTAGTTGTGCATGTAAGTTGCACCACGAGAAAAACTTGACATCCTATTCTGAATCAATCCAGTTTTATTCTATCATCTATTCTTGAGGACAAGAAAACTCTTAATTGCAGAGTGGATGGCAAGTTGGATATCAAAAACAAGCATTTCTATCCCTAACTATTTTTTTCTTTTTCCTTATCCTTTCGTGATTTCTTTTAATTCCATAATTTCTTTAAATTTTGAAAGTTTTCTAAACTAGCAAAAGTTTAAGTGTATTGGTTAATGCATATTCATCTTATTTTTAGTGGCATGCTTAGACTAAATTTGCATTCATATCCATCAATTTACTTTAGAATTAGCTTACTTTTGAATTTCTTAAATTTTATGTTAATTTGTAGGATCTGATTCAAACATTTGTTTTCATGGTAGGTTTGGGCTTCTAATCTCATGCACCAGTGTAGGAGATGATGGTACCGCTAACTGAGTAAAGGGAACACAAATTTTTGAATAAATAGACATATTCCCATTAATATGTCCCTTCAGTGGTTGGTGATTCCATCCATTGATGCCTCATGGGAGTAGACCCAATGACACACTCCAATACCCCTGGCGGGGTTTGTATCTTTCTATCATTCTTCCAGTTTTCTCACTCTACCCTTCCATAGGTTGACAACCAATAGAATCTTTACACTCATCAACTGATGGAAATTTGTGCACGCGACTATCAAGGGAATTTTCCACTCATCTTCCAATGATCCTCTAGTACCCACCTAATGGTGGTTGCCTTCTGATGGAATTCATGTACTCATCAACTAACAGAATTTTGGAACACATATCTACTGAGGGAAACCATGTGCTCATCTTCTAATGGTCATCCATCACCCACCTACTGAATCCGTCATTCCTAGGGAAATCTTGCACTCATCAACCTATGGAATTTGTAACCTATCAACCAATAGAATTCTAGTTCTCGCCTACTAATTCTTGCCATCTGATGGAATTTCTTCTCCCCAACTGTGGAAATTTTACATCCTCTTTTGATCATTTTTCTACACATTCCTTTTAGTGGTCATCCATACTCCATCTATTGAAGATTGGCCAAACTTTATCTACTAATGGACAACCTACACTCAACAAGGGGTGAAACTTGTACTTTTGTCTTCAGATGATACTCCTATCTCTTCATCTACTGATGGAAATGTTAAACATCACATACCCTTCATCTACCTCCTCCTTCTGCCTCTTCACATCTATGGAGGCTAAGTCTTAACTGCAAGGTGGATGGGAAGGGTTCCAAATTCTATCCTCCTCCTATAAATATAGGGCCATATCCTCTAGAAAGGGATCCATTGATTGACACCACCAAGATGCTAAAACAAACTCTAAGCTTCGGCCTCCATACACCATGAGTCATTTTCATGGGTTTTTTAACGTTAATCAATGACCTCCACCTCTACTTCTACCAAGTATCTAGGGATCAAATCTCAAAATAGGTTTGTCCTATAGTTCCCACTTCCATCGGTTGACAAACTCCACTATCATCACCTACTACTCCATCTTCACAGTGGTTAGTTGTCCATCAAGGAAGTTGATGCCACCAAGAATCTCCCCAAAAAACATCAAGGAGAAACCTTGATGTCATGTTGACTATCATCTCCCCTTACCTCAAGATAAGCATCTAAACACCATGACTACCTTTTCTTTGTCTACTGTGATAATGGATTCCTTCCGTTCTACCTTTGTTAAACTTGTTATTGTTGTCATGAGCTAGTAGTCCTCTCTCTAGGATGCGGGGAGTAGCCTTGCTACCTGATTTTTTTCTCTTTAAACGTATCCATTATTGTATGAACCTTTATATGTTTGAAATCAATTGGTTACATGCTTGTATTCTTTCTTAATCATCAAGATTACATGTTTATCAGATCTTGTATGTAGAGAACTTTGAACCTAGGATATAGAATATTGATTGATTCCTATTAATCCCTTGATGAGAATTTTGCATAGATGTTTTCTAAGGGGATAGATGTATGATCAATAGGTAAAACGACGATGAGCTTGGAGCCAATTTTTTTGGGGTTTTAATCCTAATGCCAAAAGGGGGATTTATAATGTACCTATGTTCATGCTTTTTTTGGTGCATTGAGAGAAAGAATGATAGGTAGCAGTTGTTATACCCTTCCGACTGTAGTGTTCAGTGTGTTTTCCAAACATAGATAAGTAAACTAGAAAGAGATGATGCTTAATAGGAAAGTCACACCACAACTACTAGGGAGTTATGGAACTTTCTATCCCCAACAACGAAGCCAGAAAGCTTGGTGCATTTTGCCTAAAGTATACCTAACCAATTGAATTTAGATTAGATGCTTGAAAAGCTAAAACACACTTGGGATCTTTCAATATTTATAAGGATTTACACTAGCACACTCACTAAAAATAACACACTTACCTGCAAGTGCATGGGGTTGTGTTATAGTATAGGAAAGAGGCAAGATAAGGGTCAATCCATAGGGAGAGGGGGGCACTAGAGCTTAGATAGGTTGGTAAGGTTCCTAAAGTGGATTCTAGGGTTCAAGGTTTTAATAGGGTTTTTTTATTACACTAGATTGTTAAAGCAAGCAATTAAAAGAAATAAGCAAGTAAAACCTAAGCTAACCCTAAACAAGTCAAGTTATAATGAGCAACAAAGACAACTAAGCAAGCAAGGGAGAAATTTACACTAGAAAACTAAGCAAGATCTAACTAGCAACCTAGAAGTGACAACTAGTTAAGCTAAGCAAGAAACTACACTAAATTAACAATTATCAAGCTAGGGAAAGCAAAGAGATAAGTTAACACTAGATAAGCAAAACAAGTACAAAGGTACACAAACTACACTAGCAATATCTAGTTACCAAGAACAAGGCATTTAGATAAGAAGAAATTAAAGCAAGTAACTAAGCAAGAATGATCTTAAAAGGAACCAAATTAGGATTTTAAGAAAGTTATGGAGGTGTGGGTCATTTGGGCATGTTACTAGAATCCAAGTTGAGGAGTGTTATAACATGAAAACACTATACATTCATTCTAGGTTGTTAAACCAAACAATAATAAAAATGCTATAGAATTACCCTAAGCTACTACTTAAGCATGGGTGATATAAGGTGTGTGAAGGGGAACAACACCCCGGCACACCCTATCTGGTCTTATGAGGCTCAATTAGACAAGGGCGTAGGTGTAATTCTACAAGATTGGAAAACCTATGTGTCTAGAATAAGTGTCTTTCTGGAAATTCAGAGTCAAAGGTAGGAATCGATAGTGGAGGAGAGGGTGTTTCACCTCACATAACTCACCATCTACCTTTTAGGAAACTCCTAGGCAATTGCACTAAGCACTCCTACACTAGATACTTAGATCTTTCACATGGGAGTAAGAGAGGTGATATGTATGTGGGAAGATAGGGTACTAGCTAGGGATCCACTAGTTGGACCTAGGAGAAATCCCTTAGATGGCCGCATACAAGCCATTCTCTCCTAGATCCTAAGTGGTTTCTAGCATAAAATAACAAGCAATATGCAATTTATGTTTTCAAGCACAAACCACAAGAACTTTTATGGGAAATAACATAAAAGTAGAAGCAATCATCATAAAATGATTGTACAAAGTTTAATAGTTATTTGTCTCCAAGATGGTATCAAAGTAAATTTTTTACCCCCAAACAACCCACCACATAGGGCTTAGCTAGACATAAAAGAAGAAAAGAACAAAGGAGAAGTATAGGAGTATGAGGCCATGAAACATGGTGAACACTCCTCCTTCTTAACCTCCTAGATTATAGAGCATGTACTTCTTCTCCCAAATTGGATGGATGGCACAAAATGGTGGTGGATGATGGTCAAAATCCTAGAAAATTAGGGTTTTCAGGTAGAGGAAGGTGGAAATAAAAGTAGATGCATGTGGGAGTAGGTGGGAGATCCTTGAATGCTCAAGGTAGATGGAAATGAGTGCTAGGGGAGTGTAACCCCATGCTACAACCACCACAAAGGTATACATAGGTGGTAGGGAAACACAAGGTCAAGTGGGGACAATGTGGGAAAATTAGTGTACAAAGTAGACTAGGGTTGTCGGCCACCACGGCTGTGATGGATAAGGTGAACATGGTTGTGGTAGATGGAAATGGGCGGGGTGGAAATGGGTGAAAATGTCAGGTTGATTGATAGTTTTGGGATGTTGGTGGCAAGGTTGTGGTGGGCACCACGACCATGGTGGGTGTATGGTAACATGGTTGTGGTGGTCACCACAGTCATTTTGGTTGAATATGGCATGTGACTATTTTCTTGATGCTATTCGTTGTGGGAGTTCATTACCACATGCGTGGTGGCTACCATGGCGTGGTAGCGCTAAAGTGCCACAGTTGTTTTGCTAGGCACAACTGTGTTATTCAAGTTGTTGCAGCATCTTGAAGACTTGGATTTCCCTATGATATGGGGCACTCTCACCATGGTTGTGGCAATGTACCATCACCTATTTTGAGGGCCCATCTATGATTTTTTCCTCCAAAGTTTTTCTCTCGACTGCTCCTCACCTTTAATCTATTTTTAAACATTTGTAGAAGGTGTGGAGATGATCTAGGGTCCAATCTCAGGGTGTAGAAACCCTAGGATCCTATTTTCTTTCTCCTTTCCATCCAATGCAGGTTCAAATGCCTAAAAACACACAAAGAACATCCATAAGCAAATTTGACATTAAACCATTTATTAGGGGAGATAACTTGCAAACTAACATGTCTAAATGTGATTGAAGTGAAAGAAGACATAAGATGAAGCCTTAAAATAGGGTTTCATCACCACCTCAAAATTAAAACATACTTGTCCCCGTGTATGCTCGAACTTAATCTCTCTTTCAATTCATTTAAGAAATTCATAGAAAAATGCAAATGTCCTGATGTTATTTGCCTATAATGAGTTCACATGTGAAATCAGGCATGCAATTCACTACTCTCTATTCATTTACTATTTTGAACTGTGAATCAAGCACAAAGCACAAAAACTTTTAATATGGGATACCAACCTTACATGTAAGTGATGCGATTTATATTATTAGGTAAACCATGCATGGCATACATTCAAACGGTTGAAGTTGTTGTTTGACCTGCTAGAACTACATCATACACTTCATGCCATCTCTTATGACGCACTTGGATTGTGTTGGAGTGTAAGGGCTAGAGTTGATTTACCCTATCCCTAGTAGGCATAAAAAGAGAAGAAAGGATTATGGAAGAGAGTGGAGTGCTATTATAGAGAAGCACTCATCTTTTCCTTTTCTTTTCTTGAGAGGCTATTATATAGAGCCATCCCTTATTTCTCTTCTTCTTCTTTTTGTTTTCTTCTCTCTATGTGTAAGTAGGGCATATGGATACAAGCATGAAGTGAGGGGATACAAATATGACAGCTCCAATCTTTTTGGAGGGCGGTCAAGGCTAATATGTGCACTATTGGGATCCTTTCATGAGGTGGAGAGGTAAGAAGATGGTGGAAGAAATGTCAGGTCAAAGAGGGGCCATGGGTAGTGAGTATGCATGTATTATTTCATCCAAACAAGCTAGTCGATGCAACATTCACCAAACAAATAAACCACGCATAAAATGAGAAATATAATAGATTACACTCTTTCCATATGGATTGAATAATCCTAAGTGCTCAAGGCTTGCAAGAGTCAAACTTTTATCAAAACAACCAATTGCTTGCAAGAGGCTTGGAGCACATGCAAAATTTCTATATAGGACTCATTTAGTGGGTTGCATTATTCGTGTTATAATCACTCACATCCCAATAATTAGAGATTTTGTTAAAACACATCATTGGGCAAGTAAATTCGAGTTTGGGCAAAATTGGCCAAAATGGTGCAAATTTGTATTCAACCACGTCTAAACCTACATTTAGGAATTAAAAAAACATAAAACAAGCAAATCATAACTACAACATACAAAAATTATCAAAATCTACATGATATGCTATGCATGAGATGGAATGGCATAGAAAGCAAAATGTTCAAAACAATATGCAAAATTGCATAAAATTGAACTATATGATATGCATGTATGTAAGAAAGATCACAAAGTATAGATATACAAGTATAAGAGTTAGTTCTATTTCTTTATCATATTTAGCAAAAATTTATAACAATAGGCATAGACGAAAATGAGGTAAAGTAAGGGCTTACCGGTTTACACCCCCAAACTTTTAAACCATGTTGTTCTCAACATGAAATAGAACTTTAGGATGATAGGGTAGAGATTATGGAGTTTTGGTAGACAAATGCCAAGAGGGGGAGAGATCTCAAGGTGTCTAGTAAGAAGGGAAGAGCCATCATGACCGTCTAGGTAGAACGGTCATTCTGTCCGACCATCACCACAGTCGTTGTGGGTAGCATGGCCTTACTGGTCACCTTCTTGTAGCTTTTCTACTAATTTGCAATTCTCTCTTCAATTTTTATGTTCCCCTGGGTGATATCACCCATGAATCGTCCTCCTTGTTAATGTACATGTCCTAACATGATTGACAAACAATAGAAACCATCAAGTATAAAGTTTGTGTGTGTGTTTTTTGGAAAAACAAAAGTATAACAAACAAAGGGTTTTGAGAACAAGAATCTCAAACCGACGTGGGTCGCCTCCCACTAGAACTAAGTTTAGAGCCTTCATCCAGGCAAGTTTTTCCTCCCTCCATCATTCCATCACAAGAGAATTTCTTTCATCATCATCATCAATGGGAATCCTCTCAAAGGTTCTCAAGACATGGTTTTCTCCCCAATTCTCATGCCAAAACTCATAATCTCTACTCTTCGAGGTCCCTTGGCCAGATTCACTACAGTCTACCTTAAAAAGATCTCCTCCTCATCATTTATACTTTGCCTTTCCTTAGCGGTGAACATGAATATATCTAGCTTTTTATTCATATAAGTGACCATCAAGATATGGGCACACACCTTGATCTCTGCATCCACTATGCATAAGAAGGGCCTCCCCAGGGTGATGTAATTTTTCCCATTCTTTGGCTCTACATCCATTATAAAGAAATTAGTTAGGTATCTAGTGCTCACTTTCTTTTCCATCTCTACAAGCTATTTGGTTGTATATCATGCCCATAGGTGTCTTGGTGGACCCATCAGCCAACAAGAGAATAGAATTTGCAGGCTTCATTCTTTCTAACCGAAGTTTGATAAACGAGCTATGCGGAAGTATACTCACACTGGAGCTCAAATCAATTAGTATGTGTTCAACAAATTGATAGTTGATGTAAAAAATAATGAGAGGGACACCAGGATCTATCCTCTTTTTGGGGAAGGGATGATCAAGAATTAAGTTGACTTGTTTTATTGCTACAATTTTCTTGGTTGGCAACACCATTATCTTCTTCTTCCTGGTGCAAGAATCTTTACTCAAATACATGAGGTATGTGATGCTTGTCTTCCCTAGGTTTAAGTACTTTAAGGAATTCCAAGTATGGCCATGCTTCTCTCGGGGAAAGGATATTCTAAATCATCAAAGAAAAATTACCAACTTTCATCAACATATTCTACATTAGTTGGCGGGCTTTGGGACAACATGTGATCACTCTGACTCATAGGGTAGAGCTTATGTTGTTACCAAGTCCAAATAGGGTGGGACAGTGGGTGTTATCTTCTCCAAGAAAGGTGGGACAACATGACTTTTCGTGCTCTTAGCACCTTCACTAGAACTTTATGACAGTGGTTTTTCATCATTAACCTTGACCATTTTGCCCTTTTCCCTTAATGGATGCTTCAACAACCTTGATACCCCATATGATGGACATCATTTTCACCACTAATGTGGAGGAGGGGGAGCTTGTGATTATTGTGGTGGTGGTGGTGATGGTAGTCTTCAGTGTGGTGAGTTCATGGTTTGAGGATGTAGGTCGGTTGTTGTGGAGGTGATTGTTGTGGGGGTCGTTGGTATTGAGTTGGTGGTTTTTGGTATTGAGGTGGTGGTTGTTGGTATTGAGGTGGTGATTTTGGAGTGTATTGGTAGTTGTAGGTAGGTTGTGGGGGTGTGGGAGCATATGGATTTTGAGGCCCTTGGTAGTGTTACAATGTGAGAAATTTCCCTTATTGTGGGCCATAGGTTCCTTGAGGAGCACCCATGGTTCCACCAACACTATTGGGGTTCACTAAGGTTTAGGAAGGAAGCCTCCCCTCTTCACATCTTGCAAGAGATAGAGAAATATGATCAATCATTTGCTCTAGTTGGCTAATATTTTGTCCTTGAGTGGACACAATTTTCTTCACATCATCGAGGCTCCTCAACCTCTCAAGAACTTCTTCCCCAAACTTATAGTTGTACCTTGATCATTGATGTTGCCCTGACTAACCTTTCCCTTCCTCCCCTTGCTTCTAAGTGAAGTTTGAGTGATTTCTCCATTCTGGAGTGTAGGTGTTGGACATGGGACCTTGGTTGCTCATGTTCCCAAAAGCTTGCAAAGCTTGCACTTCTTCATACAAAGCCTCAACAGAGTTGGTGGAGTGTCTACAAGAATCCCTCACTTGATTTTCCATTATATTCATCATGTTATCTAATATCTTCATCATTTGTGGATTGGAGTCATCTTTGGATTGCAAAGGAAAAGCCCTTTAGTTTCCATTACTATGAACATCCACACTAGAAGCACAGTAACAAGAGTTCTCAGCTAAGTGATCAAAGAGGGGAATACACTCCTCCAGGGTCTTGTCCATGAATGCTCCACTACAAGAGAAGTCAACAACCATTTGAACCATTTTAGAGAGACTAGTGTAGAAGGATTTCACCAACTACCACATGGGTACTTGGTGATGAGGATAGTCCCACAACATCTTTTGAAAATGCTTTCAAGTATCATGAAAGTGTTCATTCTCTCTCTGGATGAATGAGGTTATGTGCCTTCTCATTTGGGTCAGCTTGTCTATGGGGTAGAACTTCTTCAAGAAGTCATTTTTCACATCCTCCCAAGTCACTAATTCCATCTTGGATAGGTACCACTCTGTTTCCTTTCCTTTAGTGAGAATGGAAGCAAAATCCACCTTGTAGAAACATCAGTAGACAATTAGGGTGAGTAAGGTGGAGTATGTCTCCAAGAAGGGGTCTATGTGATGGTAGAGGTTCTCATTCTCAAGCTCAAAGAAGGTGGGAAGGGGCCCAAGTAGAGCTGGTGAGATTAAGAACTATTTTCTAGGCATCAGATCCACCCATATGGCGATTGGAGAAGTGTAATTGCCATGCATGAAGTAGTTGTGAAGCGTCTTAGGTGGTGGAGGAGCATATGGAGGGACAGGTTCCTCCTCCTCATTGTGGTGAACATCTCTGCCTCCCATCTCAACTACATGATGTTGTATGTGTCCGTGTTGATGTCTCCTTCTACCTATCTCAAAGTCCCCAGGAACCAAGTCAGTAGGGAGTGAACGATGCTCAAGCATGCACAGTTGTCACCTACACACACCACAAACAAACAACAAAAGCCAAGTTAGAAGACAAATATGCAACAGTAAACAAAGAATGAAGAATAGAAATGATGAGGACAGTAGGAAAAGCATAACTAAACTAACTAGCTAGACCGAACGTCTTTCTCTCCAGCAATGGTGCCAGAAAACTTGGTGTGTTTTCCAAATGCAGACAAGTAAATCGGTAAGAGATGATGCTTAAGGGGAAAGTCACACCACAATTACTAGGGAGATATGGCATTTTCTATCCCCAGTAATGGTGCTATAAAGCTTTGTGTGGTTTGCCTAAGGTACACCTAACCAATTGAATTTACATTAGATGCTCCCAAAGCTCGAACACACTTGGGATATTTCAATATGTATAAGGACTTACACTAACACACTCGCTTAAACTAACACACTTACCCTCAAGTGCATGGGGTTGTGTTATAGTATAGGCAAGAGGCAAGATAAGGGTCTATACATAGGGAGAGAGGGGTAACTAGAGCTTAGTTAGGTTGGCTAGGTTCCTCAAGTAGAGTCTAGGGTTTAAGGATTTAATTGGGGTTTTGTTTGATTATACTAGATGGTTCAAGAAAGCAATCAAAAGAAACAATAAAAAAAAACTAAGCTAACCCTAAACAAGTTAATTTCTAATGAGAAAGAAAGACAACTAAAAAAGCAAGGGAGAAATTTACACTAAGAAAAACTAAACAAGATCTGACTATCAACTTAGAAATGACAACTAGTTAATCTAAGCAAGAAACCGCACTAGACTAACAATTAGCAAACTAGGATGATCAAAGAGAAAAATTAACACTAGCTAAGAAAACCAATCACAATGGGACATAACTACTCTAGAAAGATCTAGCTACCAAGAACAAGGCAATTAGCTAAGAAGCAATTAAAGCAAGTAACTAAGCAAGCATGAGATTACAAGGAAGTAAATTTATGGTTTTAAGAAAGTTATGAAGGTGTGGGCCATTTTGGCATGTTACTAGAATCCAAGTGGAGGGGTGTTATAACATTCAAACTCTATAAATTCATGCTAGATTGTTAAACCAAACAATAAGAAAAATGCTATATAATTACCCTAAGCTACTAGTTGTCCATCAGAAGGTGTGTGAAGGGGAAATACACCCTTGCACACCCTATCCGATCGTACAAGACTCAATTAGACTAGGGCTTAGGTGGAACTCTAAAATATTGGAAAACCTAGGTGTCTAGAATAAGTGTCCTTCAAGAAATTGGGAGTCAAAGGTAGGAATGGAGAGTGGAGGTGAGGGTGTTTCACTTCACATCACTCACCATCTAGCTTTTAGGAAACTCCTAGGTAATTGTGCTAAGCACTCCTACACTAGCTACTTAGATCTTCCACATAGGAGTAAGAGACAGGATATGTATTTGGGAAGATAGGATGCTAGCTAGTGATCCACTAGTTGGACCTAGGAGCAATCCCTAAGATAGCCAAATACAAATCATTCTCTCCTATAGCCTAAGTGGTTTCAAGCATAAAACAACAAGAAATATATGTTTTCAAACACAAACCACAAGACGAATCATGGAAAATAACATAAAAGTAGAAGACGGTCATCATCAAACGAATATAGGGAGTTTACATGTTATTTTCCTCCAACATGGTATCAACGTAACATTTTTACCCCAAACAGCCCACCACATAGGGCTTATCTAGACATAAAAAAAGAATATAAGAAAGGAGAAGTAGAGGAGTATGAGGCCATGAAACGTGGTGATGACTCCTCCTTCTTTACCTCCTAGATGATGGAGCATGCACTTCTTCTCCCAAGTTGGATGGATGACATGGAATAATGGTAGATGATGGTCAAAATCCTAGAAAACTAGGGTTATGAGATAGAGGAAGGTGGAAATGAAGTGGATATAGGTGGGAGTAGGTTAGGATTCCTTCAATCCTCAAGGTAGGTGGAAATGAATGCTATGGGAGTGTAACCCCATGCTATAGGTGTCACTCAGGTATATATAGGCAGTAGGTAAGCATCATGTTAAGTGGGGACAATATGGGAACATCACTATACAAAGTAGGCTAGGGTTGTCGGCCACCACGTCCGTTTTGACAACCACGGTCTGGTGGATGAGGTGAACATGGTCATTGTAGATGGAAATGGAGGAGGTGTAAATGGGTGAAAATGTTAGGTTGATCAATAGTTTTGGGATGTTGGTAACACAATTGTGGTTGGAACCACGGCCGTGGTCGGTGGATAGTAGCACAGCCATGGCAGTCACCACGGTCATTTTGGTTGGAGATGGCATAGTCATTTTCTTGATTTTGGTTGGTGTGGGAGTCCATTACCAAGGGCGTGGTGGTTTCCACCAACGTGGTAGCGATGAAGCGCCACAACCATTTTGTTGGCCATGGCCGTGGTGGTCGATTTGTTGTAGCATCTCCAAAACTTGGATTTCCCTATGATATGAGGCACTCTCACCACGGCCATGGAAAGGTACCCCGACCCATTTTAAGGGCCCATGTATACTTTTTGGCTCCAAAGTCTTTCTCTCAGTTACTCCTTGCCTTAAATTTATTTTGACCATTTTTGGAAGGTGTGAAGATGATCTAGGTTCCAATCCCATGGTGTAGAAACTCTAGAATCCTCCTTTATTTCTCCTCTCCATCTAATACATGGTTCAAATTCCTAAAAAAACACAAAAAGCATCCATAAGAAAATTTGACAATTAACCATTTATTAGGGGAAATAACATGTAATCTAACATTTCTAAATGTGATTGAAATACAACAAGATAAAAGATGAAGCCCTAAAATAGGGTTGCATCAGTGCTCCCATCCAGATGATAATCAACCCTTAATCTAGTATTTCTATTACAATCGTAGTATAATAAAACAACCAACCACCTTTTGTGATAAATACTAGCTATTGTCTAGTTACTTTGATTAGATAACTCTTAAAAGTATTGTCCTTTGGGCTTGATCCTAAACTATACTATGACAAGATTTGTGTTCTTGTTGGTGGGATTATCTACACTTAGTTTAGTAAAACTCTTGGGATTTCATCCCTAGTGAATTTTCTTATGTGATAAATCACACATCATATATACCATGAATGTTTGTATTTATCAATTGCTATCGATAAATAATTCTTATTGATCATCATTAGGTAGTTTTTACTAGAAAAAATAATTTTTTTGTTAAATTCAATTCATATTAGTATCACAACATACTAAAAAAAAGATAATATTGTATTCTGCTCAAATATTTTATCTCAAAGTAAAAGTTCACTCTCTTGTGGGAAGAAGAAGGATAGGGTATTGTAATTGTCAAAATACTTTACTCATATTGTCATTTCCTACTGTTAATGAAAATATAAAATTTTGGAAACTAACTTTAGATTAGATAAAACTAGGCTAGAGCCTATTAAAAAGATTAAATTTTATACCAATCGTAAGAATATAAAAAGAATTAAAAAGAAAATATGACCCCAGGTGGACGTCTAGCTTAGTAAACCAATTTGGAAGCTACTACCTTTACCAAGGTGAGTCCCAAAACCTCAGACACCACTTCCAAAGCATGATTTTTGTGAAGAAATAATTTGTGAAATGTGTTTTGTGGTGTTGCCTCCTTTATCAATTTATGGGAGAAGAAATTTATGTTCAACCCTTAAATGGAAGAGACTTTTACCATGTGTAAGATATAAGGTATACTCAAGGAATTAAAATGTATTTTTACTTGAAACCCGTGAAACCTTAAATTTTTTACTAAAGAGACTCAACCCTTGTAAGATCAAATATAAGATCTTTCAATCTTTGATATGATTAGTCAAATTTGAGTATCTAAAGAACATGAATAATTGACCTAAATGCACATGAATCCATCAAACATGAGTAGTTTCCTATGAAGTTAGATATAGTGGAAAGATAATGAGGCTTAATTTGTGTTTAAAATCATTAAGCAACTACTTATATTCTCTTTTATGGAATGTGATATCCTTCCAATGTCAATTCAAATATTATTTTCATACAAAATTTATTAACTCTAGTCAACTTCTATGCTCAGGATTTAAGTGTATATGGTTTATCAGGTCCATCTTTTATTGTTCCCATGGCTATACATAGCTTCATTTTGGTTTAGAGTAAAGAGAAATTCTTTATAATCTACCTAAATATTGATACTGCCCACTTATGCAGATTGAAAGGAAACCACTTTTTGGCTTGGATTCAACCACAGTTTAGGACATATTTGGCCACTCAGCTAAAGCCACCTTGCGATCCTCCTTCAATGCGTGAATATTTCATGAAGCATACACAGAAGCCCCACTTCTACCAAAGGCTCTCTTGTTCTATTCAACCAATTGGGACCCCCACACATGAATAACCATCTAACGTACTCAATCATGCTAAGATGTGTAGACTTTGAGTAACTAAAGATCACACTATAAACTGCAAGTTTGGAAACATGGTGTGACTACTACAAGTCCATATGGTTTAATATGAAGAGCACACCCAAATCCATCACTTATTCAATCAAATGACTAATTATTCAATTGGATCACAATTTATGAGATCACAATCTAACCAAAGATGTTGTAAAGCACTCAAACAATAAAGGTTACCCATGTCATAGTCGACCAAAGATGTTGTGAATCACTCACATACTAAAGATCACCCATCTCAAAATTGACCAAAGATGTCATAAAGCACTTGGATACTAAATATCACCATCTAAGATTCAACCTCCTCTTGAATAAACTCCACTTGTGTGTCAGAAAAAATGTCTCATATAACCTTTGTCTAGACCCCACACTTATAAATGGAAGCCCTCCACCATATTTTTAGGGTTCGAGACCTATGTCCATTCACTCCATTCAGATAAACAAGACAATTTTCATCCATACTTGTAATGTCAAACATGCCATTTTGAAAAACACATTACCTATAGTCATCCATAAACCGCTGAACCATTTCACCACCTCTATACCTCCTCGTCAGAGATATACTACTAGATACACTTTTAGTCACGCTAAAATCGCACATAAGTGTGTGTGCTTGTTATCAACTCTGCCCTTTAGCAGCCTAAGATTTTGATCTCCCCAATAACAGGAAACCTGTTAAAGAACTCAATTATATCATAGGTCACTATTAGGTTGACTTATACAAGAACATCTAGTTTTGTTCTCTAGATTAAAGTCCTTGTTTCTCAATAATTCTTACTATTTTCTTGTAACTATTAATTTAACATGGTTTTTAATTACTTTCTCATTCATTTGTATTTCTCTATCAAAATCCTCTCTAGGTTTTCAATGATGACAGTAGCCTATAAGTGAACCCAAGTTGAGAGAAGATTCATCTTGACCCCAAAAAAGGAGGGTTCAATTATGTTTTTTAGTTTTCGCAACATAACACGTAGGTATTAGCATTTAGTCCCGACAAAGGTAGCGTCCAATAAATTTGCATATCCTATTTAAATTCAAGAAAAAGATGAGTAGTGAGATCTTGACATCTCACTCAGTATAATATAATTCTTGTGTTTCTAATAGTTTCCACTAGATAAGAGGTTTGATTAGGAAGCATAAGGATCTAATATGAATGTTTGTTTCGAAATCATCATCAATTACCCTTGATTTCAGTGAACTTATCTACTTAAATTTTCACCATTTTCTTGGTTTTTACATTTAGTCAACTTTATAATCAAAATAATACTTTATAATCAAAATCATATTATTTTAAAATCAAAGTAGCTTATATAAATCCTATATAAATTTATGACTCCTACTAACATCCTGAGACCGATCCCGAGTCCACTACAATTTAACCTCATACACTTAAAAGTATTGAGCAGTGGATAAACATTATAAATTTTAAACTTTTCACCAATAGTCGATATCACATTTCATGTTTGACAAGATCATAAGATCATATGCAATTAGATGCAAGCCTATTCTCTGGGCCATAATATAAAAAACATTTCATCCACGTCAATAATCAAGGGGCACGCATGTTGTTCATCGAGTAAGATATACTTTAGGAAATTGAAGTGGTTTCATTTCATATTCCTTAGGTGCCTTGACTTCTTATTTAATAAGAGAGATAGATTTTAGCTCTTCAAAGGTGGTTGTGGACTCTTACACTCTTATGTCAAGATGGAAAAGAAACTTATCAACATTTTTCATCATCTAAGTCATATGATCATGGATCAATGAGAGATGTATCTAGTGGATCTTCATGTAGTGAGTTTGTTGTTGAATCTTAGTCAGTTGTTCCACATAGTCAAGAAAAATAACTTTCTCTTGTATTGATGGGACCTTCATGGTGTCAAACACCTCGAAGTCCATGGACTCCTTGCCCAATCTTAAGGTTAAGAAGTATTCTTCAATTTAAACTAAGGAAAGTTCTATGAAAGACTAGGGGATATCACTTATATAACTTGATATTTATGATAACAAAATTACAAGGGAGATAGAACTTCCAACTTGGACTAGGATGTCTTCTACTATGCAAAGTGGGTTGTCATGAATGAGTCTACTAGATGAATCACCATCATACAAAATAGCAAACATGTCAATCCCAAACACTTTCAAATACCATGAGCCATGATTGATGTGTTGGTTCCTAAGTCTGTAACTCCCCACTAGTATATATAATCACCTATGTATCAAGATATGTTGAAGGATTCCACATACTTGAGGTTGCGGAGCATCTTAGCATGTATAAGATAAAAAAAAGTTGTATGTCTATCTTTATTATCATGACTCGTTAGTTGTGTAGTTCTATGTGAGCATGGATTTGATAAGTTTACATTGAAACCAATCTCAATCAAGCCATGACGAAATATTTAGATGGGTCTTCTTCAATGCCTCTTGGAATTTCATGAAGTGTGTGTTCAGCCTAGTTTGTGCCAATCTTCCCTGAAAATGTGGCCTCAACTAACAAAGCAATATATCTTGTTATGCTTTTTTCTCTGCCATGATCTTTGTGGTTGGCGGCTTTATTGTCACAACATATTTGTCCTATCCCTCTACTCTTAGAAAGACTTCAACATCATCCCTTTCAGTAAACACTTTGTTATGATGTCACCAATGTTGTTTATTTTGGATATTTCAACCTCAATCTTGCAGTTAAGAGTTTCAACTACTCCAGCCTTGTAAATGGATATATATGGGCATGAAAGTTGCTTTTATATGTGTAACAAATGAGTTTACATGCTCTTATTTGAAGCATGTTGGTTAATGATCTCCAAGTGAATCATGGCACATGTCTCTTGATGTGCTCTTTGAAGGGTCTCCATATGTTTCTCATGATTTGTAGACACCCTAGAAATCTCTTGACTAACTATGCCCTTAATTAATAATATAGATACTATAGTAAAAATTGTAGTTTCCACAAATTAACGATCTTTTGACAATTGTTTTGCCTAAAATTTTGATTTTGTCAAATCTGGGTGAACCCCAATCTTGGATCTTACTAAAATCAGATCTTTTCTCCTATGAGTTTTCAACTCATGTTGGATTCTCATATTAGAACCTTGGATGATTGTGGGTCTATTCAATATACATTACCCTACCCTAGTTAGAAATTTGTTGCTTTCACTTCCTGCACAAAACTACTATTTCGTGACTAATACATACAGGCTACTATATCTTATGCAAACATTATGTGACTGCAACCTATAATAATATGCCATTTCGTGCCATGAGTTGGCATCAATTAGTGGCACACTTCAAGTAATTTGTAGCTGAGTTGTGTCATCATAACCATTAGATTTATTTCTCCATGTTGTCATGTTTCAAAGTAGCTACTTGAGTGAATTTTTTATTTTCTTTAAATATACATCACTTCTTTTCTCTTCCATGGAGATGAGGAGCACACCTCCTTTCCTTTCCCTACCCTTAATTAGTTTGATTTTCAATCATGCATGCTACTACCTTCCATGAGTCTCCCAAGGATTGATGCATGAAGTATTTTTTAGAAAAAGCATCAAGAAAACCTTTTATACAGTCACCAATGCCTCAATAGAAATTCTCTATAAGCATCTTCTGGTTATGCCATGATGTGGGCAGCTACAAATGATCACCTTGAAGAGTTCCTATTTTTAGGCAAGGTAGCAGTTGAATTTTTGTTAAACTAGTTGAGATGTCATCTAAAGATAGAAATGGTAGTTTTCTTCTTCTTCCAAAAATGTTGACTCTACATATGATCGCATGTATTTATGTTGTTAGGAAGCGCTAAGTTGTACCAATGACTTACTTTGTTAGTGAGAGATTAACAGATGAGTGACACATAGATACTGTGTGCAACACATATGTACGTTCATCAAGTAGTATAGGAACCTTACGATCTTGATTGTCAAACTCAGTGAGATGATGAATACTATAAACTATTATTAACCAATTACAATCACCCATATTGAAGAAAATTTTGTTTTGCATGAATTATAAATAAAGATTAAACTAAGAAAGCAATTTAAAAGTGGATGGTGAATCAATATGATGAAAACTTTAGGTTTTCCAGTTTCACAACACTGCTATTTGTATTTGATAGTTATCAAATTATTAACAAATAATATATGCCTTTATGAGAGATATAAAATTAGTATTTCCTTCTCTTGAAGAATGATAGCAAGTTCTATTTAGTCAAAATCTTATTGTGTATCATATTCTATCCCAAATTGAATTATGAAGATTGACCTCTAGATTTTCCCACTTAATTGTTACTGTAAATGTGTAGCACATTATGGATTAAGTGTATTACAATTCATTCAACTATAAATCCCTCTTTTAAATAAGGAAGAGTCTAGAATTAGTACTTATCTCGACCAAGAATAGATAATAGCTATAACTCTGAATTCTATAAAAAATTATGCAATGAAATTCAAATGTGGAATAACACTATGCTACTATGGGATCCTATAGACTAGGGGGATTAGACAAACATGGTGAACATGGTATCATAATAGAAGTTTGAATAAGAAGAAGAAAACATGAAATAGATAATACAAAGCCTAGGTTAAACTAATAATGAAGCATGTCATAGATGATGAGCATGATTTGCCATTTTTTGTCTCAAATAACGTCTCAGAATTGTTGGAATATGTTTTCTTTGTCTTTTCTCCTTATTCACCTCTCCTTGTTTTGCGTATCAGGAAATGAATGATGGTGAGGTGAATGTACTATGATTAGGTCTTAAGTGGCCAAAATACAAATAACAAAACATGCAATGTTGGATTCTACTAATGAAATCACAATCGTCTATATATTTATAGTGTTGATGCCATCGACTTGAATGGCAAACTTTTCCAATCAATTTGGACACTAGTGAAAATATTTGGCAGTGGTGTTGGTTTTTGCTAGGGTTTTGAATGTCTACTGACATACAAGTTGGTGCATCAACATGAATTATACTTGAATCGAGAAAGTCTTGGTCATTTGTGGGAACTATGTCCTTGCTACAACATATGGCCAATGCACTGACTCTGTATTTTCTTCTTTGGTTTTCATATAATAATATAGGCAATTATTATGCCAACTAATATTATAGTAAGTTATGCTTAATTATGTTAAAAATATGATAGATTTACACAAGTGATTATGTGCAGTGTGATGAAATATGAATGATTAAGTATGCAACTGAGATCAATCAAATCACAAAATCCCTAAATTAGAACATAAATTTGCTATAACTATGTGTCCATTAAACACCATAAGATTAAACTATTTCTCATCCTTGGGAAACACTACACTTTGATTTGAAGAAGTCTACAAGAAGACAAACTTTATAAACAATAACTTTACTAGTGACCCTATACCATACAGTTCCAAATCGTTCCTCCCAACCATGCAACATGTAGTTACTGTTACAAACCATACCTTTCTTTACTGGTAAATTGAGATCTTAAAATAACCTAGGTGTTAATACATCTTTATTAAATACTTAACAATATTAGTTTGTTGGTTTTTGTTTTATCTTAGCTTAAACTTGTTCTTTGATAAGTTAAAGAAAATATGAATTATGAATACATCAATGCTTGGACCTTAGTAGATATAGTAATAACATATATGTTGGTAGAAAGAGATTTAAGAGATTTTTAGGAATTAATTGATAAATGAATTATTAATTGAGAATTCTATAAAACTTCTATTGTAGAAGTCTAGAGAATTCAATTATGAATCCAACACAAAAGAATGAACCAAATTGGAGTTAAAAATGAGAGAGTCATGGAACTTTTTGTTTCACTCAAAAATACCTTTGGTTCACAATCTAATGGCTCAGCAGACTCACAAATCAAAGGTCCAACATGGATGGTTTGACAAACTCACAAACAATGGCTTGACAAACTCATAAATCGATGGTTCAACAATTGATGGTTTTGAGGACTTACATAACAATAGCTTGACAAACTGACAAACTGAATGTTCAACAACTGGTGACTCAATAGACTCACAAACTGATGATTTTGAGTTACTCTATTGCACAACACAACTAATCAAGAAAACTATCATAACTTTTACTATATATACCAGAATCAGATCAAATTCATTTTGTTGGATTTGTTTTTTCAATCCTTTCCATAGCTATACAAAGGCGAATAGAAGGGTAATTTTTCGGGTGACTTTTGGGAAGAACATGGAGAAAATGATGAAATGATGGTCTTAGCATTGATCAACCTTGGTAAGTTGGTTTTAGTTGTAGACTTTTTGTTGTATACCTTTTCCTAGATTTGAATCTTCTAATTCATGTATCGAAGGTTTTCTTAACCTTACTTCTTCATATTATACCTTTAGAAGTCTTGATTTAGGTATATTAAGCTAGTGTCACACTGACCAAAGTTGTTCCTTGGTGTTTTGAGCTTGAATCCAAGCTTATTATACCACAATCCAAGTGTATCTAGTTTAAAATCAAGATCAGTAAGCTAGATCAAGTTTTGTGAGTGGAAAATCACCTTTAAAGCTTGATTTTATAGAAATTAAGCCAAAAATCATACAGAACATGTATTGTCTTCTATGAATCTTTGCTTTTTGTGCATTGAACCTAAGCATGATATTTCAATTGACTTATTGAATATTTTAGCATACTAGTGATGCCATATAGATATTTTCAACTCTAGAATTATTTTCTATAAAGTTATAGTGAATGGTAATGGCAAAACTAGTGGAACCAAAATCTTAGGTTTGGCCTAGTTTCTACAATATGGAATCATATTATGAATTTGTGATCTAATTAATGTTTGTTTCAAGTTAGATACTTATGAAGTTCAAAGAATGGTTCATTCTCATAATTATCAGTATACTTACTCTATCACTTCAAGTAGATCATTTTTTTATTCTAGTGATTTAGTTTAAGTTTAGTATTCATAAAGTGGAAATAGAAGCCTTGAGTACACAATTAAGCAAAGAATGGTATGTTAATATTTCTAGCAATAAAACTAAAGAATCGATTAGACAATAAATGCCATAAACATCGTAGAATTCATCACAGAGGTTTGCACTAAAAAGTATGAAATGTGACTTCCAACTGGTAGAATCCATGGTGAGGCAGTCAAAGATCTATGGGGGACTAAGCCTAGGTTAGGACGATCTTCTTAAATGTGTATTGTATCCAAAATTAACCAGAGATTTCAATGGTATCTAGTACAATTCAATTAATTTAGATATTACTCAATAGGTCAGCTCTTGTGGAACCATTGTTGTAGGTAGTCAATCTAAGTGCTTAAACTCTCCACCTAAGTACCCAAGTTTAGAGAAGTCTAGTTCATCTGATTGGCAATTTAGTCATCGAGGCCATACATGGTGAGCCCTATTGAAGATCAGTGAGCTAGCTTAGTAGAGTTAGAGTCTTGAGTCTGCTCTAAGTCTTATATAGTGAGATCATGGATTTTCATAAAACTTCCACACATTATGGTACACTACACATGGGTCCAGGGCATAATAAAAAGATATAAAAGATGTAATGTATGGATTTAGTTTTTTTATCTATAGTATTTATTATTATAACTACTACCATGTTGGATGGTTTATAGTTAACTCCTATGATTATATTCTTTATATTTAATTTTATTAACAATATACATCTTGAGTGTTATGTTTGTTGCTGATTTTCTAAGCACTGAGCCAGTAGCTTATATAATCTACTTAAAAAAATCAGGCAAGGTTCCAACTCTGTAGGAGGAGTTAGAAGTTGCTTCATCAGGAGTAGATCAGCCGAGGTCTTGAGAGAAAAAGTTAATTTATTTAGATAGTATCTTATCCATTCTCTTGATTCTAGGAATGAAACTAACATGATGCAGCCCTATTTTAGAGCTTCATCTTGTGTCTCATTACACTTTAATCACATTTATACCTATTAGATTGCATGTTATTTCCCTCAATATGCATATTTTTGTCAAATGCACTTATGGATGTTCTTTTCATGCTTTACAAGTACTTGGATAATGTTTTGATGGATGAGAGAGAAGGAGGGTGATTTTAGGGTTCCTCCACCTTTGGAGGAGTCTAAGGAAGGTCCAAGAGCTTCCCCAACCTACCCTAGTGGCCAAGACTCAAGTGAAGCAAAGACTGTCATTGAAATCCAAAGTTGGAGCTCAAAGTGCAACTAAATATCACATCATGGTCATGGTGCCATGGAATGGTCATGTTGGACTAGCTAAAAATCACACTGAGAGTAGCAGTTCAAGAAGTGAAGATCAAATTCGGCACCACAGTTGTGCTAGATAACACGGACATGCTATGAAACAACAACACAATTGTGGTAAGTAGAATGGACATGGTGGCCATACTCATAACGGGAATGCTCTATAGAACAACCATCTCACTCCCAACCCACCATGGCCATGTTACACAATATGGCCATGTTGCCACCTAGCCACCATGGCCATGGTGATCACCACATTCGTGCCACTTGCAATTTAAAATCAAAAATCAACATGTGACTTTCACCATTTCTCAGCTCAGTTGTTCCATTCCACCATGGCCATTCTACTCAATGTCCACCATGGTCGTGCTTCCTAACACGGTCGTTCTACTTACAAATATACCCAATTTTCTATACTGCATTACCCATTTTACCCTCGCTTGACCTAGTGCTTCCCCACCACCTATATATACATAGGTTGAGGAAGGAGATCTAGGTTTATCACCCTTAGCTACCTTCTACCACCTAATAGCTCTATATTTTCTCTCCTTATCCATTACACCCCATTTCCATCTCCATTCCACTTCATTTCACCATTTCCACTAACAAAACCCTAGTTTTCTAGTGTTTTAACCACTTTGCACCATCATCCCTTGCCATTCCACCTTAGAGGAGGGAGGAGCACATCCTTGCAGCTGTTGGAGAGGGGGTTCTCTTCTTCAACACGGAGCTCCATGGCTATTTCTACCTTTTTCTCTTCTCTTTTTTTATTTTCTTATTTTGGGAGTAGCTAGGCCACCTAGGTGGGTTGTTTGCAGTAAAAAATGTTACTTTGATACCATGTTGGGGGAAGTGAGATGTAAACAATGTAATTTTGTTTGCTAATGATTATATTCTATTTCTATCTCATTTCTCATAAATTACTTTGTGGTTTGTGCTTGAAATTGTAAGACCCCTAACCTAGTTTAGTGCTTGATTATGCTTGTCTTGCTTAATAAGATGCTTTAAGCTTAATTTGATCATATGATGCACCTTAATAACATGTGACAAGTTTATGTTTTTAGTTTGGTCATGTTTGGTTGATGTTTGAGCTAGTTATGCTTGTCTTGGACCAAGTTGTAATTTACCCATGTTGAGGGTCTATCTTGCTATTTGTCACATGTAGGTTATGTCTTTTATGCCATAGAATCATGAGAGAGATAATTATCCTTAGGGGCTCCTTGTTTGGGCCTTGGTTGATGAGGTGGCATCATGTGTGATGAGCTAGGGTATCATGGATGCTAGTATTGATGTGTGGGATCAACCATATGTGTTTCTTGAGTGTAGTTATACCTATGAGTGTGTCTTCTTATTGTGCTTCAACTGAAGCCCTTCCTTGGGTGTGGCTTTTAGTGACCTTGATGCCTTGTTCTTTGTGTTGGTTTCTAGGGTTTTCTCATATCGAGATGTCTTTCTACCTATACCTAGGATGCATGGTTTGTGTTGCGACCAATACCATGTGTTTTGCTTCAACCTAAATGAGGGGAGGACCTAAGTGGTCGCTACACCACATAGATTTTAACAATCCTCTTGCATGTGTGTTTGCATGGTCATGGCCTCAAGGGAAATGTGTCCTTTTGAGGCTCTAATATCTTGACACCTCATGATTATTACCTCTCTCCTACCCTTGAGTATATAAACCCTCTCCTTTACAGGAAAGTATTCCCTTTGGCTCTTTTCTTTCTCTCTTCTTCCTACTGTTTGGCCTTGAGCTTGGTGGAGCAAGAGAAGGTGTTAATCTTGGGGCTTGGTGACCGATCACCTTTGCATGTGGTGATCTTGAGCTTGATCATCTCTCTTGTGGTGATCCATGATGATCTTTTATCTTGGTAAGTGGTTATATCTCCTTGATCTCATATTTTCCTTTGGAACCCTATCTAATTCTTCTTCGCTTGGTCGTGGACTATGGTTCTTCCATGGTGGGTATCTTGAGGAACTTCTCTCTATAGAGGTTGAGATCCATGGTTTTCCATGGGAGTGCCTAAGTGATTTGAAGTTCTCCTCTTTTTTCTTTCTTCTTCCTTGTTTGGCCTATGGTTTGTGCTTCCTTCTTCTTGAGCTTTTCTTTGACCTTCTTATCTTCTTGAGGTGACTTTGTTGTCTATTGAGTTGATCCAAGTTTGGAGCTTCTTCCCCTCTCTTGGAGCTCGTGGCTTAAGAGCTTGTTCTTCATCTTCAGGAAGGTTATATAACTTTCCTCTCTTCTATAATTGCACCATATTCTTGCTTGCATGCTACTGTTCTATATCTAAAACATGATCATAAGTTGATAGATAGTGCTAGATTGATCTAGGGTTTAAGATTTTTGAAGTATTCTTGCATATGGTTACTCTTTTTCTGAAACCCTAATTTCATGTACCCGAAGATATGGTGATGATGGAGACAATGGTTCTTGTATGACTTTTGAATGTGTCACTATGCTTATGGTTTGTTTATCCTATGTTGAATGGAGGTTTTAAGTTCCTGTTTGCATGTGTTTGAAGTTTGGTTTAATCATTCATATCATCGTTTTTCATGATTGATTTGTGTGGCACTTAATAGGTTTTTGATGTTCACCTTTGCATAAAGTTTCATCTTGATGGCACCTTGGTTTCCCTGATGTTATACTCTTATTTTGATCATCATGATACTCATGAGCTACTTTATTGTGGTCTCTACTTTGATCTATGAATGGTTTCCACATGTTCCATGTTTTAAGGGCCTCTATGTTGATTGTGCTCACTCTTTTGTCGATATGTTTATGGTTGTTCACCTTGAGTTTGCTACATGCATAGAGTTATTATAGTCGCAAGGTTAGCCTTGACACTACATTGGGTTGCTACTTATGTTATGTGTGTTGGTTGCCACATTCGGTGTGTGTAGTGGGCACTACACCTAGGGTGGTGTACATGGTTTGGTCACTACCTGTGGTAATGTGTTGCAGTCGCAACAAGGTGTTGACTTAGTGTTCTGGTCGCTGCACCTTGAGGTATGGGTGGTCGCTACACATGGTCTAGTTTGTTTCATTGCTATAGATGACTTTAGTCTTGTTTGGTCAACACTCATGTTTCTTTGTGTGGTCGACATGATTGCATGATATTCATGGTCGATACACATGGCCTAGTTTGGTTGGTCGACACTCATGTTTCCTTGTATGGTCTCTACACATAGGGTCTAACCCTAATGGTTGCTCTAGTACCTTATCTCCATGGAAGAAACATGTTGATGTTTACATGTTGTGATGAATGATCATATGTTCTCCAAGAATGTGGGAATAATGTACCATGGTGTGTTATGATACGTGCTACATGAAAACCCTAACCCTAATCAAGAATACATGATTGAACATTTATCTTGCTTGAATTTTTTAGCATGTGAAGATGTTTCTCTCTCCTACTTGTGTAAACCTAATATTGTAGTTTGAATACACATCGTAGTTTGTAAATGCTATGGTATCTCTTATACAATATAGGGTGATGGTTATGAGCCTTGATGTAACATATTGAGATAAGTGATGATGTGATTTGGATTTTATGATCTAGAAAGAGGCTTAATGCCTAATGTGAGGTGATATCCTCTAGTGATGTAATGAGGGATGGGTATCCCCAGATGATGTGATAATGGTGATGGCCTTGTATGGAAGTGGTATTATGTGATGATGTGACAAGTTCATACCTTATACGTTTTATATCTTCTGACATGGCAACATTATCTTTGTAGAGTTTGTTTAGGGTTTGTACGTTGTAACTTGATTGAAGCTAAAAGATACCCCATTGGCTTAACTGATCAAGTGAAACCCTAATCATGTAGTTATCTTGTGCCATATATCCATCTTCAACATCAATATTTGTTGGATGGTGAAATTGGTTCTCCCTTAGTGGAAGCTCGGAGTCATATACTATTGAGTATATGCATGTTCATAGGGATGGCTGGGGTCATACACTGGAATGGGAACAGTTGAGGTTGTATCTCATATAATGTGATTCAGTATCTATGATATTTTGAGGATGGTTGTGGTCATACCTCGGTAGGAGTGCAACTGCAGTCGTAATAACTCGGTTTACACTAGTGTTGTTCCTATATACCAAGGCAGACTAGGCTTTTTTGCAGTTGGACTCTATATGTCACTGCATCGGACTTGTACTAACTGAGGGTGTGGGAGATCATAGGAGTTCGGCTCTCCTAGATCTTATATGCCACTTATTTTGACTTAGTAGTGGTCAGTTAGACCATGAGTGGTATACGTCATCTCCTCAGCGCATTATAAAAGATGTAATACATCCATTTAGTATAATTACTTAGGGTCAAAATGTGATTCACATAGGATGAACCCTTTCCTTGTTTCTTATATTGATTATTTGATAATGGTTATACATGTTCTTCATATTCCTTCTAAAAGTATAATATGTTCTACTACTCAGTTGTAGATGCTTAAACTACCTAATATGTGTCATTAGCTTACTTATATCATTTAATCGAATCTTCTCATCTTGAAAATAATGTTATCTTCATGCTTTATCTATGTTAATAATAGTTGTTGGAAGAGAGTTATATCTCTCACTGGGATGTTGGTCTAACCCCATGCCTTTCTACATCTTTTAGGTGGTCGTACATGACAAGGTAGAGATAGTGCATGGTTGAAGCTGAGCAACAAGAGGAGTTGTAATTGTTTGAAGGTTGGATATGCTTCTAATGTTTCGTAGTAGAGTTCTATGTGTTGTCCCTATACTCTCATGTCTTTGAGGTTTTTTTCAAGATGTCATATATTCATATGAGTTTTTGGCGGTACGCCATGGTTGTACATATATGGCTTGTATATGTGAATAGGTTATCATGTGTAACAAGTTTATGACACGGTAGCCACTGAACAATGATATTTAATATATTTTGGCATGATATACGATATAGGTGGCACAGTCTGTGGACTCATATGTAATATGTTTCCACTTTTGTGGTTATATGGAATCATTTTAATTTACCCCATTTTATGGTAATCTAGATGTTTAATATTAGTTCTATGCTTTGTTTTGAGTAATATTGCTCATGTGGCAGTGGGTTGTCACATGAAAAGGTTGGTATCAAGGATTTAGGTTTGTTGAGTCTATAGGGACATAGGACTATGGTTTGTGTCTGTTCTCATTTCATTTGACATATTTAATGGTAACTTCTTCTTATGCAGAAGAAGAAGAAAAGAAGAAGAAGAATAAGAAGAAGAAAAGAAAAGATATGTTTGGAGAACACAACGAACATACGGAGAGCAGTGTTGTTGCACTAGGAGGTGGTGCCAGGAGGCAGGAAAGAGATGATGGAGTGATTGAAGTGCCTTAGTTCGACCCAACAACTTTGGCCAATCCCACTTTTTAGTCCATGTTTAGACAGTTTATGGCCACGATGTGGATAGAATACTTATACCCCAAGCAAGGGCAGCGGTCCCCAATGCAAAATTCTAGGGTTCTGGGTAGACTTTGTAGAGGCTTCTACATGTTAGAGTGTTGGAGTATGTGGGTACAATGGACCCAGTAGATGCGGAAATGGAGTTGACAGAGTTGGAGAAGGCCTTCAAGATCCTCAATATCCTTGAAGAGGATAAGGTGAAGCACACAGTGTACCTATTGAAGGGCAGTGCAGGACATTGGAGGGTTGTCAAAGAGGAGAAGAGACCTGGAGCGGTGATCAGTTGGGAAGATTTTTGGTGGGAGTTCATGAGATGATACTTCTCATAGACTTATCTGGATGAGAAGATCTCTCAGTTTGAGAAGATTCAGTAGATATTTATGACGAACAATGAGTATGAGGAAAAGTTCATGGAACTTATGAGGTTTTGTCTGTATATGTTTGCTATAGACAAGGAGAGGATGAAGCGCTTTGAGAAAGGTTTGAGCCCAGAGTTGATGACTACGGTGTCATGTTTAGAGGATAGGGAGTGGTTTGCCACATTTGTGGAGTTCGTTAGGCATATAGAATGGTCAAATGTGGAGAAGTGTGTGGCGAATGCCAAGAAGAGACTGGCATAGTATCAAGGATGGTCTTCTAGAGGCTTCCAGAAGCATACATTTTTAGCACCTCATCCATAGCATATGTCAGTGGTCCAGTCTCAGTGGTCACCAAGTAAGGGAAGAGTTTGTAGTTTTCCACCGACAAGAGCTCACACTATGACATCAGTGTCAGTGATGTGACTGTCTAGGCCACAATACGAGACCAGAACTTGCCACAAGTGTGAGAAAGTAGGACATTTGAGGAGATCATGTTCTGTGAAGGATGATGAGGTGATGCAATAGTTGAGACAAAGTGAACAAGGGTCACATCATTGACAATTCAGTAGTGGTGGTGGTAATAGATGTTGTCAGGTGTCACGGGATGGTTATTCTGGACAAGCCAACAAAGGATGGGGGGCGACAACAAGCAATAGTTCGATTGTATGTAATGAGTCAGCCTAAAGGAGTAGTCAACCCTCAGATCGTGATAGGTCATATGGAGTTATTTCATTCTGATTTGTCTTCTTCCTACTTTATATTTATTATGTTTGACCTAGATGCAATGCACTCTTTTATCACTAGAGAAGTGATAGATAGTTGTTTTTTTCCTGTTAGTCATAGATAGTTGTTCTTTTATCACTAGAGAAGTGATAGATAGTTGTTCTTTTCCTGTTAGTCTTTGCTTAGAAACCCCTTAGGTTGGTTTTGTTGACTTGTAGGAGGTGTGTCCATCCTGCATTCTTTCTTTCTCAGGACGCAACATTGAAGTGGATCGTATACACTTAACATGCATGGATTTGATGTGATCCTTGGAATGGATAGTTTGGAGAAGTATCGGGTGGTCTTGGATTGTAGTTCCAAGGTGGTGATGTTTGTTTTATATGATGTTTTGTGGGTCTTCCAAGGAGATAGGAAGATTCTTCTAATGTGTCTGGTGTCATCTATGATAGTGGATACACTGATGAGGCAAGGTTGTGAGGCATTTTTAGCACATGTGATGGATACCAATTCGAGGAGTCCTAGTATTCAGGAGGTGCTAGTTGTTTGTGAGTTTTAAGATGAGTATCTTGATGAGCTTTTTGGTGCTCTCCCACCTTGAGAGATTGATTTTGAGATCAATCTGGTTCCTGGTATATAGCTGATAGCACAGACGCCATACAGGATGGCACCAGCTGAGATGCAAGAGCTAAAGAAGGCATTATAGTAATTGCTTGAGCAGGGCTTTATCAGACCGAGCATGTCTCCTTGGAGTGCTCTCATGTTGTTTGTTAAGAAGAAGGATGGTTCCATGAGGTTTTGCATCGATTATTGATAGATGTACAAGGTGTAGATCAAGAACAAGTACCCTTTGTCATAGATAAATGATTTATTTGACCAGTTGTGAGGATGCATGGTGTTCTTGAAGATAGATTTGGGGTCAAGATACCATAAGTTGTGGATTAAGGTGGATGACATATACAAGTTAGATTTTAGGACTAGGTATGGTCACTGTGAGTTTGAGGTTATGTCGTTTGGGCTAACTAATGCACCCGCAGTGTTCATGGATATGATGAACATGGCATTCTAGCCTTATCTTGACCAGTTTGTTGTGGTGTTCATTAATGACATCTTGATCTACTCCATAGACAGCCAACAACATGAGAAGCATTTACAACAGGCGTTGACCTTGTTGAGACAGCACAAGTTGTATCTAAGTTTAGCAAGTGTGAGTTTTGGCTGAAGGAGGTGTTTTTTTTTGGGACATGTCATATATGTTAAAGGTGTGTGTGTGTGAATCCCAGGTAGGTTCAATCTATGTTAAAGTTGGAGCAGCCAAAGACATCGATAGATTTTTGCAGTTTCCTTGGCTTGGAGGCTATTACAAGAGGTTTATCAAGAACTTTAATGCAGTGGTGTTACCCCTAACAAAGTTGATGATGAAAGGTATAAAGTTTTTTTGGGATGACTAGTGTTAGTGTTCTTTCCATCTTCTGAATGAAAAGCTAACTAGTGCACTAATGTTGGTTCTACCAGAGTAGGGAAAGGACTACATCATCTTCTGTGATGTGTCAAAGAATGGTTTCGGTTATGTGTTGATGCAAGACATGAACCTAATTTCTTTTAGTTCACGATAGCTTAGGAAACATGAGGAGAGCTACTCGACATATGATCTAGAATTTGATGTGGTGGTCCATGATTTGAAGACATGGAGACACTACCTTTATGGCTAGAAGTGTTCGATCTTCACCGACCACAAGAATCTACAGTACATCTTCTCAAAGAAGGAGTTGAACATGCGGCAAAGACGTTGGATGGAACTGATCAAGGATTATTATTGCACCATAGACTACCATCCAGGGAAGGTGAACATGGTGGTATATGATTTGAGCTGGAAGTCTTCTTTGCCATCATTTGCTAACAATTCATATTTATGCTCTTTGGTGTGCCATAAGAGAGACATGTTGGTCTCCTTGCGTCAGATGAATGTGAAGTTGAAAATATCCTTGTTGGTAGGCTTGTTGGCTCAATTACCAGTAAAGACTATGTTAAGGTAGTAGAACAGAGATGCATAGTGTGATGATACTGTGATTCAGTAGACCCGAGTAGAGTTTGGCAGTGAGAAGCATGACGGCTTCCATGAGTCAGAGGATGGGACAGTATATTACCATAGTAGAGAAGTGGTACCTGATGTAGATGATCTAAGGAAGTTGGTTCTGGAAGAGGCTCACTCTTCGATGTACACTATGCATCCAGGTAGCACCAAGATGTACCACAATTTGAAAGATTTTTATTGGTGGCCTGAGTTTGTGGAAAAGTGCCCTATGTGTCACTAGGTTAAGGCAGAGCATCAGAAACCTACAGGGACTTTGCAACCGTTGCCTATGCCATACTGAAAATGGGATCATGCCATGATGGAATTTGTGGTTGGACTTCCTAGGACAGCCAAAGGCCATGATTCCATTTGGGTGGAAATTGACATGTTGACCAAGTCGGCACATTTCCTCTCAGTGAAGACAAAGTATATAGTAGAGAAGCTTGGTCAAATATATATGGATTAGATAGTGTGCTTGTATGGTATTCTAGCTACCATCGTGTCAGATATATGTCCTCAATTAACTAGTCATTTTTAGGAGTGTCTCCATAAAGCCATGGATACATAGTTGAGGTTCATTACAGCATTTCACCCACAGACAGATGGACAGTCTGAGAGGACTATATAGACTTTTGAAGATCTGTTGAGAGCTTGTGTCTTACAATTTTTGGGCAATTGGGATGTGCACCTCAGTTTGATAGAGTTTTCATACAAAAACATCTATTATAGGAGTGTTGATATGGCACTGTATGAGGCTTTGTATGGGATACTTTTTAGGTCTTTGTTGTGTTGGTAGGAGACTAGAAAATATCAGCTTTAGGGTCCTGAGCTTGTGCAATAGATGATAAAGAAGATTAAGATGATACAGCAGCAGTTGAAGGCAGACCAGGGTAGGAAGAAATCTTATGCTGATAACCATCGTAGAACATTGGAGTTCCAAGTGGGAAATAAGGTGTATCTTAAGGTATCTCATTAGAAAGCGTGCTAAGGTTTGGGAAGAAGGGTAAGTTGACTTTCAGGTATATGGGACCTTACCCTGTGGTGGCCCATGTTGGGAAGGTGTCTTATAAGTTATAGTTGCCACATGAGTTGCATAGGTTACATCTAGTGATTCATGTTTTGATGTTGAGGAAGTGTCACCCTAAAACAAAGTTGGTGTTGCAGCCAATGGAGGTTGAGCTAGATGAGGATATGTTGTATGTGGAAGGCCTTGTGTTGATCCTTGACCGGAGGATCATGAACTTGAAGAAGAAGGACATCATTTTGGTTAAGGTTTTGTGGCATAATCAAGGTGTTAGAGGAAGCCATGTGGGAGCTTGAGGATGAGATGCGTAGGAAGTACCCATATCTTTTTGTATAGGATTTCAAGGGCAAAATCCTCATTAGGGGTTTATGGTTGTAATACACCTGACCTTGTTTACTGCTTCATTGTGTTTGTCTTTCTTAATAAGATTCTTTAACTTTAATATGATCATGTGGTGAACCTTAATAACATGTTACAAGTCCATGTTTTCATTTTGGTCATGTTTGGTTGATGTTTGAACTAGTTATGCTTGTCTTGAACCAAGTTGCAATTTAACCATGTTGAGGGTCTATCTTGAAATTTTTCACATGTAGGTTGTGCCTTTTGTGCCTTAGCATCATGAGAGAGAGACTGATGCTTAGGGGCACATTATTTGGGCCTTGGTTGATGAATTGGCATCATGTGTTTTGAGCTAGGGTTTCATGGATGCTTGTGTTGATGTGTGGTATCGACCATATGTGTTTCTTGAGTGCAGTGACCTATGGGTGTGTCTTCTTATTATGCTTCGACTGAAGCCTTTCCTTGGTTTTGGCTTGTAGGGACCTTGATGCCTTGTTCTTTGCGTTGGTTTCTAGGGTTTTCTCACATGGAGATGTGTTGCGACCTATACCTAGTATGGTTTGTTTTGCAACTGATACCATGTGTTTTTCTTCGACCTCAATGAGGTGAGGACCAAATTGGTCACTACACCACATAGATTTTAACAATCCTATTCCATGTGTGTTTGCATGGTTGCGGCTTTGAGGGACATGTGTCCTTCGGGAGCTCTAATATCTTAACACCTCATGATCCTTGCCTCTCTCCAACCCTTGAGTATGTAAACCCTCTATTTCACATGCAACTATTCCCTTTGGCTCTTTTCTTTTCTCTCTTCTTCCTTGTATTTGTCCTTGAGCTAGGTGGAATAAGAGAAGGTGTTGATCTTGGAGCTTGGTGGATGATCACCTTTGCATGTGGTGTTCTTGAGGTTGATCATACCTCTTGTGGTGATCCTTGGTGATGTTTAATCTTGGTTAAGTGGTTTTTGGAACCCACTTCTTCTCTTGGTCATGGACTATGGTTCTTCCATGGTGGCTATCTTGAGGAACTTCTTTCCATTGAGGTCAAGATCCATGGTTTTCCATGGGAGTTCCTAAGTGATATGAAGTACTCCTCTTTTTTCTTTCTTCTTTATTCTTTCTTCCTTCTTCTTCCTTGTTCAGACTAGGGTTTATGCGTCCTTCTTCTTCCTTGTTCAGACTAGGGTTTATGCTTCCTTCTTATTGAGCCTTTCTTTGTCCTTGGTGTGTTCTTCTCTTCTTAAGGTTACCTTGTTGGCTGTGGAATTGATCCAAGTTTGATGATTCTTCCTCTCTCTTGGAGCTTGTGGCTTTAAAGCTTGATCTTCATCTTAAGGTAGGTTATATAACTTTTCCCTCTTCTATTATTGCACCATATTCTTGCTTGCATGCTACTATTCTATATCTAGAACATGATCATAAGTCGATGGATAGTGATTGGTTTATCTAGGGTTTAAGATTTTGAAGTATTCTTTCATAGGATTACTCTTTTTCCTAAACCCTAATTTTATGTACCTGAAGATATGGTGATGATGGTTCTTGTATGACTTTTGAATGTTAGTTTTATCATTGTGCTTATGGTTTGGTTATCCTATGTTGAATGGAGGTTTTAGGTTCCTGTTTGCATGTGTTTGAAGTCTGGTTTCATTGTTCATATCATGGTTTTTCATGATTGATTCTTGTGGTGCTTGATCTAGGGTTTTGATGTTCACCTTTACATAAAGTTTCATCTCGATGACATCTTGGTTTACCTGATGTTATACTCATGTTTTGATCATCATGATACTCATGAGATACTTTGGTGTGGTCGCTAACTTGACCTATGATTGGTCGTCACATGTTCCATGTTTGAAGGGTCGCTATGTTGCGTGTGCTCACTCTTTGGTCGCTACATTTGTGGTGGTTCACCTTGAGGTTGCTACATGCATAAGGTTGTTGTGGTTGCAAGGTCAACCCTAACCCTATATTGGGTTGCTACTTATGTTATATGTGTTGGTCACCACATTTGGTTTGTAGTAGGCGCAACACCTATGGTGGTGTACATGGTTTGGTCGCTACCTATGGTGGTGTGTTGTGGTCACAACAAGGTGTTGATTTAGTGTTTTGGTCACTACACCTTGAGCTATGGGTGGTCACTACACATGGCCGAGTTTGGTTGATCATTGCAGATGGATTTAGTCTTGTTTGGTCAACACTCATGTTTCCTTATGTAGTCAACACGATTGCATGATATTCATGGTCGATACACATGGCCTAGTTTGATTGGTCGACACTCATGGTTCCTTGTATGGTCGCTACACATAGGGTCTAACCCTAATGGTTGCTACAATACCTTATCTCCATGGAAGAAACATGTTGATGTTTACATGTTGTGATGTATGATCAGATGTTCTCCAAGAATGTGGGAATAATGTACCATGGTGTGTTATGATAAGTGCTACATGAGAACCCTAACCCTAATCAAGAATACATGATTGAACATTTGTCTTGCTTGAATTGTTTAGCATGTGATGATGTTTCTCTCTCCTACCTATATAAACCTAATATTGTAGGTTGAATACACATCATAGTTTTTAAATGCTATGGTATCTCTTATACGATATAGGGTGATGGTTATGAGCCTTGATGTGACATATTGAGATAAGTGATGATGTGATTTGGATCTTATGACCTAGAAAGAGGCTTAATGCCTAATGTGAGGTGATATCCTCTAGTGATGTAATGAGGTATGGGTATCCTGGGATGATGTGATAATGGTGATGGCCTTGTATGGCAGTGGTATTATGTGATGATGTGACAAGTTCATACCTTATATGTTTTATGTCTTCTGATGTGGCAACATACCCTTATCTTTGTAGAGTGTGTTTACATTTTTTACGTTGTAACTTGATTGATGTTAAAAGATACCCAATTGGCTTAACTAATCAAGTGAAACTCTAATCATGTCATTGCCCTATGCCACAAATCAATCTTTAGTGTCAGTATTTTCCGGATGGTGAAATTAGTTCTCCCTTAGTGGAAGCTTAGAGTCATATATTGTTGAGTGTATGCATGTTCACAGGGATGATTGTGGTTATACCCTGGAAGGGAAGCGGTCGAGGATGTATCTCAGATAATAAGATTCATTATATATGATATATTTTGAGGATGGTTGTGATCATACCTCAATAGGAGTGTGACTATGGTAGTAACACAATTTTCACTAGTGATGTGCCTATATACCAAGGTGAACTAGGTTGTTTTGCAGTTGGACTCTATATGTCTCTGTGATGGACACAAACTAACCAAGGGTGTGGGAGATCATAGGATTCCGTCTCTCCTAGATCTTGTATAGCACTGATTTCGACTTAGTAGTGATCAATTGGAGCATGAGTGGTATACCTCATCTCCTCATGGAATAATAAAAGACATAATATAGATGTGTAGTATAATCACTTAGGGTCAAAATGTAATTCACATTGGGTGACCCCATGCCTTGTTTTTTATATTGATTACTTGATAATGGTTATACATGTTATTCACATTCCTTCAAAATTATAAGATGTTCTATTGCTCAGTTGTAGATGCTTAAACTGCCTAATCTATGTTATTAGCTTTACTTATATCATTTAGTTGAATCTGCTCATCTTGATAATAACTCTATCTTCCTACTTTAATTTATATGTGTTAATAGTAGTTGTTGGTAGAGAGTTATATCTCTCTTTGGGACATTGTTCTCACCCCGTAGGTTTCCATGTCTTTTAGGTGGTTGTACACGATAAGGTAGAGATTGTGCGGTTGAGGTCGAGCAGCAAGAGGAGCAGTAATTGTTTGAAGGTTGGATATGCTGACAATATTTTGTAGTAGAGTCCTATGTGTCATCATCATACTCTCACGTCATTGAGGTGGTAGACGTTGTACATCGATACAAGTTTTTGGCAGTACCCCATGGTTGTATAGATATGGCTTGTATATGCAAACATGTTATCATATGTAACAAGTTTGTGACATGTTAGCCACTGAACAATGATATGTAATATCTTTTGGCATGATATACGATACATGTGGCACAATCTGTTGACTCAGATCTAATATGTTTCTTCTTTTGTGGTTATATGGAATCTATTTTAATTTACTCCATTTTACGGTAATCTAGATGTTTAATAATAGTTCTGCACTTTGTTTTGATTAATCTCACTCATATGGCGGTGGGTTGTCATAGAAATCACCTAGATTCTAGGAAAATTGCTTACATGTGGCTCTTTTTGGGGATTTCTCCTAGGTCCAACAAGTGGATCCCTAGTTATCTATTCACCTTCCTACATGTTAATGAATTCTCCTACATCTAAGTGAGAGATCGAAGTAGCTAGTATAGAAGCATTTAGTTTAATTAACTTCGAGCTTTCTCAAGGCTAGAATGAAGGTGATGTGAGGTCTAAAACCTCATTTTCACCTCCCATTACTACCCTCGGCCACTAATTACCCTAAGAGTTTCTATCCTAGAAACCTAGGCTTGACTAGACCCTAATTGAATTCTAGCTAAACCCTAACCCAATTGAGCCTCATAAAGGTGGATAGGAGGTGATAGGAACTATTCCCCTATACACACTCTATCCTATCCATGGCCAATTAGTAGTTTAGGATAATTCATAAGCATCTAGGTTGTTGTTTGGTTTGGTAATATAAATAAAAAAGTCTTGTTTACATGTTATCACCCCAACCCAATTGACAAGTGTGTTCCCCCAAATAGCCCACACTTCCCTTTATTGCATTAAAAGCCCTAATTACCTTCTTGCTTAGCTATTCTTTACTTGTTTAGATCTATTACTTTCTTAATTAGTCTCTTGCCTTGTTCTTGCTATTCTATGTCTTTAATTGTCTTTAAGTCCTAATTGCTAGTTTAGTGTAGTGTTAGCCTTGTCTTACTTGCCTTAGTGTAGTTTTCTATTTTCATTGATTGTCTTGTCATTCCTTGCTCATTAGAACTAATTGTCTAGGGTAATTTAGGTTTTGATTCTTGTTCTTCTTAATTTCTCATTCAACCTTTAGTTTAGCAATCAAAATCAACCTTCAAACCCTTCAACCCTAGACTCCACGGCAAGAACCTAGCCAAAACTAATCTAGCTCTAGTGCCCCCTTTTCTCCCTGTGGATCGACCCTATTCTTGGTGCTTGTCTAGACTATAGCACAACCTCGTATGCTTGTGGGTTAGTGTGTTGGCCTAAGTGGGTGTGTCAGTTTAGATCCCTTTATAAATTTGAAATATCCATGTTGTGTTAAAAACCTCTAGGGTTTCATCTAGTCATCATTTAATTGATTAGTGTGTGACCCTAGGAAAAACACACCAAGCTTTCTGGTACCATTGTCAGGGATAGAAAGTGTCATAGCTCCGTATAATTAGTGGTGTGACTCTCCCCTTAAGCATCATCTCTTGCCAGCTTCCTTGATTGTGTTCGAGAAACACACTAAGATTTTAGGCGTCGTTGTCAGGTAGGAATGCGCTCAGTCTAGCTAGTTAGTTTTGCTTTGATCTTTTCCTACTTCCCTCATCATTATCATTATTTATTCTTTATTTTTTGTATTCTTTGTGAATATTGGTTTTCTAATTTGTTTTATTTTGTTTGGTTGTGCCTTGTGCATGTAACAATAACCTAGGGAAGATAAGATGGAAGGACAAAATGTGCCTCACAAGCCACTCTAGGAGTACTTCATGCCTAGCTAATAGAGTTGATCAAATGTTAGGGAGAAATTATCCATCCCTCTAGGTCTTATTGGGATCCTTACCACCTTCTACCACTTGGAGAATGAGAACCCCTACAAGCACTTGAACTCCCTTTCTTGAAGTATGCTCTCCTTTAGGATGCTGACAACCAGTGATGATTCAATTAGGTTGACCTTATTCTCATTCTTCCAAAGCCAAAGATTGGAATGATTTGAGAAGGGACGTCATGAGTTGGGAAGAGATGAAGAATGTCTTCTTAAGGAAATTCTACTCCATTGCAAGTTTGACACAAATGTGGTGTGCCGTAGTGAGTTTCAATCAAGAGGATAATGAGTGGTTCCATGATGGTTGGGAGAGATTTCAAAATATGTTGAGAGAGTGACCACACCATGAGATCCCTTTCTGGTAGCTAGTCCAGTCATTTTACTCTGGTCTATCTCCCATGGGTCAAGCTATAGTGGATTATTCTTCTAGAGGAGCTTTTATGGCTAAGCCACCTGAGGAGACATGGCCCTTATTTGAGAATTTAGAATAAAGCTCGATGATTCGAGCTTCTAGCATGATGATTGATAGTGATCGCCCCTTTGGTGTGACATCTCCAGCTCATAGTGATTCAAGCCCACAAATGATGAAGATTCTTGGATAAATGGTGAGCTTTATGAAGAATCAAGTGAGAGGTGTTCCTTGTCACTTGGTTAATTTTTTTGAGTCCTTTGGTGAAAAAGTGAAGACACCTCTTTCTCATAGAATAGCAAAGTCCAAGATATAGCTCAAGATTTGAGGAGGAAGTTCTATCTAGGTTAAAAATATTTGATGATTTGTAAAATAATGTGACAAATCTTGAGAAAAAAGTGGATGATCTCTCTTCAATTATTTCTCTACAAGTGGAAGGAAAGTTGTCCTCCCAACCCATAACAAACTTCAATAAAGCAAGTGGACCAATGCATTCCTCTCAAGTATTCTTTAGTCCACCTCCAATGCAAGTATAGCCCATTTATCATTTCAAAGGCCATCCCAAGCCTTATAAACCTCCACCACTTCCATCACCACAACCATCCCACCATTTCACCTACCAACCTCAATTCTCTCCTCCACCTTAATCTCAATACCAAGTGTCACCTCCACCTCCTCCACAGCCATAACAAGATCCCCCTCTCCACCATGAGCAAGGAAGTGTTGTGATAGTTCTAAGGAGTGGAAGATCTCTTGAGAAGCTCACAAGTCAAAGAAATGTTGATGAGACATGGAAAAGGTAGCACAAGGGTGATATTGTGATTTAAATTGTGGAAGATGATTATGTGATGCCTCATATTGAGCATGTGGTACTATCTCCATTTGTAGGTTTCCCTAGTATTCCACCTCATGTCATGCCACAAGAAGGATATGTTGCAAAACCAAGTGAGCCACCATTTATCATAGAATTGAATGATCCCCCGAAAGTAAAAAGGAGGTAGAAATACAATGTTGACATTCTATAGGTGTTTTGCTAGGTGAAGGTGAACATTCCATTGTTGGATGCTATCAAGTAGATTCCATCTTATGCTAAGTTTTTCAAGAACCCGTGTATTGTTCAGAGGAAGTCAATGGGGAGAATTTCTAAGAAAATCAAGTTGACTAAACAAGTGTGCTCTATCATCCAACACTCACTTCTAGTGAAGAGAAAATACTTAGGAGCCCCACTCATACCTTTCTACATAGAAGGACATCGCATAGACCAATCCCTACTTGATTTGAGATCTAGTGTTAATTTGATGCCATATAGTGTCTAAGTTGAGTTGGGATTAGGAAAGTTGAAACTGCCTCATTGCACTCTCCAATTGGCAGACCACTCCATCAAGTTCCTAGAGGAAGAGTGCATGATGTTTTGGTGATGATAGTCAAGGAAGGGTAGCAATGTTCTCGATGAATTTCATTGTTCTTGACATGGACCCAGAGGATAGGAAGATTTCCATCATCTTCAGAAGGCCATTCTTATCTACAACTGATGCTGAGATACATGTCTGTAGCAACACAATAATGGTTTCTTCCGTTTACATATAGATTAATCAATATGTTCAAGAACCCAACCCAGCGAGACCTAGACAAAGATATGGAACATGGTCACTTGAAGAGTCTGACTGATTATTTGAAAGGAGATTTGGATGGAAGACCTCATGATAGGTTTTGTGATCAATGGGGAAAGGAATATTGGTTTTGTAATGATCCCGCCTCCCGATAACCCCCACTTAAGGGAGACTAAGTGGTCAGAGCCGTTATCCCAATAAATCAGATCAAAGGTTCGACAATTAATCAATAATAATTATGAAATTCTACTAAACTATATTGAAAAAGCAGTAATAAAATAAAATTTTGCATACCTTTTGAAAACTTGGATTTCTAAACTTCGATCCACATATGAAATCTATTCTAACTAATCCTCCTGGCACTTTAATTCATGTATTCACAATATGTCAATTTACTATTTGTCCTTTTGGGTTTGTACGTAAAACGCTGACAAAAAAAATGTCGGTCAACATATATGAATATGATGGTATGTGGGGGAAACAATAATCATGCAATTAACTATAAAATCATATTGTAGTCAATTATGATTTAACAAACCACATTACGTTTTAAACATAACTTCTCAATCCATACATACCCTAGCCTCTACGTTGTCCCTATAGTGGACATGGATGCTACCTTCCTAATGGTAGATCCCCATTAAACCCCGCATGATCCAACCTAACAGGTAGATCAATATCTAGGGTTGAGTAGCATGGCACTACCCATACGTAGCCCAATCCCTAACTCATGATGTGCTAAAGATTCACATGGCACTACCCGTAGGTAGCCCAATCCCTAACTCTTGATAACCTGATGGTCACACAAGTAGACCCTTTACTAGGTTACCCTTTCATCAAAAAGTCACAGAGGAGGACCAGGATCTAATCCAATCATGCATACCTATTTATGGTGATAATCATAGTCACTTTATAGTTGCATGAAATAAAAGTCATCCAAATAGTTATTTTCAGGCAACCAATAAAACATCTGGGAATTGCCGTGAAACTAAAGCGATTAACCATAAGTGTAACCACATACTTGTGACTATAGTTTTCGAGACAGAATCAACTAAGCACAGAAAACCCAAGCAAGAAAGAAAATATGCACAAAATCCTAAAATAAACATACAAACTTCCTTTTATCAATATTCATCCAAACTCATCTTGTTTCTTAGGATTTCTATTCCAATTTTAGGGTTTCCTTTGAAATTAGGGTTTTGCCTCCACTTTTAGTATTATGAACCCTAATTTAACAAAACTAAATAAAAACCATAAATTTCTCATCTTAATACTCCTAACAGACTTAGGATCATTATTTAGTAACTTATTTCCTTAAATTGAAATAAACATGGTTTTTCTCCTTTTTCACCCTAAATTAGGGTTTCTATATGCATTATCCTTCATTTATAGATTAAAACCCTAAATTAATCAACTTTGCATGCAAAACGGATTGAAACTCTATTTTAATATTCAACAGGTTAATACTTCTCAAATTAACCTATTAAACCACAAACATCCATCCCTTATACTCAATTAGGGTTTCTAATTACCTTTTAATACCTGTTTCTATCAAATTAATACACTTTTGCAAAACGAGACAAAACTAGGTTACCAAACCATTTTTATCTTGTTCCTCATATTTTTCCAAGCAACTTTCATATATAAACTTTTCTCATCGGAGTTTCTTAGCAATAGATATGATTTTTGCAAGAAAAATCACTTTTCTATAATTTTGATCATAGAGGGTTAATTACCAAAATTACTCTGCCATTCGATCGATGCGCCGTTGGTCCACCCTTTAGATCTGACGTCTTGTGTCAAGCGTGGCTAACTTAGCCGCCCTTTTCTTTGGTTCATTGGATTAGCACGCAGGATCACAGTGGTCTGCTATCCGATGGCCAATGCTTCTCTTCCTCCTCCTTTTCTTCTCTGGACAATGCGGTGGTGTCACGGTTGGACCCTCATCAGAGCAAGGACAATCGAGTGAGAGAGAGAGAGTTGGGGCTTGGGAAGTAGTCGGCAGGGTTCGTGAGGGTGAGAGGAAGTGAGTGGGGGTCTTTATATAGGGCTAGGGGGATCCCTTTAGGGTTTCTCATCCCCGTCGTCACCTGTTCTCTAGCCCAATTGGGCATTTCTTCTAGACTCAATGGAAGCTCGCCAACTTAGGTTTGAGAAGATTTGTTTCCCTCCCCCAGACCCAATGGAACAAATTCCATGAGTGCACATGCACTGGTTCAAGAGAAAATCTAGGGACAAAATCCCTATGTACACGGCCAGAGTCCCAATTCTCCTAAAACTCGACGATGAGAGGTTCTTTTTGGATCAAGATCCAACGGCCCTCATCTCACACGCTCAAGCAAAAGGGGAAAGATTTCCTATTTTTCAAGATAATTTCATATTTTGAAGATAATTTGAAAAACCAATAACTCTTAATTCGTAACTCCTTTTTATCTCAACTTTTAAGGGAATCTCATTAATGATTTATTCTCCCATCATACCAAATTTGGGATAATTATCGAAATAAAACAGGCCCTTTTCTTCAGTTGCAAGTTATCCCTTAAATATTTATATTTTTCACTTATTTTCTCTCTCCCTAGCCATTATATTATTATCCCGAGTTCCTTGAACCTCAAGGAACCTTAATAGCTCGAAATTCCATCTTGGGAAAAATTCATTAGCCTTTTATTCTTCTTTTATCTGTTTTCTTATTTATTCCTTTATCCAATTGAATTCCTTTTCCTTTTCTTTTTCTTTTTCTCTCAATTGGGCTCAATAGCCAATAAAGCCCATTAAGAAAACAAACAAGGCTATTATGCACGAAAATCATTCAAATCAAACCATTAAATAAACCATTGATTTCATTTAAAAATGATATTTACAAATCTCATTAGATGGTTTAGAAAAATGGGGTTATAACATCCTCCTCTCCTTATAGGAATTTTGCCCTCAAAATTCAACAATCAAACAAACAAATCAGGATATGTTTTTTCCATGTTTGTCTTCAGCTCCCATGTGGATTCATCCTCTCCATGGTGCTTCCAAAGAACCTTTACCATCTCTATAATCTGATTTCTGAGCTCTTTCACCTTGGTATCTAGAATCTGCAAAGGTAACTCGAGATAAGTTAGCTTCCCTTGAAGCTCAATGGGTTCAATGCTCAGCACATGGCTCGGATCTTACACATATCACTTTAGATTGGACAAGTGAAACATATCATGCATCATACTATATTGAGGGGGTAACGCCAACTAATATGCGGCTTCACCAATCCATTCTAACACTTCAAACGGACCCACATATCGGGGACTCAACTTTCCTCAGTTCTTAGCTATAGCTTGGAGCGGTCGGATTTTCAGAAAAATATGTTCACCCATAGTGAAATGCACATCAGTCCGCCTCGCATCAGCATACAACTTCTGTCGATCCTGGGCTCTCTTTAGCCTTTGCCTGATCAAAGCAATTTTATCAGCATACACTTGGAGTTCATCTGACCTCAACAGGGTCCTTTCACCAACATCATCCCAGTGAAGTGGTGACCGACACGGTCTCCCATATAGAGCTTCATACGGAGGCATCCCAATATTGGCTTGATAATTGTTGTTGTAGGCAAATTCAGCTAATGGTAAGTACTGCTCCCATGATCCACCCCAATCGAGCACACAAGCTCTCAACAGATCTTCTAGGGTCTAGATTGTCCTTTCTGACTGACCATCTGTCTGGGGGTGATATGTGGTACTGAATTTCAACCTTGTACCAAGTTCCTCTTGAACTTGCTTCCACATCTTGGAAGTAAACTTTGGGTCTCTATCGGAGATGATGGAACTGGGTACGCCATGCAAATGCACTATCTCCCTGATATACAACTCAGCTAAGTCTGATACCTTGGCAATGGTCTTCAGGGCAAGGAAGTGTGTTGACTTGGTAAGGCGATCTACCACAACCCATATAGCATCATGACCTTTCTTAGTCCGATATAGACCCACCACATAATCCATGGTGATCTGCTCCCATTTCCATCCTGGAATCTCTACAGACTATAAAAGTCCACCAGGTCATTGGTGTTCAGCCTTCACCATTTGGCATGTAAGACAGCTGGCCACATATGCCGCAATGTCTCTCTTCATTCCTGGCCACCAGAAAAACCTCTGCATGTCCTTAAACATCTTGGTAGTTCCCGAGTGCACAGTGTATCTAGAACCATGAGCCTCTTGTAGGATACGTTCCTTCAACGGTGAATCTTTAGGAACCCATATGCGATTCTCGAATCTGATCCCCCCATCTATTCCCAATGAAAGATGGGTCTGTGGCTTCTTTATGAAGCCCTTCATCAAGTTTGATTGGCCAACATCCAGATATAGTCATAATTTTTGAGAGAGGTTGTAGCAGCATAGTTGGCTAGATCATATAACATTTGGGGAGACCACTCTACCAGGTCTTCTAAACTCTTCCACTGACTGGACAAAACAGTTGCACACCTGAGCTATTTTTGACTCAAAGCATCTGTTACAACGTTCTCCTTTCCTGGATGATAAGCGATGGTGAAGTCGTAATCCTTCATGTACTCCATCCATCGTCGTTGTCGTAAGTTTAAGTCTTTCAGTGTCAGGAGGTACTTCAGTCTCTTATGGTCGGTGAGGATCTCAAAAGTAGCACCATATAGGTAATGCCGCCAAATCTTCAATGCATGGATGATAGCAGCCAGTTCTAAGTCATGCGTTGGGTAATTCACCTCGTTGGGCTTGAGTTGTCGGGAGGCATATGCAACCACATGTCGATTATGTTCCAAAACACAGCCAAATCCCATCTTTGATGCATCGGTGAAAATCATGAAACTATCATTGCCTGATGGTAGAGTCAAAACTGGGGCAGTGGTTAGCTTCTCCTTCAGCCCCTAAAAATAAGCCTCACACACATCAGACCACACGAACTTCACATATTTTTGAGTCAACATGGTCAAAGGAAAGGCGGTCTTTGAGAAATCCTTGATGAAGCGCCAATAGTACCCAGCCAACCCCAAGAAACTATGAATTTCAGAGGGATTCTTTAGTGCAGGCCAATCTCAAACTACTGACACTTTAGTTGGATCTACGACAATTGTTCCTCCTGAGATGATGTGTTCGAGGAACATGACTTGGTCTATCCAAAACTCATATTTAGATAATTCCCCGTTGAACTTCTACTTTCTCAAGATATCAAGGACTTTACTTAGGTGGTCTCGGTGTTGATCTAAGTCATCTGAATAAATGAGTATGGCATCTATGAACACTATGACAAACGAGTCAAGGAAGGGTTGAAACACACTATTCATAAGGTTCATGAAAACATTGGGTGCATTGGACAACCCAAAAGGCATAACCACAAACTCATAGTGGCCATAACGTGTTCTAAAAGTTGTTTTCAGGATGTCCTCATTTTTTACTCTCAACTGGTGGTAACCTGATCTCAAGTCAATCTTGGAAAAGACTCAAGCAGACTTTAACTGGTCAAAAAAGTCATCTATCCGGGGTAAAGGGTATTTGTTCTTAATGGTAGTCTGGTTGATCATCTGATAGTCTATGCACATTCAGAGCAAACCATCCTTTTTCTTTACAAAAAGAACTAGTGCTTCCCATGGTGACGTGCTAGGGAAGATAAAGCCCTTGTCTAGCAATTCCTGTAATTGTTTCTTCAACCCGAGCAACTCCGCAAGGGCCATCCTATAAGGTGCTTGTCAAATAGGGCTTGTCCCTAGAGCTAGCTCTATGGAGAAATCTACCTCTCTCTCGGGAGGAATCCTGGGTAGATCATCTGGAAAAACATCTGCATAGCCCCTAACTACCTCTATTTCTTCTAAGGGTTGCACCCTGGGTTCTGGCTCGGTGACTACTGGCAGGAAAGCTCAACACCCTTTACTCATCATTTGCTCTGCTTTCAAGACTAACACATACAGGCTGGTGGTGGCATCTTTCCTACCCCTAATGATAAAAGGTGGGTGACCTGGTTTCTTAATGATCACTTTCTTCTCCCTACAGTCAATATTGGCCATATAAGTATAAATCTAGTCCATACCAATGATCACATCAAAGTCATTCATATCAAGAAGGATAAAGTCTGTAGGACACTCATGATCTCGATATTTCACAGGTATCACCAGAGTTTTCAAAAGAGATGTAAAGATCCGACCACTCGGGGTTGTAACATCTAAGACATATCCTAAATCCTTGATATCCAAACAAAGCATAGTTGTGAGATTTCTCAAAATGAAAGTATTAGTAGATCTAGAGTCAAACAAAGCCTTTACATTGTATCCCATGACTTCAAGAATGCCTACATTGTTTTTCATCATACATTAGACCATTACATGCTTATCTTAAAACATAAAAGAAAACTCTAAGGGTTATTACCCTCGATCAACCGATTAGCATTTGCTTGAGCCTCCTCATCATCAATAGCAAACACTCGTACTTGTCTCCTTTCTCCAACAGGTGGGGCTCCAGCTACAGGTGGGGCTGCTATTGGCCCTAGTCCTCTTGGATCTGGCAGAGGAAAAACAGCTTGGATGTGTCCTTCTTGTTGGCATCGGTAGCATGTCTTCTTCTTGTAGTGGCATTCACCAGTGTGCCACCTCCCGTAGGTGCGGCATTAGGTCAGTTGTTCTCCTGACGGGGTTTCCCTTTTCCATCATGTTTTCCTTTGGCATGATTATGCCCTTGAACTTTCTTGTGGTTGTTCTTCTAGCCTTGGGTTCCTTCAGTGAAACCCAAATATCCCTTAGGTGGGTTTTGAGTAGGCATCACTATCCTCTCCATGTCTAAAGCAGTGTTGTAAGCTTCGACGAAGGTTTTAGGTTTACTTGCCTTCACATGTGGCTTGATGGCAGGGTGAAGATGCTCTATGAAGTGATCCACCCTTCTTTCCTCATCCATCATATGCCCAAAACGCTCCAGGATTCAAAACATGCACCCAAAATCTACCACAGATGAGTTTCCTTGAGTCATATTGGTGAACTCCCTTTCCTTTTCCTTCTTAGATGAGACAGGAATGAATCTAGCAATAAAGATTGTCTTGAAGTCAGCCCATGCCATTGGTTCCTTAGTCAAATCTCGGCCTATGATGTGTGTCTCCCACCATATCTTGGTTGATCCTTCCAGAAGGTGAGCAGCAAAGAGGACCTTCTTGCTTGGTTGTACCTCAAGCATGTGGAATCCATTCTCAACTGCAAGCAGCCAAGCCTCCGCCTTGTCAACCACTTCAGACTTATCCTCTCCCCAGAACTTCTCGATGTTCATCTTGACGAATTCCAAGATGGTGGCTCCCAGTCACGGACGAATAGGAAGTGGCTCTCCATCCTCACCTCTAGCTATATCTCAGAGGGCCAAAGCTCTAATGGCCTCCGTCAGCCTCTTCTGTTGCTCCATCCACAAAGCGTCAAGGGTGTGAACTACCATGGTTGGTTCTAGACCTCCACTTGGGTCCTCTTCCATCTTGGCCTCCTCCTCGTACACATGTTGCTCCTCATACCCATGGTCCTCCTCTTGATCAAGGTTGCTAAAGGGTATCGGGCCAGGGTTGGGGACCTCATGAGTGGTTTCTTCATGTCTCTTCCTCTTCTTTGAGGATTCACCACCATGGTTCCTCTTCCTCTTATTGGAAGATATGTTTCCCTTGCATGAAGGTCCACCACCATTGGTGGCATCTGGGACAGCCACATCCTTCAGGCGAGCCATCTACATAAGCATACAAATAGACCTTTTAGTCTATACCTTTAAGCTAATTATACTAATGTTGATGACATCTTATTATGTGTCTTATATTAGTTTGATGGAGGATTCCTTAATCCTTAACTTACTTACCCATACCACATGAGGGTGAGGAAGAGAGATAAAAACCCTAACTCTTAAAATACTTAATAGAATATGTGATGAGAAGGGATGACCAAGATGAGAGAGTCCTAAAGGTATCTTATTTTGAGTCACATCTTAAGACATTGTCCAGGCAGTCACACAGATCCGGGAGTCCTCGTATTCTAACTAGCAGTGCGGAGGAAAATATTTCCATCCCCTAGATGTGATCCTTTTCTAGACACCTCTGTCTTTTGGATAATCCTCTAATAGCTCCCTCGGTTCTATAGAATTTGTAAAATTTAATAATTATTAAAAATTAAATGAGGAACCTAAGCTCTGATACCAAATGTAATGACCCTGCCTCCCATTATCCCCCACTTAAGGGAGACTAAGAGGTCAGAGCCGTTATCCCAATAAACTGGATCAAAGGTTTGAGAATTAATCAGTTTTAATTATGAAATTCTACTAAACTATATTGAAAAAGCTGTAATAAAATAAAATTTTGCATACCTTTTGAAAACTTGGATTTCTAAACTTCTATCCACATATGAAATCTATTCTAACTAATCCTCCTGGTACTTTAATTCATGTATTCATAATATGCCAATTTACTATTTGTCCTTTTGGCTTTGTACCTAAAACGCCGACAAACAAAACGTCGGTCAGCATATATGAATATGCTGGTATGTGGGGGAAACAATAATCATGAAATTAACTATAACATCATATTGCAGTCAATTATGATTTAACAAACCACATTACATTTTAAACATAACTGCTCAATCCATACATACCCTAGCCTCTGCGCTATCCATGCAGTGGACCTGGATGCTACCTTCCTTATGGTAGATCCCCATTAAACCCCACATGATCCTACCTAACAGGTATATCAATATCTAGGGTTGAGTCACATGGCACTACCCATAGGTAGCCTAATCCCTAACTCATGGTATGCTAAAGAGTCACATGGCACTACCCATAGGTAGTCCAATCCCTAACTCTTGATAACCTGATGGTCCCACAAGTAGACCCTTTACTAGGTTACCCTTTCATCATTAGAAAAGCCACAGAGGAGGACCAGGATCTGAGCCATTCATGTATACCTATTTATGGTGATAATCATAGTCACTTTATAGTTGCATGAAATAAAAGTCATCCAAGTAGTTATTTTCAGGCAACCGATAAAACATCTGGGAATCGTCGTGAAACTAAAGCGATTAACCATAAGCGTAACCACAAACATGTGACTGTAGTTTTGGAGACAGAATCAACTAAGTAGAGAAAACCCAATCAAGTAAGCAAATATGCACGGAAATCCTAAAATAAACATACAAACTTCCTTTTATCAATATTTATCCAAACTCATCTTGTTTCTTAGGATTTCTATTCCAATTTTAGGGTTTCCTTTGAAATTAGGATTTTGCCTCCACTTTTAGTATTATGAACCCTAATTTCACAAAACTACATAAAAACCTTACATTTCTCATCTTAATACTCCTAACAGACTTAGGATCATTATTTAGTAACTTATTTTCTTAATCTAAAATAAACATGGTTTTTCTCCTTTTTCACCCTAAATTAGGGTTTCTATATGTATTATCCTTCATTTATAGATTAAAACCCTAAATTAGTCAACTTTGCATGCAAAATGGATATATTCAACAGGTTAATACTTCTCAAATTAACCTATTAAACCACAAAGATTCATCCTTTATACTCAATTAGGGTTTCTAATTACCTTTAAATACCTTTTTCTATCAAATTAATACACTTTTGCAAAACGAGACAGAACTAGGTTACCAAACCATTTTTAACTTGTTCCTCGTATTTTTCCAAGCAACTTTCATATATAAAATTTTCTCATCGGAGTTTCCTAGCAATAGATATGATTTTTGCAAGAAAAAGCACTTTTCTGTAATTTTGACCAGAGAGGGTTAATTACCAAAATTACTATGTCATTCAATCGATGTGCCACTGGTCCGCCCTTTAGATCTGATGTCTTGTGTCGAGTGTGGCTAACTTAGATGCCCTTTTCTTTGGTTCGTTGGATTAGCGCGCGGGATCACAGTGGTCCGCTATCCAATGGCCACTGCTTCTCTTCCTCCTCCTTTTCTTCTTTGGACAACGTGGCGGCATTGCGGCTGGACCCTCGTCGAAGTGAGGACAATCAAGTGAGAGAGAGAGAGAGTTGGGGCTTGGGAAGTAGCCGTCAGGGTTCGCGAGGGTGAGAGGAAGCGAGTGGGGGTCTTTACATAGGGCTAGGGGGGATCCCTTTAGGGTTTCTCATCCCCGCCGTCAAATGTTCTCTACCCCAATTGGGTGTTTCTTCTAGACACAATGGAAGCTTGCCAACTTAGGGTCGAGAAGATCCGTTTCCCTCCCCCGGACCCAATGGAACAAATTCCATGAGTGCACATGCACTGGTTCAAGAGAAAATCGAGGGACAAAATCCCTATGTACACGGCCAGAGTCCCAGTTCTCCTAGAACTTGACGATGAGCGGCGCTCGTTGGATCAAGATCCAACGGCCCTCATCTCACGCACTCAAGCAAAAGGGGAAAGATTTCCTATTTTTCAAGATAATTTCATATTTTGAAGATAATTTGAAAAAGCCATAACTCTTAATTTGTAACTCCTTTTTATCTCAAATTTTAAGGGAATCTCATTAATGATTTATTATCCCATCATGACAAATTTGGGATCATTATATAAAGAAAATAGGTTCTTTGCTTCAGTTGCAAGTTATCCCTTAAATATTTATATTTTCCACTTATTTTCTCTTTCCCTAGCCATTATATTATTATCCTAAGTTCCTTGAACCTCAAGGAACCTTAATAGTTCAAAATTCCATCTTGGGGGAAATTCCTTAGCCTTTTATTCTTCTTTTATCTATTTTCTTATTTATTCCTTTATCCAATTGAATTCCTTCCTTTTCTTTTTCTTTTTCTCTCAATTGGGCTCAATAGCCAATAAAGCCCATTAAGAAAACAAACAAGGCTATTATGCACGAAAATCATTCAAATCAAACCATTAAATCAACCATTGATTTCATTTATCATTAAAAAGGAGATTTACAAATCTCATTACATGGTTTAGAAAAATGGGGTTATAATAGGTTTAATGCAAATGAGGGATGTATCCATTGCAAGAGTGCAAACATGATGATGACAAATAATTGAGTGATTGAAGAAACTATAAAAAATCTTGTTTGAAGGCATGAAAATCAACACTAGTGGGAGGCAACCCACCTAGGTTTGGGAAAATTTTCACCCAATCTTTCATTTTTTATATTGTTTTATTATTTTTACACTTTTTCAAGAAACACACACTTGTTTTTTAAAAAAATCTAGCTTTTAGATGTGCATATAAAAAAAGTAATAAAATGAAGGGAATTGGTTGTAATGTGTAAGAGATTTTATGAAAAAAACATTTGGTTCAAGGAATTGATGGTGATGACATTTAGTGTGAAATGGCCTACTACAATTATCATCATGATTGTGATACCATGGAATTTCCATGGTGGTACACTCAAATCAATAGAAGAATCAAAGAAATTTGAGAAAGAAAAAGTAGACTCAGAATGGTCGTGCAAGGCAACATGACCATGTGACAAGCAAGGCAGAAGGGGCGGTGTGATTCAACACAATCGTGCATCTAGCTAGACAACATGGTCGTGTGACATAGAACAGCCATGTATCTAGCTAGCCAAATAGTCATGTGTTGCAGCACGGCCATGCTATCATGGGACCGGCCACTTAAGTCAGCGATTCCAAAAATTTTATTTCACAAACTTCAATCCTTTGTGAAACAACATGCTCGTTTCACGTTTAGGCGGCCGTGCAGTGACCTTCTAGCACCTCTGAGCCTCGATGCTCCATCTTTCACCCCCATCCACCTCAAATCACTTCAACAACATTTCTCCAACCTCCATCAACCATTTCCACCCTATTCTCACCACAAAATCAGTGCATTCATATCCATTCCGCCCCCAGCGGTCTAGAGACATGAAAAACCTAACTTCCTTCACTTTCTCCACCAGAATCCATCTACAATGAAGAAAATAACAAAGCAAGTGGTGCCAAAGATCAAGGACATCCTATCCCACCAACCATGGCCCAAAGAAGGATCATCTTCAGCCCCGGTGACATCTTTTACACCTCCACCGCCACCATCCACCTCCAAGTCTCATGATGAAACACCCCGTAGGGCGGCGGCTTACTTGGATACATCATTGCATCCAATGGTGGAAGAGTCCACAACTCAACCACCAAATGGAAGGTTGTGGAAACCCAGTCCCCAATTTCTTTGAGAGGAGCACCACCATTTTTAGCGACTCAGCCGTTCACCTCGGCAGCTCGGCCTTCTACATCATCATCCACTCCACAACCACAACTGTAGCCACGAGCCTAAAGGTGGCTACTTGTTGATGATGAAGATGAAGAGATGTGAGATGCACCACATGAGGAGGTACCAAATGAACGGTGTAAGGAGGGCCAAAGTGTGAGGAACGGTCGAGTTAAGAAGCCAAACCATCTAGAGTGGGTGATTGCCACCCTCTATGCCTGCTAGGAGATAATGGATGCTTTGGGTATCTTGTCATATTTTAATGAATTCATGAGTGAATTGAGATTATTTAATATACGGGTAACTTTTGAGGAAACATATACTGAGCTCACACAACAATTCTTTGCTAATTTAGATAAAGTCACAAGCGATGTACTCAGTGTCAAATTGGGGAATGAGACTTACCTCATCACCTCCTCTTTTCTCAATAAGATTTTCACTCCCACCCCTAAATCAGCAGCCCAACTTGATCAAGGGAAGATGGATTAAGACAATGTAAGTTACTCAACTATGTGGGAGAGGTTCATGGGGCACATGAACTTTGTAGCGGGGAAATCAAAAACCATCTTGATCCATAACCCCTACTTGAGGTATGTGCAGAATGTATTAGCAAACACTCTTTTTCCCTGGTATGAGAACCAAGGAAGTTGTACTAAGAAATATTTGTTTGTGCTAGGATGGATATCACAAGGGAAGAATGTTAATCTGGGGGTGCTTATTATTGATCATATGAGGAACATTCCATCTAAGATCATAAATCATTTTGTCATGGGAGGAATTTTGACTCATGCCAAATCCATAGATCATGATGTGTCTGGATATACCAAGAGTGAAGGGGGGAAGCTAGGGGACCTGCAGTATTTGATTTGTTCACCCATGATCTCAGTTGTTGATATATAGGGAGATCACTTACATGGTCAACCCCCTATATGCAGGAGTGTCTCTTGAGTTGTCATACCATGCCACCCCTCTCTTATAGGAGTATGGCCCATCTCCATGATTCTTAGATACCTTGAGGAGATGGTATGAGGAGCATTCCAGGGACACATCACAGCAACAACCCACATATCTACCTGAGGGACTTGGAGAGTCATGGGAAGTTGTACAGAGGAGATAAGTAGAGGAGAGAGAGCCTCAATGAGTGTGAAGACGAGAAGCAGAGATGATAGAGTTGTAGTAGCCCACAGTGAACACGTAGGACATGTCGATGATATAAGCATCGTTGGAGGGTATTCAGAGAACTTAGGATGGCATATTGAGGGCACATGAGGGTTTTCAGTGTATACATGATGCATTATGGTTGGATCGTCAGTAGATGCACCATTAGATCAACCATATGTACCACTTTCAATATGTGTAGGTTTAAAGGAACCCCTAGTTAGGGGGAGATTGGTGGGGTGTGTTGTTTACCAGGAGACCTACCTACCTCCACCGATAGACTACTACGATAGCTACTATCAGTACCCCCCACCATCGGGAGGAGCACCGCCAAAACCACCACAAAAAACATGGTCATCCACCCTATCATTCCTAAACTTTAGTGTCATGTTGAGGATAACATGTTTCAAATGTTTGGGGCAGTAGAGCGGTACGTCATTCATTTCACTCTTTTTGCATTTCATCATGCCTTACTTTTGTCTTCTTGCTCTTGCTATCTAGGCTAGAATTCATGTTTGCTTTGCATATTGCATGTTATGTAGTTTACTTCCCTTGCAATTTTTGCATAATTTTTAAAAAAATTGCTATGTTTGCCACGTGTTGCATACCATCTAGCTTTTTGTAATTTTTGCATGTTTGTAGCTAAGATTTGTTTGTTTCTTGCTTTTTGTTTCATAAGAAAGGGGTATATGTGATTGAAGGCAATTTGGCACCATCTTGGCCAATTATACCCAAATTTGGAATTTTTTGCTTAGAAGCATGTTTTAACCCGATCTCTACTTATTGGATTGAAAATGTTGACCTTTGACAAATGCATGTGAGTTATCATATCTTATTGCTACATGGCCTCAGTTCTTGACTTTTTACATGTGAAACGCATCTCTCATGCTTGTCAATTGCATAATTGAATTGTGATTCACGCAAGCCGCAAACGCTTAGGGTTTGTAGAGTCCATGATAAAAATGTGGTTTTAATATTGCTCATTCATGTGTTGTGTCATTATTTGATGAAACTTTTAGAGTATATTTCATGAAAGAGATGTCATGTTGAAATCCATACTAGTAACCCCTCTTTGACTCGCTTTTCTTTAATCATCTTTTTACCTCTCCACCAAAGAGCACAAATTCATCCTTGCCACCACCAAAAGTTTGGGGTGGCCATTTCTATATCACCTCTTTATTCTCACCATCTTGTGGCGTATCTACACCAGAGGTAAAGAAAAAGGAAAAAAAAAAACAAATGAAAAAAGAAAATAAAAGATGTTATTATGTAATAGCATCTAAATAAAGAAAAGATGAGTGTGCCTATTTAATAGCACTCCAACCCCTTACCACAACCATTTCTTCTATTTGCATGCCCATTGAGCTAGTAAACATCAAACATGGCTCATTTTGCCCTTTTTCACAACCATGTGGGTCACTTAGTGTGGATTGACATATGAGAGTTGAATTCATAAATTTAAAATAGCAACATTAGTCATTTTTTATCTTCATCACCATGAAACAATTTACTTAGAGCAATATGACAGCCATATGGATTGATTGTGTATTCTATGCTCTATATGTGAAGTTTGTATTCTCGGTGCTTCAATCATGATTGGTTTGTGAAAGAGTAGGGAGAGAGGTGGAATACATGTACTTAGCCATCATTAAGCCCATTTAGTAAATGTTCATTTGTTGCATTACATTTGTCATTTTTTCTTGATTGTGGAAAACTTGAAGAGAGATTGAGTTGGAGCATACTTGAGGACAAGTATGTATTAAGTTTAAGTGGTGATGCATCCCTAATTTATGGCTTCATATTGTTTCTTATTTCACTTTAATCTCATCTATACATGTTACATTCCATGTTATTTCCCTCAATATGCCTATTTCTATCAAATGCACTTATGGACATTCTTTGTGTGTTTTTTAGGTTGTTGAACCATGACTTTGATGAAGAGGGGTGAGAAGGGAGGATCCTTGGGTTTCTACACCTAGGAATGCGTCTTATACCATCTCCCAACCTTCCATAGATGGGCAAAAATACATTCAAGGCAAAGAGCAGCTAATTGAAGGACTTTAGAGCCAATGAGGATAGGCGGGCCCTCAAAATTGGTCATGGTACAATGCCACGACCATGGCAGAAATACCCCACATCACACTAGAAATCCAAATTGCAACAAGCTACAACAACTCATCAACTACGACTGTGGCCATCAACACGGTCATGGTTCTCTAGAGCTACCACGTCTGTATCAGCCACCACGACTATAGTGAGAGACATCCACAATGAGCAATTAGAGCAGAATGATTGTGCCACCTTCAGCCAATACACCCGTGTCAGCCACCACACATGTGCCACCTATCACCCACCATAATTGTGCCACTGGCCTTCCAAGAACCACCATCAACCTACCATTTTCTCCCATATTCACCTTGTACGTGCCCATCCACCACGGCCATGTTCACCCTACTCCGCCACAGTCATTGTGGCCAACAACCCTACTATATTTTCTGCACTATTCTACCCAAAATGCCCTCACTTAACCTAGTGCTTTCCCACCACCTATACATACCTAGGTGGTGTATGTAACACAAGGTTACACCCCCCATAAAATCCATTTTTACCTCCTTTGAGCATTGAAGGAGCTTCCACCTACTCCCACCTACCTCCACCTTCCTCTACCTCCAAACCCTAGTTTTCTAGGGTTTGGATCATCATCCACTACCATTCCATGCTATCCATCTATCTTGGGAGAAAAAGTGCAAGATCTAGCACCTAGGAGGTGAATAAGGAGGAGTCTTCACCATGTTATATGGTCTGCTACTCCTCTACTCCTTCTTTCTCTTTTTTTTGTGTTTTATGTCTAGCTAAGCCTGGTGTGGTGGGTTGTTTGGGGTTAAGATGTTACTTTGATACCCTATTAGGGGAATATAACTTGTAAACTCTATGTTTTCATTCTATGATGATTTCTTTCTACTTATATCTTATTTACCATGTTTCTTGTTGTGTCTTGTGTTTGAAAACATGAATTACTTGTTGTTTTATGCTTGAAACCACCTAAGTCTAAGATAAGATGGAATATGTGAGGCTTTCTTGGGATTTGATCCTAGGTCCAACTAGTGGATCCCTAACTAGCACCCCATCTTATGAAACATATATTCCTTCTCTTACTCCTAGGTGTGAGATCTAAGTAGCTAGTGTAGGAGTGTTTAGTATAATTACCTAGAAGTTCTCTAAAAGCTAGATGGTGAGTAATGTGAGGTGAAATACCCTCACCTCTACTCTTCATTCCTACCTCTGTCTCCCTATAACACTAAGTATTCCCTCCCTAGAAAACTATATTAGTCAAATCGTACTGAAATCTTACCTAAACTTTAGTCCAATTGAGCCCCGTAAGGCTAGATAGGGTGTGAAAGGGTGTAGTTCCACCTCACACCGTATTCTATCCATGGTCGACTAATAGTTTAGGGTGATTCCATTGCATGTGGATAGTTTTTTGGTTTGGTAATCTAGAATGAATGGTTGGGCTTTCTTGTTACATCCTCCCCAAATTGGAACCTTTATAACATCCCCAAACAACCCAACTCTCTTTAACTTGCATTAAAACCTCAATTACTCTCTTAGATAGTTCATGCTAATTTAGTTGATTGCTTTAGCTGCTTTGTTAGAAAATTACCATACTTTGTATAGTTACATCTAGCTAGAGTAATTAGTGCTCTTTTGAGATTGTTAGTGCTAATCGAGGTCCTTAATTGCCTTAGTGTCTAACTTGCTTAGCTAATGTAACTTTGTCTTAGCTTCATGCTGTTGTTTACTTAGTGCCTCTTTTTGTTGACTAGAATTAAATGTATAGGGTTAAAATAGGGCTTTGCTTGTTTCACTTCCTTTCTTACTTTCTTGCATGAAGCTTAGTGTAATCAAACCAAAACCAACCGCAAACCCTAAAAACCCTAATCTTCACTTTAGGAACATAGCTTAGTCTAACTTAGCTCTAGTGCACCCTCTTTCTATATGGACCGACCCCTCACTTGCCAATCACCTATACTATAATATGACCTCATGCGCTTGTGTGTGAAATATTCTAGTCTATGTGGATGTGTTAGTATAGGGCCCATTTAAATTTGAAAGATCCCAAGTGTGTCTCTTTCTTATGTGCCTTGAGGTGTGTTCATCTAGTCAAAACTCAATTGATTTAGGTGTGTATTCCCAAGGTAAGGGGAGGCACAACATAACCTTGCATGTTTTTCATAAATAAGGTGTTAGTTGTTTAGTAAATGATGTCCCTACATAATTAAAAAAGAAAAGAAATTAAGTATTTGAGTTAGTAACTAAAAGTGTATGGTTAGTCTAACCCCTCTTTGGTGGACTTAAACATTGGTTAGTGGGTTTGGGTCGCATCAACTCATGGTATCAGAGCTTAGGTTAAGCTTGGGTTTGGGACAGAGGTAATAAGAGACCAATAGGTCAAGATGTTTCCCTCTTTGAACTACAACTTTCTAAGAGACATATTATATTATGGATATGCAGATGGTAGGAAGAGGATGTGGCCATGGTGAGGAGCAAGCTGAGAGCCATTATGACATTGACCCACAAGCTATGTATTAGCTTAGAGAGGATAGAGATGACATAGCTAGGATGTATTGTATCTTTGTGGAGTCAAAAGAGAAATATAAGATGGATAAGATGTCTTCATCTTCGAGCAAAGACCTAATGAGATCCTATGAGATGGTGAGGAATCTTTGTGAGACAAAGTTTTCTAGAACAACATACCCAGTTATGGCATATATGTGGCTTGACAACTGGAAAAGATTTTCTGCTTAATGGAGTTATGAGAGGAAAAGTAGACCGACCTTTCTATCATCTACTTAAAGGAGATGTTGAGTTATGGTGGCATGGAGAATAAGATAAGAGGATAAATATGTTGATGACATGATAGGACTTTGAGTATTATTGGGTCATCATGATAGTTGGTGAATGTGAGGCATCTTATACAAGGTTGGTTAACTTCTATTTGCAGTTTGTACAAGATGACATAGAGAAATGTAGGAGATTTCAAGAAGGTTTAAGACTACATATTTGACACAACATATTAGTAGTTGGTTAAAGGTATAGAACTTTTTTTGAAGAACATGTGGGGGCAGAGAGACGTATTGAATAGTTAGTTAATATTGGTAAACATTCTAAGGATAGAAAAAGATCCAGATATTTCAGTAGAGGAGTACAAAGAACTGGTAGATTAAGAAGTGGTGAATTCTTATCTAAAATAGGATGAGGTCTTGGTTTTTTTGAAGGTAAGGATATGGTACAAGTGATGTTGTGTCTTTTCACATCAAGGGAAGATCTAGCCCTAGCATATGGTATACATCACCTATGTGGGAAACTTCATCAAGACATTTAGGATCATTGACGTTAGTGATAGGTCAATTGAGGCATGAAATGACTGTATGTCACACTTGTGGCAAGGCACACTTTGGTCAGTGTTTGGGAACTAAATTTCAAGGATGTCATTATTGTGGATAGATAGGACATTTTAAGAGATATTGTCCTAATTTATGTATTACATCAGCACATAATTAATAGTCACAATTTCAAAATCCATAGAGGCAGTCTCTGGCTAGAGGAACAATTTCCACAATGGCTTTAGGATCTATAGGAGAGAACCTAGTACCAGTAGGACATCAAGAGTACTATGGCAGAGTGAGAGCTACATGACATTTTTTCAATCACTCAACTAGAAGGAGTAGTCTTTCCTAGAGTTGTTACATGTGATATTCTTCTCTTTAATAACATTTTAATTACAGTTTTAATAGATCCTAGTGTGACAAATTCTGTGTTCAGAGATCATTAGCTATTGGGTTGAATATTTTAACTCAATATTTATCTTATAAATTGTTGGTAACAATATTGCTAGGTGAGTTGGTAGAATTGACAGAAGTGCATCCCCGATGTCTTTGAGTTTTAGTGGGTATACCATAGTAGTTAATGTCAGACCCTTAGATATTAATTCCTTTAAGTAAATTTGGGTATAGATTTCCTTGAGACATACTGTGTCTAATTAGATTGTTGGAAGAAAGAGGTCATCTATCAGTAAGGTGGCTTTTCCTATGTCTTTACTAGAGATAGAAAATTCTTACATGTATGCATATTATTAGTTGTTGTAGCTAATAAGATAATGAGAAAAGGGTGTGAAGCCTTTTTAGCATATGTGGTAGATGAAAAGGTAGACAAACGAGCAATTAATATGGAGGATGTTTCAGTAGTATGTGAGTTCCCATAAGTATTTCTTGATGATTTACCAAGTTTACCTTCTTAGAGAGATGTTGACTTTGAGATAAAAATTCTACATGTAATCACTTATTAGCATTACCAGTCTATAGAAAGTCACATGCACAGCTCAAGGAATTAATAATTCAGTTACAAAAATTATTGTATAAGGGTTTCATTCAACATAGTACATCACCTTGGGGAGCTCTAGTGTGACATAGTGAGTTTTTCATATTATTTCCTCTATCTTAAAGTTTTATTTCTCAAGTTGTTGACAAAAATGTTCTGAAATACCTCCCTCACTAAATTGAATAGAAAGGAGTCACCAAATTCAAATAATGCAAACTGTAGTGTCTTTTAAAGGTGAATTATAGGTATAAATATATTTAGTCAATAACCATGATCAGTATTCCAATTTCAATCCCAAATTTATACCACAGCTACATCATGACATTATAAAGCTACACCTAAAATTTCATTGCAATTAGATTATCTAATTGAGAGATATAAGCAATTGAATTTTAGGTACATATTTCATCAATTGTGAGCCTAGGACCTAAGTTTTGTGACATGAATTTCACACCCCACCCCCTTCGGGCCTAGGGCACGGACCTTAATAATAACATTTGATCTTGGCCATCCAAGATGATCAAATAACTACCAAGTCATCTTCAACACCCGACAACTGCGGGAGGTTGGCGCTGCCCAAACAGAAAACCTTCCCCCTCCTCGTGATAACAACCAAGACCTAGTCAAACCGCGTGTTTTGGAGGAGAGGTTCCTCTCTCTGAGATGAGTGCAACCAACTATCACATGTCACCCCTACCCCCGGGGCGAGAACGACCTCCCCCCTTTTCGCGCCTCTCACCGGCGGTGGTGGACGGATTTAGGGCTTCCCTCTATGCCACCTCTCTAGCCTATTTAAGTATCCCACTAGCACCGCCTACCCTCCTTTGATCATCTAGCACCCCCAATTGTATCGAGAGGTGTCACCAGCATCCCGAACCTGAACCACCTCACCTCGCCTGACCCCAACCTCCTCCTTCACTCCAGGATCCTCCACCTTCCAATCCACTGAGGTTACACCTTCTTGGGATCTCAAAGAGCTAAGCACTACCCCCCCTCCCGCCGTTGGAGCCGCAAAGGTCTACAAACTCGGGTCGAAAACCACTACAACCGAGTTTAAGGGCTCCATCGCAGAGCCTCATGAACCCTATGTAGAGCTTCGTGACCCCTCAATCTAGCCTGAGCGTAGGTAAAACCCAAAAACCTCATTTGGTTTTCATGTCCATTATAGATCAAAACCTGAGCTATGGTCCATCTGTCGCGAACTTCTTGGGTTCGTTGAACTCAGCGAGACCCCGCGAACTGAACCCACTCCTCCTCATACACTCAGAACTCACCTAGCTACCCCGACCCATCACCATCTTTTCCTACAGCCATCGTGCTCTACTTCCATGGCTCGAGCGAACAATCAATGGCTTCCTTTTACATGAATACCCATATGATGTCATGCCTAGTCATTTTTCGGGCAAGGGAATTCTTGCCTTTTTGTTCCCCCTTTTCTGACCCTCTAAACCAATCCATGGTTCACGGGTTAGTGGGATGGAAATCGGATCCTTCACTGGATCCGCGATACCAAGCTTGCAAATCCTTTTTGTTTGCATTTTATTTCTTCAAAAAATTACCTGATTGGTCAATTTTGTAGAAACCCTTATAAATAGCTCCAATGTCCAATAAATTCCCATAAAATGTCCATGTTCTCATAAAAATGAGGAGAACCTATATAAATTATCACCTGTACCTAAATCCAACTCTAGCTAGATATATTTTTTTATAACCTTATGTTATGTCCTTTTTAATTTTAATTTGTGGAAAATAAATATAGGAACAAATGACAATACTTTTAGGAAAATCTTGAAGTATTAAATCTGACCCTAATTCCATTCACTCGAAATCCTAAAACTATGATCAATAATAATAAGGTTCACACTAGTATCACATGAATGACCCTTATTTTTTCTCTCCTTCAATAATGATGAGTAAGAAAAGAACCAATTATCCAACTCACTCTCACACCCTCCAAATACTCTGATCTTAGCCTTTGACACTAAAAGGAAACCCTGGTGAGTCAAAGACCCTAAATGAGGTGTTGACAACACATAATGACATTAGGTATTTATTTTCCTTTCAGGGTGATCCATTTATTGTTCGTCTAGACTCTTGGAATCCAGATCTAATCAAAATAGGTATGTGGCCTTATTAAGTATAATACTAGTTTTCCTTGGTTGCTTTTGATATGATGTATCTTGTATGAAACTACTTTCTTATACCTTATTGGTTGAACTACTATACTATATGCTTCACCAAAACTTAATGAAACGTAAAAGGACATTGTGATGAGTTGTAGCTACTAGTGCCCATGTTCTGGTATGGTTGTATGTTGCCTAACATGGATGTATGATGAATTGCCCATGTTAGATGTATGCTGAATTAATTTTGCCCATACTAGATGTATGAGAAGTGCTTATAAAATTGTAGTACAACTGCATCTAATGAAAAGTATAAAAGAGATGTTTACCTGATTTTCCGCCTTAAGTAATGGTTTTCTTTTGTTTCTTTTTTCTTCAAGTATTTTCATACATGCAACCATATTGTTGTATCTTTCACCATGTACCAACTTTTGTTGATGATTTTTGTTTCTCGTATTTTCTAGGTACAAGAAACAAATAATGCATCTCAAAGTACCTAAAGCCATCAATAAATGGACATTAAGGATAAAATAGATAGATTTCTATTTATTACCTCTTTTCAGTTAGATATTTGCTTTTCTACTAGATGATGTATAGGATATTCTAAATCATATGCATTTTGTTTTCCTTTTTATTGAACTATTCATCTCTTCTATCTAAAATAATTTGTGTAATGACTTTATTATTATCAATGAATGGATGTTTGTGTGGCTATTCAGTGGTGTTTTGAACAATGATCTTGCCTCGCTTCTCTAATTTAGTTGCCTACCTTAATCTCTTGTATTTTCCCTTCTGACATTTATAGATATGAGTGCACGCATATCTACGAATGTTACTAAGGAAAGTATATAGAAATTGGGGTCGTCACAATTGGTATCAGAGCCAATGTTCACGCATCATAGTCACATGGACTTCATTCATCCTATTGTGAGTCTAGGGTAGTCCTTGAGTTAGGGATGTGAAGGGTGGAGGTGACTAGGATAGCATCTGCCATGGGTCTGGCTAAATTCTTTGAGCCACTTAGCTTGGCAATCACCAGGCTACCTATATGGCAGTGTGAGTCTACCTAGATGATATCCTAAATGTCCCCTACTTCTTCAGCATACCTTAATTAGGACTCTTCTCATCTATATAAATTTCCCTCTCATCTCTTCTATAGGAAAATTCCCCCCTCATCTTCATTTTTAAAATATTCCCTCTTACTTTATGATATAAGGTTAGGAAAGAGTCACTCTATTTAGAAAGTCCTAAGGACTGACGGATAAGGATTTTAGGGTATCCTCCACTAATCATAACATTAAGATCATTAATAATTAAAAAAGGAGAATAATGAAATATCATATGATTAAAAAAATGATGAATGATGATAAATCTAATATGTTCACCTAATTTCAGGATGCTTCCCAAGACTCGTAACTCCAAGGCTTCCGAAGATTCGTCCTCTAAGAAGAGGAAAGAGTCAGAAACCTCTTAAGTACATGATCTTGATACTGTGGCCAAAGAATGGTGGGAGGAATTAGAGAAAATCCTACTAGACTTCATGGAGACCCTTGCCACAAAAGGAACCCCTGAACCCAGCACTTCTAGGAAAAAGGAAGTGACAGTGATAGATTTCATCAAACTTAACCCTGAATCCTTTTGGGGGGAAGATCAACCTAAAGTCATGCATAAGGCTAAGGCCTGGATCCTCTCTGTGGAGAATGCTTTTTGTACCCTAGAAGTACCCAATGAAAATAAGGTCAAATTTGCTACCCATTTGTTTAAGGGAGGGGTGAAAATATGGTGGGAGAACTATGGCAGGAAAAGGGGAGAAGAAATAGATAACATGGGGTGGGAAGATTTCAAAACCCTCTTCACTGATTGTTTTATGTCCATAGCTGAGAGAAAGAGGAAGGAGAAGATGTACATGGATCTTAAGCAAGGCAGTCTCTCAGTAGCTGACTACACCCAATACACCCGAAAGTTTAGGCTTTTGGAGCATTATGCACCTATTAGGACTGATGAATGCCTCATCGAACATTATGTTGATTGCCTTGTTTCCCATCTAAAAACCCTAGTTAGCCTCCTGTCCCAGAAGCATAGATGAAGCCCTATATATGGCCCTCAAGTAGGAAAGGGAATAGGGTTTGCAGAAGCCTTCTAGCATGGGATACTTAGAGTTAACCACCACCGAGGAGGACAAGTCTAGAAAGTTCCACCCAGGCCATAACAATAAGGGATCAGGAAAAGGAGGAGGTTCAGGAAAAAGAGGACAGAAGAACAACTATAGCCAACTAATGGAATACCACAACAAGTGCAAGATTTGCAGATGAGGACATGATGGACCTTGTCTCTATACCAAGCCAGTCTACTACAACTGCAAAGAGGGTCATTTCCTCGCCAAGTGTCGTACTTTGTCTATCCTTGGCAAACCTCCAGTAGGTTCTCCACCCCTCCAGGGACACCGCAACGCCAGAGTATTCACAGTGACAATAGAGGAAGCAAAGGAAAATCCCAACCAGCTTATTGAAGCTAACCAAAAATCTTTTCATATATCTAATATTTGTTCAAATGCCTTTGAATTATTCATAATATATTTGTCCTGTGTAGGCACCGTATTGTTAAATGATAATCCTATTAAAGCCTTATTCGACTCTGGATCCACAAATACTTTTATTTCTAGAAAACTGGCATGTTTGTTACATCTACATATAAGGGACTTGGGATATATCCTGGATGTGTCTACTCCTAGTGGCAAAATACTTACTACCCTATAGAAGACTGATGTCCTCTCTCTAAAATTTGAAAATCATGATATGCCCTTTGAATTCATTCTCTTAACCATGGAACACTTTGATATTATACTTGGCATGGATTGGCTATACACATATCATGCTCACATTGATTGTAGAAACAAGATGGTAGTTCTCTCTCAACCTCATTCTTGTCTTGTGAAAATCCCTAAGGGAAGTGGATTTTGTAATAATATCATAATTTCCTCTCTTAAAGATAAAAAAAACTCATTTACAAAGGATGTAAGGTCTTCCTCGCATTAGTCTCAGAGACCAGTCCTAATAGCAGGCATCTATAAAGACTGGAGGTGGTACGTGACTTTCTTGATGTATTTCCAGAGGAGCTTCCTGGGCTGCCTCCAAATAGAGACATTGAGTTCTCCATAGATCTTCTTCCTGGAACCACTTTGATTTCTAGGGCGTCGTATAGGATGGCTCCTACTGAGCTTATGGAGTTGAAGAAATAGTTATAAGAACTTCTCGACAAAGATTTTATCCATCCTAGTGTTTCCCCTTGGGATGCACCCATCCTCTTTGTCAAAAAGAAAGACAGTTCTATGTGAATGTGTATTGACTATAGCATGTTGAACCAAGCCACCATTAAAAACAAGTACCATTTACCTCGCATTGATGACCTCTTTGATCATCTTCGCACTGCTAATGTTACACCCTGATCTCACAATTACCACTAATCATGAGATTAGGGCATAAATTGAGGATTTAACGTAATACAAAGATCACCCTTAACTTTTTCTTCTTTTTCAAACTCATTGTTTTCTCGCATTGAACCAAATAAACTAACTTTACAAGGGAATCTAAACATTGATTTCTCTAATCTGATTTCAACAATAAAAATGCATGTATGAACATTCATTACGTTTCTCATACTTTTAAGCACATAAGACTTGTTGATTTACATATATTGCTAAAAGAGGAATAATGTTATACATCATCATTTACAACTCTCTCTTATTTCTTTACAAGGACCTAGAGTGACAAGGACCGACTGAGCTTAACTATACTCAGACTTAACTCTTGTGGAAGATCTACTCTGATGCAATGATATCTTCAATCCCCACAGTTTCCCTAAAAATTTTGAGTAGAGGGCCTACTCGCTCAGTGAATGAGTACTTCAAAGAAATAGTGTAAAGCACTGATATAATTTCAAATATACTTTTGAGCAATTGATATCAATTATGATAGCAGTAAGCTTAAAAGAGACTAATCATTCCCAAACATAAATATTTCAAGATACTCTAGATATCTATAAGAGTGTATCAATATATGAACATGCTTGATTGATCATAAAGAGAACTAATAATGTAGAAACATACAAATAATAATTGAATAAATGCACACACTTGTTTAATCTCTCATTCATCTTATTATCATATTTTAACTTGTGCCCTGATCATATGCAATGTACTCTACATATGAAGACTCATAGCAAACTATGATCTCACCGTACAAGACTTAGCTGACACACCTAGGAAGGTTAAGTCTAACAATGTCACTGGTCTGCAACAGGAAAATGGTTCTCTGGCCTCGACACACCTATTATGCCATAAAAACTGGACTCCTCCTCTAACCTGAGCACACAGGCGGAGAGTCAAGCCACCTATTGGCTTTTCTGTACTCTAGTGCCACCAGGATATCTGGTTGATGTTGGACACTACATACTATATTTTTAAGGAGACTTCCACTAGCGCTTCGACCCCCGTACCACCTGTTAGTATGTTCCGACCCCTGTATACTGGACACTACCAGGGTTAGGTCGTTTCATCCCTACGGTGCATGTAACGAACCTGACTTGGGTTATGAGGTAACCCTAATTGTTTTGGATAATAAATTTTCTTATAACTTTAATATAATCCTCTAAGGTTCTTTGTTAACATGTGACACACCCATGTTTCAAGTTTGGTCCCGATTGAATGTTGTTTGAGCAATTTTCCTTTGTTTTGGACCAAAGTGCAATTTACCCAAATTGAGGGGCTATAATGCAAAGTGTCACATGTTGAACATGACTCATGTGTTTTAGCATCATTATAGAGAGAATGATGCAAGGTGGTGGCTTGTGGAAAGCCTAATTTCCAAGTTTGAACTTGTTTGAACAATGTTGGTACCTTGTGCACCAATTTTGGTACAAATTGTAATTTACCCAAAATGTGGGGTTGATATGAAAATTACCACCTATAGAATGTCCCTAATTCCTATATGTATCATTTATAGGAGAGAGAATGAATGAGACACCATTTTTGGATCAATTATGAATGATGATACTCTTGGTGATGAAATGACCAAGAAAAAGGGTTGAATTTGGAAGCTTAACTTGAGTTGTATCAAGTTGAAAAGCTTATATATGAGTGCCTATCGGCCATGGAGCCCAAGGAGGTGTCCCATATCGTTTTTTGAACTCTTTTAAAAGTCCATATCGTGCAAAGCACCTCAAGGAGGTGAGGTATGATGTCCAACAAGTTTCCTTAGAAAAAGTGTATCGGCTTGACTTAAAATAGTGATTAAACCTAGATGACTTATCCAAATGGATAAGCAATGGATGAATTTGCATATCTATATGACCCTCAACCTTTTTTAATGTCAAGATAAATGTTTATGCATGCATGTACACGTGTCATCCATGCATGACACGTGGCACCTACTAGCTCAAAATGTTGACACCTCATTTTTGCCTTTCTTCATGAACAACAAGTATATATACCCCTAGTTTCACCGCTTGGTGCAATTTTGCGACCCTTACCACCCTCCTACCCTAAGGTATCATGCATAGAGCTCACATATCGTGAAGGGATGTTGTGGTATTGTGCATGGGCCTTGGGGTATCGCCCATGGCAAGACCATATCGCCCGAGTAGGTGATATCAGCCATATAGGGTGATATCGGCCATAGAGTGAAGTGTTTTGACTCCAAGTGAGTTCCATATCATGAAAGTGAGTATAATATCTTTCAAGAGGGGTGGCATGTCGTTCAAAAGCACAAGGGTATTGTGAATAGGCATTGGGTATCGGCCATAGAAAGTATATCGGCCATAGCATGTTGATATTTCCCATAGCAAGTTGATATCGGCCAATTGAAGTGATTTTGGCCACAAGTGAGGGGGTATCGGCCACAAGCAAAGTTATGTCGGCCAAGAGGAATTCCATATCTCCCAATAGTTGTAGGGTGTCAGCCAAGGAGCTAAGTAACTCAAAACTTAACCCTAAGGTAAGCTATAGTTATCTGGAAGCTTGAATTGAAGAATGGAATTAGGGTTATGATCTACCTTTCTTTTCTTCTTCACCAATTGCTTATCCATGGTGATTCCTTGTATATGAAGGAGTTGTGAACGATCCTTGGACCTTTGATAAATTCATCTTCAACCTTAGGAACATGTATCTTTGGATCTTGAAGCTTTGAAGTGGTTCTTAAGGTGGGTTATATAACTTGAACTCAACCATGTTATTATTGTTCACCTAAATTGTTATGATTAGTGAAATACTTTTAATACTGAAATTTCCTGAAATAGTTGATGAAATTATGAGTTCTAGTAGTTTCTTAGACCTGTTACCATGAATTATATCAGCTAGAACAAAGGTCTAGAGCTTGAAGAAGATGGTGTCACTTTGTAAAAGTGATATCGGGTTCAAGTATAAATACAAGTAGTTATAACCCGATATGGGTATGACTTGCCCGATATGTCTTGCACAAAATGTTGCATAAGATGTTGCACGAGATGCTTGCACAATATTCTTGCATGATAGGGAGTCTATAATAGACTCCATGCACGATACAAGGTTAATTATATACTTGTAATATGACAAGAAACCCTAATTTGGGTAACCTGATATAAGTGAAGAGTAACAAGTGTTATTACACGACACATATGGTTGTGTGATATACATGGTTTCATGACATGGTTGCACAACATGGTTTCATGATATGGATGCACGATAGTGTTGCACAATACAAAACCCTAGATGATATGGTAACCCTAACCCGTCATGGCTAACCCTAGATGGTGACTAGCCCGATAGGGTGATTGAATGTACTTCTAGCCCGACATGGTGATGGGTTGATACCTCATAAGTGTCATGGGTAACACATACATATACCTTGTGCCCGATATGAGGTCAAGAAGGTACCTCATGCCCGATATGGAGACAAGTGCAAATCCTAACCCGATATGGTGAGTGTTCATACACCTCCAACCCGATACAGTGGTATCTATACACCTACAACTTGATATGGTGAACATATGCACACCTCGAACCCGAGACACCTTGTAAAGGTGAGAGTAAGACACTCTTAGGAGTAATGAGTGTAACACCAAGTAATGGTATGGATAATACCTTGATAGGTGAAGCACCTAAAGTGGTTGATAATGGAAAACCTTATATCAATAATGTCTCAACCTGAGATGAGTCCATATCAGTTTATGATGGTTGGACAATTCAAATGTATGACTTATGATCAATACACTACAGAATAAATGTGATGGGCTAGTGCATAAAGTATTAAGATGGAAAATACCCTAATACAAGATAAGTTATTGAACTTAAGTAAGTTAAAAGTGATGAGGGAAGTGATACATTAAGACATGATAGATATCATATCCAGCATTTCAAGGTTGATGTACCTTGATGCACCTTAAATCCAATATACTTGGATAAGTAACACATGAAGTGTGTTATGTTAACTGTTACATTAATATGTAATAAGTTTAATGCACTTTGATAAGTGTGGGCTAACATACCTTAAGAAAGGGTTAAGCCAAGTTAATAAAGTATGATGTAATCATACCCTGGTAAGGATGAGAGACGAACTCATACCTTGTGTTGATGATTCATTTAATGATAAATGATGAGAATAAATAAGTATGATTGAATACTTATGATATCAATGTTTGCTCCTAGATGTGTGGAGCAATGAATTAGGGTTTGATCATTGATAATATGACCTTGAAAACCTAAATGGTTAATTATGGAAAACCCTAATGAAGGGTAATGATATGTAAGAGAAACCCCAATCGATAAGAAAGGAAAACCCTAACCCTAATGATGGGAAGGTGGTATCTCTTTTATTGCATAAGCCTTGTAAGACATGTTAAATACTTGTATAACAAGTATAATGATCAATGGCATTGTGACCCATGTGAATAAGTTGTTGCCTAGTGAGAGGTGACAAGATGTGTAATGGCCTTGTGAGACATGTGAATAAGTTGTTTCCTAGTGAGAGGTGACAAGATGTGCAATGGCCTTGTGAGCCATGTGAATACGTTGTTGCCTAGTGAGAGGTGAAAAGATGTGCAATGGCCTTGTGATCCATGTGAATAAGTTATTGCCTAGTGAGAGGTGACAAGATGTGCAATGGCCTTGTGAGCCATGTGAATAATTTGTTGCCTAGTGAGAGGTGACAAGATGTGTGATGGCCTGGTGAGCCATGTGAATACTTGCATAACAAGTGAAATGAATACCTTGGTCTGAGGACCTAGAGGTAATGGTTACCTGTTATAGAAGTAATAATGTTATGTGATGATCTAAGGGTTTGAATACCCAGATCCAGCAATCATGATAATGATTATGTGAAGGGATGAGAATTCCCAGTAATATGATAAGGGACTGAGATCCCAAGTGTCATTTGTTTTAAAGATTTGAAAAGTACGTGATAGATGTATTATACCTTTCTTTGTAGAATTTGTCATAATAATTCATGTGTGAAAACTTGACTGATGCTAAAATAATATGGTAATGCACTTAATTAATCAAGTGGAATTTTATCATGTAGTGCCCTGACCATAGATGCATTCGGCGCCAGGTCCCTCCCTGAATGGTGAAACGGGTTGCTCCGTGGCATAACCCGGAGACCGCATATTTTTGAATATGCGGGGGTGATGGGCGAAAATATCCATACGCCCTAATGTTGGATTGATGTGAGATAAACACGAGATCTCTCAATCCTTCATTATATGTGTCGGGATGGATGTATCACGAATCTCCCAAAGATGAAGGCTGGGATGGATGTTAGATAAACACAAGATCTTTCTCTCCTGAAGAGAGTGCAGTTGATGTTGTATCTCTACATAGCGAAGTTGCCAGTATACCCTAGAAAGCTATTTAGCAGTGACATAAGATGTCCTGCATGTTGTCTCAGACTGGTCGATACGGGAGAGGTCTTGGCAGCCGGCTCTTCCATTGACCTTGTATGGTACTGATTTTGACTTTGCAGTGGTCGGTTGGAGATGAGCGGTATACTTCATCTCCTCAGGGCATAAGTGTGATTGTAAAATGTAATCAACCGTATAGCATGTTTGCTTAAGGATTGAATACGGAAATCATTGGCTGATGTTACATTTCTTTTATGCATCCTTAGTGGATAGATGTTATTTATGTTTCTTTACATTTCCTGCAAGGCAGATAGATGATTGATAACTCTACCATGGGTAGATGCAATGTTCTCCTTAAGAAAGGAGATTACTACATTTTGTTCATATAATGAATTATCTTGCTTATTAATATAAAAAGAACCTCTGCTCAGTTTATAAATGCTTAATCTGTGATAATAATGTGGGATCTGATCTCCAAACCATGACATAAACACGATTAAAACTTAGCGGAAGCGAATCGGTAATCAGCGGAAGACAAAAATCACGGGAAATTAAAACTTTTCGAGATAAGAACTTGGATCCATAAAAACTTCTTTCATAAAGAGAGATAAACTGCTTACATCTCAGGATAATTACTTTTTGAGTAATTATATACATCCAGATACAAAATCTCAAGATCACTATACAAAAGACTCCAAGACCTGAGAGTACAGAGGACACATAGGACTGACTCTAACTACACCACATGGCAGGACAATCTCCACCTGAGATTACTGCTGCCTCTGATGCTGCTACTGCTGAGACTGATCACTTGTAGGCTGATTCCTTCGTCTCCGACGTCCACCTAAAAAGTTGAAGTCTACGGGGTGAGACAATTATACATAATTGTCCCAGCGAGAGTTATAACTCTTCACCAGAAGCTTTATTATAACATCAAAGAATATCTTAAGCAGTAAAGCCTTCAAAGTATTCTATAACAGTTGCAGGTATAACAAGATCTCTACAATTTAGGAGATATGGAGAATATAAACACTATTGCAATGTAACATCAATCAACTAACTTGGAGTCATCTCTAACAAGTTATACTACATGGTTGATTATGTTTTACAAACAACATTATGCCCTGTGGAGATGAGGCATACCACTCATACTCCAACTGATCGCTGAGAAGTCACATCAGTATCATACATAGGTCATTAAGAGAGCCGGATTCTCATGACCTTCACCTTCCTCATTCAGTAAGAGGATCACTTTTAGGACATCTCGTGTCTCTACTACTATAGCTCACCAGGGTAAACTGGTCCTTTGCTATTCTAGAGTCACAGTGGCGTTCTGTACTCTCTTCGTCATCAGGAGGTTTCATATTTACCTACCACTGATACGGATATCTGTGCTTTCTTCGTCATCAGGAGGTTTCATGTTTACCTACCACTGATACGGTATGGAATTATAGTGAAGGATGGATGGATTACACATCTACATCACTCTCCTACACTAGGATGTAAGGTTCTACACATCCATGTACCCCACATACTCAAAAGTATGTGCTCCAGAAGTTCTCTGAGGAAAACCTGTTTCACCATCACTTAATCTCTGACAATGATGGATCTATGATCAGGGCTCTACATTATACTTGATTAGTTAGGTACATTCAGTATTCTTTAACAGCATACATTGTTCTCCAAACAATAATAGTAGCATAACAGCTATAAAAGAAGAATACTAAATGTAACAGGCCTAACTCATATCAATCATCATTTCTCATTATCCTCATCACAAGTCATCTCTAAGGCATGACCCTGATGGTATTCATGGCTCTCACAGCCCAGTATCAGCATAGGATGCCACTGACAAGGCATCAGATTACTTTACTTATTCATAAGGCTAACCACATGCCTTTAATGAATATAACATCAACATTCATACCTGGATATGATTACCTTCATATCAGAACCTGCATGGTTAATACAACTGATAAAGGTAATACAAAAATAAGGAATATACTTCCTACTCTTGTCATAAGAGTTAAATCTCTAATTCACATCAAATAGAGTCTAATACTCAAAAGCATGCCATTACCCTTGAATTAGGGTTTACTATTCACATTAAGGTGAATTGAACTCATAACATCATCATGTATGAGTAACATCTTCATTGATGCTCTTAGATTAGTTAAAGGTTCATCATTTATCATAATTAGGGTTTCTATGATCTCACACAGGTGGATCATACCCTAATTATGCTCATTCCTGTGCATTGGAGATGCTTTAATTGAGTTTTCACCTGAAAAGGGTACTTTCTCTCTCTAGAAGTACTTTCTCTCTCTAGAAGTACTTTCTCTCTCATCATAAAGTTAGGTGATGTCAACATCACTCTAGATCAGGTCAGATTAAGTCATCATAGGCTAACATAGCCCAAAACATCACCATCATGTGATTAGGGTTTGATTTGATCAAGGTATTACTTAATTTACCCTTCAGGGGTATTTTGGTAATTCACCCCATTGATCATCATCATGGTCAAAACCTTAGTTAATTAACCCCTTAAGATCCTAGGTTGTCATTAGGGTTTGATTAGGGCAACATTGAACCATTTACATCATCAATTGATTGAATGAAGTCAACCTTGAATCACATTGATCGATCTTCAACCATCAATCTCCAACTGATTTGAGATCGTTTGATAGTGTTGACCGTTTAACTACTTTGACTTTCCAAGACCGCGAGCCCTCCTCTAATTCCAAGACCACAAGCCTCCTTAAACTCCAAGACCGCGAGCCTCTTCAATTGGTCCAAGACCGCGAAGCTCAAAATGGTGTTAAGACCGCGAGGATCATGAAGACCGTTTTCCCTTCCTTGACCTCAAGATCGCAAGGCCCCTCATGGTCTTGAGACCGTGAGCCCCCTCTCGGTCTTGAGACCGTGAGCCTCCTCACGACCTTGAGACCGCGAGCCTCCTCACGACCTTGAGTCCGCGAGCTCACATGGTCTCAACCACTTGGACCATCAACAGGATTCAATGATTACAACCTATAATGTCAACCGATGTTGAAGCCCCCAAAAGGTCAAAACCATGATGACCACTTATGAACTGGGTCAATTAGGATTATGCTTGACCACTTGGTCATTCAATTGACCCTCAATTGTTGACCAATTAGGGTTGAAGTCGACTCAATTAGGGTCTATCAATGTTCACCCATCAACACTCAACAATGTGACTCAACATAAGGTTGAACCCTTCAATTGAGCTCCAATTGGGCCCAAACTTGGCCCAAACGGTCTTGTGGTCATGTGGGTGGTCCCCACATGGTCTTGAGACCGTTTGCCCAAGGTTTCATCAAAGTCTAAGGTGATTTGATAGGGGTTGAACCATGATTAAACCACAAAACATAATTTTGATTAAATTGATAACTTATTTGCAATTAGGTCCTCAATTGGTCAAATTACTTAACCCTAGACCTTTACACGGTCTTGGGTGATTGTCCTCTCGGTCTTGAGACCGTTTGGATGAATTCTAAATGGTCTTGAGACTGTTTGCCCATCCAATTTTGGATTCTAGTGGAAATTCAACAAGGTTGAACAAATTGAGTTGATGATTATATCAATACTTTAATTGCAATGTAATTTGGTGTAATTGTACCTTCAATTGGTCAACTATCCTTGACCCCAGACCTCCAAACGGTCTTGGTTGATTTCCCTCGCGGTCTTGAGACCGTTTGGGTGACCCCTAAACGGTCTTGAGACCGTTTAGGTCAATCAACCCTAAAAACCCTAATTAGGTCACCATAATTTCAGTACTGATTTCACCTAGGGTTAGCCCTAGTATTCACCCTTCAACTCTTAGCCCGTCTGTAATTAGACCATCAAACTTGGTGGGTTGTTAACTAACATTTTTGTGAACAGTAATCTCATACGGTCAATGCCTGGTCAACGACCTTACACGGTCTTGAGACCGTTTACCCAAAAAGGCAAATTCAGACCGTTTGAGAATCAGGAATAAATTCATTTAAAGTTGTGACTTGAAAAGGTCATATCTCCCGATTCCTTTGGAGTTAGCCTCCCAACTTTTGAGGGTCATTAACCTATATAATTAGGAACCGATTCCTTATACGGTCCATGCCCGTTCAACGGGGCCAAACGGTCTTGAAGACCGTTTTCCCTGTCGCGGTCTCGAGACCATTTGCTCACCTCGCGGTCTTGAGACCGAGAGAGCAAACTGGTGAGACCATTTAAGAAAGTGAAAAGCGGTGGGTTTTTCTTGGAAATCACGCCTTCGTCACCTAGCTCAAGAACAGTACGAATATCCCATGGATTTGCTTGAAACATAACAGGGAAAAGTAGGGAAACATGAAGAACTATCATCTAACCGCATATAAGAGATGTATATAGTAAAACATGGGTTTAGAGTTATAAAACCCGCCTAAAGCTTGCTCCTTGAGCTACAAGCTTTCAAGCTCCAAGCTCTAATGGCTTCCTTGAGTTCCCACAGGTTGGAAAAGGTGAAAACTCCAAGGAAAGACGAAAAGAGTTGGCTAGAAGGATAGGGTTTCGAGAGTTAGCCACCAAATTGACCTTGAATTCAAGTTCTAACCATGGAATTAGGCAAGAAGAGGGGTTCAAACCTACCTTGCACCCTTGGTCGTCCCCCTTGAGCTCCAAGACAGTCCTTAGTCGGCCAAGCAAAGAGGAAACAGTGATATGCACGAAGGAAAAGTTCCTTTGCTTGAGAGGTGAAGTATACATATACTTGGGTGATGTTTCATTAAAGGCCCATAAGTTTCCCCATAATTCCAATTAAGTCCTTCCTTCATCACTTGCTCATCCCTTCCTCTTTATTCTAAGGACAAACCTTATCTTAAGGTCTAGAAAAAGAAGGCAAAGAAGAACAATCTAATAATAAGGTACGTACATAAAGAACTATTGCACATATACCCTGATTATTCAATCACAAGGCATATTTCATAACTTGATAACTCAATTGAGGTGACTCCCTCATCATTTATTCTCTTAATGATGACAAGAGTCTAAAAGATACATTAGATGATATGTTTTACAAATTTGCATCCCTTAATTTGGGTAAATTGCATTTTACCCCAAATTAGGGTTTCAAGCCCTGGGATTGCTTCCACAGTTGCACCTGGGTGCCCTAGCTTGGGAAATCCCTCTTACTTTGCCAAAAAGATTCTAATGATGTCTCAACATCAGAGGAACATCTCATCATGTGCAAATTGCAAGCTAACCCTTTCAACTGGGTAAATTGCACATAGGTCCCTGTATAACAAAACAATGCTACAACTTTAAATAAAAAGGAGCAAATACTGAAATATATGTTTCTGAGAAACTTAATTACATGCTCAGAGTTAATCACAAAGATTTAATCACATATTTAGGCAAAATACCTAGGGTTAACTCATAACCCAGGTCAGGGATGTTACAAATTATCCACCCCTTACAAGGATTTCGTCCCCGAAATCAATAAAACATACTAAGAGAAAAGGGCAGGATACTTCCTTCTCATCTCATCCTCTAACTCCCAAGTGGCTTCTTCAACACCAAGATGGTTCCAGAGGACTTTCACAAGACTTATATCTTTCTTCTTTAACTTTTTAATTCGTTTATCAAGGATTGACACTGGTCCCTCCTCATAGGATATGTCATCATTCAATTCTACCTCCATAGGTTGTAGAACTGACTTGGTGTCTAGGTGACATTTCTTCAACATAGAAATGTGAAACACAGGATGTAACCTCTGTAACTCAGGTGGTAGCTCTAGTCTATATGCTACCTTTCCAATCCGTTCGACGATTGGATAAGGCCCCATATACCTAGGAGCTAACTTCCCTTTCCTTCCAAAACGAAGGACCCCTTTCCAAGGTGAGACCTTGAGATACACTCTGTCTCCAACCTGGAACACGAAGGGTCTACGACGCTTGTCAGCATAAGATTTCTGCCTATCCTGAGCAGTCTTAATCTTTTGTTATATTACTTTAATCTTTTTTGTGGTCTGCTGCACAAGGTCAGGACCTAACAACTGGTGCTCACCAGTCTCAAACCAACACAAGGGTGATCTACAACGTCTACCATATAAGGCTTCATAAGGCGCCATATCAATACTATGCTGATAGCTATTGTTATAGGCAAACTCTATCAAGCTTAGGTGTAGATCCCAACTTCCGGTGAACTGGAGAACACATACTCGCAACAGGTCTTCTAAGGTTTGTATGGTCCTTTCCGACTGTCCATCAGTCTGTGGATGAAAGGCCGTACTAAACTTTAGCTTGGTGCCTAAGGCTTGGTGTAAATGTTCCCAAAAACGACTTGTAAACTGAGGACCTCTGTCGGAAACTATTGTGATAGGAACTCCGTGCAAACGCACTATCTCTTGAACATACAATTCTGATAACATTTTAGCAGAATAGGTTGTCTTGACAGGTAAGAAATGTGTTGTCTTAGTTAACCTATCAACAATTACCCAAATGGAATCATGTCCTTTGCTTGTCCTGGGTAGGCCAACAATAAAGTCCATGGTCACATGGTCCCACTTCCACTGTGGTATGGGTAAAGGTTGCATTGTCCCTGCAGGCTTCTGATGTTCAGCTTTAACTTGCTGACACACGGGACACCTCAGAACAAACTCTGCAACGTCCTTCTTCATCCCAGGCCACCAATACAGATCCTTCAAATTCCGATACGTCTTGGTGCTCCCTGGATGCATAGCATACATGGAAGAATGGGTTTCTTCCAGGACTAACTTCCTCAAGTTGTCCACATCCGGCACTATCATTCTCCCATTATAACAAGCTACTTGATCCTTTGAGTCATTAAAACCATCTTGGTTCTCATTTTCATACTCAGATCTTATATGTTGAACTGCAGCATCACCTAGCTGTGCCTCTTTAATCTGCTCCCTTAGGGTAGGTTTAATATGCATCTCAGCTAACAAACCGGCTAACAATGACACTTTCAACTGCACATTGTCTTGCCTTATAGAGATAAGCATATCTCTCCTAGAGCATACTAAAGAGTTTAGTTGTGCTCTATTCATGGTTGATGTTGCTGATTTCCTACTCAAGGCATCTACAACAACATTGGCCTTGCCTGGATGGTAATCAATTGTACAGTCGTAGTCCTTGATTAACTCCATCCAGCGACGTTGCCTCATGTTGATCTCATGCTGAGAGAAGATATACTTAAGGTTCTTGTGGTCTGTGAAAATCTGGAATGTCTCTCCGTATAGATAATGCCTCCAGATCTTCAAAGCATGAACCACAGCAGCTAACTCCAGATCGTGTGTTGGATAATTCTCCTCGTGTTTCTTAAGCTGTCGGGAAGCAAAAGAAATCACTTGTTTATCCTGCATCAACACACATCCTAGTCCATTTTTGGAAGCATCACAGAAAACTACATATCCTTTCCCTTGTTCAGGTAGCACTAGCACAGGTGCACTTGTCAATCTCTCCTTCAGCAACTGGAAAGACTGTTGACACTTATCACTCCAAGAAAAAGGAACATCTTTCCGGGTTAACTTGGTCAAAGGTAAAGCTATAGAACTAAAGTTCTTAATGAACCTTCGATAATAGCCAGCTAACCCCAAGAAACTTCAAATCTCCGTCGGTGTCTTCGGTTGTTCCCATTGTAGAACAGATTCTACTTTTGTAGGGTCAACACGAATTCCCGAGGCAGATATCACATGTCCAAGAAAAGATACCTCCGGCAGCCAGAACTCACACTTGCTAAACTTAGTGTACAGTTTATGTTCTCTTAGCAAGGTCAAAGCTTGGCGAAGATGTTGCTCATGCTTCTGAGCATCCTTACTATAAATCAGAATGTCATCTATGAATACGACAACACACTGATCAAGGAAAGGTCGAAAAACTCTATTCATGAGTTCCATAAATGTAGTTGGTGCATTGGTTAGTCCAAATGACATAACCGTGAACTCATAGTGACCATATCTTGTCCTAAAGGCGGACTTGGATATGTCACTATCCTTAATACGGAGTTGATGATATCCAGACCTCAAGTCTATTTTTGAAAAGAGTGTTGCACCACGCAACTGGTCAAAGAGATCATCAATCCTCGGCAGAGGGTACTTATTCTTTATTGTTACTTTATTGAGTTGTCTGTAGTCGATGCACAACCGCATTGACCCATCTTTCTTTTTAACAAACAAGACCGGAGCACCCCAAGGTGAAGTACTTAGTCGGATAAAACCTCTCTCAAGTAACTCTTGAAGCTGTTTCTTGAGTTCTGCCATCTCGGCAGGCGCCATCCTATACGGAGTTTGAGCTATGGGTTTCGTATCAGGAATCAGATTGATCTCAAAATCAATCTCCCGAGGTGGTGGTATACCGGGAAGTTCTTCAGGAAACACATCTTCAAATTCCCTGATTATAGGAACTTTAGTAGGATTGGAACTTTTCTTGGTAACATCTACCACATGGGCTAAGAATGCATAACATCCTTGCTTCAACAGCTTATCAGCAACCATAGCTGATACAAGACAGGTGGGTAGAATCTTTCTTTCTCCTTGAAAGATCCATGTGTTGCTTTCATCAGCAAACACAGCCAACTTGGACTCACAATCCAAGACAACTCTATACCTTTCTAAGGTATCCATCCCGAGGATTATATCAAATCCCTGCATATCAAGTGGTATAAGATCCACTTGAATGCGATGGTCAGAAAAGAAGAGGATGCAGGGAGAACATACCTCCTGCAAAACGGCAGACCCACTCAACGGAGTCTCCAACAACAAACTATCTGTCCTATGACTAACAGTCACATTGCAGATACGAATCACTTCACGAGTGATGAAAGAGTGCGTAGCACCCGGATCAATCAGAACGGATACAACACAGGATGTAGACATATCAGCATATAAAAGTTTCATCTGACCTGCCACTACTCGTGGGTTGACCACTGCTTCAGGTGGGTTCATAGCATAGAACCTCGCAGTCGCCTGGTGTTGAGGTGGTGCCGATGATCCAGCTTGAGACGCTTGTCCACGTCCTCGAGCTGTTCCTTGATGTTGTCTATTCTGAGATCCCTGTTGATTTTGTCTCGGGGGTTGTTGTGTCACCCCGACAGGCCTAGAACGACAATCCTTCATCAAGTGTCCCACCTTACCACAGTTGTAACAACTCCTCTCCTGTTGTTGTGGTCTGGGTGGTCCAGTAACTGACACTGATGCAGAACTGTGTGTCCCTTGAAGCGGTTGACTCCGTCCTCTACCTTTGCTTGGTGTCCATTGAGTTTGAAAACTCGATCTGGGTGGTGGAGGGTTAGGTGCAGAGAATCTAGGTTTCTTGGAATCCCTAGATGAAGAACCCTGGAACTGTGGATATCTTTTATGGGTTTGTCTCTTCTCAACCACAGATCTCTCTATCCTTCGGACTGACTCAACGAAGGTAGAGAATCTCTCTCGGTTCTCTAAGGTAGATACAGGGGTTGTCATATCAGAATTCAAACCCTTCTCGAATCTTCTAATTCTTTCCTCATCCGTAGCAGCCATGTGCGGACAGAACCGCAGCAACTCCATGAACTTAGCTTCATATTCGCTGATGTTCATCATACCCTGCCTTAGTTTCTCGAACTGAGAGATCTTCTCATCTAGGAAGGTCTTTGGAAAATATCTTTTGATAAATTCCCGACGAAACTCTTCCCATGAGAACTCTACTCCATGCCTCTTCTTCTCTTCCATGTTCCACCAGTGACCAGCACTGCCTTTGAGAAGATAGACAGCATGTCTAACCTTCTCAGCTTCCAGAATCATAAGAATCCTGAAAGCCTTCTCCAACTCTGTCAACCATAAGTCAGCATCTACAGGGTCGGCAGTTCCAAAGTACTCGGTAGCTCCGACACGACGAAGTCGTTCGAATGTCTTACCGATACCTTGTGCTTCAAGCTGGACAGGTGCCCTAGGTGCAGGAATGGGCATCCTATCAGTTATGTGTGTCATGGCAGTCATGAACTGCCCAAACATCGTCTGTACAACTGGATTTCCCATGTCAGCTGGGTCGAACTGAGGTGTCTCTCTTGGTGACTCAGGTGCATGTTGTTCTATTCTCGGAACTCTTGCACCGCCTCGAGGTGCACTAGCACTACTCTCTGCCACGTACTCGTTGTGATGTTCTGACATTCTTATGTATCTTCTTCTCCTGAGGAGCAGAAGATTCTATTAGATAAGGAAGGAGTACTAAAGGTAGACTCGACATCCTAAGTCCTATGCCTCTGTAGACTCAACTGACCTAGAGCTCTGATACCACTAGTTGTGGGCTCTGATCTCCAAACCATGACATAAACACGATTAAAACTTAGCAGAAGCGAATCGGTAATCAGCGGAAGACAAAAATTATGGGAAATTAAAACTTTTCGAGATAAGAACTTGGATCCATAAAAACTTCTTTCATAAAGAGAGATAAACTGTTTACATCTCAGGATAATTACTTTTTGAGTAATTATATACATCCAGATACAAAATCTCAAGATCACTATACAAAAGACTCCAAGACCTGAGAGTACAGAGGACACATAGGACTGACTCTAACTACACCACATGGCAGGAAAATCTCCACCTGAGATTACTGCTGCCTCTGATGCTGCTACTGCTGAGACTGATCACCTGTAGGCTGATTCCTTCGTCTCCGACGTCCACCTAAAAAGTTGAAGTCTACGGGGTGAGACAATTATACTTAATTGTCCCAGCGAGAGTTATAACTCTTCACCAGAAGCTTTATTATAACATCAAAGAATATCTTAAGCAGTAAAGCCTTCAAAGTATTCTATAACAGTTGCAGGTATAACAAGATCTCTACAATTTAGGAGATATGGAGAATATAAACACTATTGAAATGTAACATCAATCAACTAACTTGGAGTCATCTATAACAAGTTATACTACATGGTTGATTATGTTTTACAAACAACATTATGCCCTGTGGAGATGAGGCATACCACTCATACTCCAACTGATCACTGAGAAGTCACATCAGTATCATACATAGGTCATTAAGAGAGCCGGATTCTCATGACCTTCACCTTCCTCAGTCAGTAAGAGGATCACTTTTAGGACATCTCGTGTCTCTACTACTATAGCTCACCAGGGTAAACTGGTCCTTTGCTATTCTAGAGTCAAAGTGGCGTTCTGTACTCTCTTCGTCATCAGGAGGTTTCATATTTACCTACCACTGATACGGATATCTGTGCTTTCTTCGTCATCAGGAGGTTTCATGTTTACCTACCACTGATACGGTATGGAATTATAGTGAAGGATGGATGGATTACACATCTACATCACTCTCCTACACTAGGATGTAAGGTTCTACACATCCATGTACCCCCACATACTCAAAAGTATGTGCTCCAGGAGTTCTCTGAGGAAAACCTGTTTCACCATTACTTAATCTCTGACAATGATGGATCTATGATCAGGGCTCTACATTATACTTGATTAGTTAGGTACATTCAGTATTCTTTAACAGCATACATTGTTCTCCAAACAATAACAGTAGCATAACAGCTATAAAAGAAGAATACTAAATGTAACAGGCATAACTCATATCAATCATCATTTCTCATTATCCTCATCACAAGTCATCTCTAAGGCATGACCCTGATGGTATTCATGGCTCTCACAGCCCAGTATCAGCATAGGATGCCACTGACAAGGCATCAGATTACTTTACTTATTCATAAGGCTAACCACATGCCTTTAATGAATATAACATCAACATTCATACCTGGATATGATTACCTTCATATCAGAACCTGCATGGTTAATACAACTGATAAAGGTAATAAAAAAATAAGGAATATACTTCCTACTCTTGTCATAAGAGTTAAATCTCTAATTCACATCAAATAGAGTCTAATACTCAAAAGCATGCCATTACCCTTGAATTAGGGTTTACTATTCACATTAAGGTGAATTGAACTCATAACATCATCATGTATGAGTAACATCTTCATTGATGCTCTTAGATTAGTTAAAGGTTCATCATTTATCATAATTAGGGTTTCTATGATCTCACACAGGTGGATCATACCCTAATTATGCTCATTCCTGTGCATTGGAGATGCTTTAATTGAGTTTTCACCTGAAAAGGGTACTTTCTCTCTCTAGAAGTACTTTCTCTCTCATCATAAAGTTAGGTGATGTCAACATCACTCTAGATCAGGTCAGATTAAGTCATCATAGGCTAACATAGCCCAAAACATCACCATCATGTGATTAGGGTTTGATTTGATCAAGGTATTACTTAATTTACCCTTCAGGGGTATTTTGGTAATTCACCCCATTGATCATCATCATGGTCAAAACCTTAGTTAATTAACCCCTTAATATCCTAGGTTGTCATTAGGGTTTGATTAGGGCAACATTGAACCATTTACATCATCAATTGATTGAATGAAGTCAACCTTGAATCACATTGATCGATCTTCAACCATCAATCTCCAACTGATTTGAGATCGTTTGATAGTGTTGACCATTTAACTACTTTGACTTTCCAAGACTGCGAGCCCTCCTCTAACTCCAAGACTGCGAGCCTCCTTAAACTCCAAGACCGCGAGCCTCTTCAATTGGTCCAAGACCGCGAAGCTCAAAATGGTGTTAAGACCGCGAGGATCATGAAGACCGTTTGCCCTTCCTTGACCTCAAGACCGTGAGGCCCCTTGCGGTCTTGAGACCGTGATCCCCCTCTCGGTCTTGAGACTGCGAGCCTCCCCATGACCTTGAGACCGCGAGCCTCCTCACGACCTTGAGTCCGCGAGCTCACATGGTCTCAACCACTTGAACCATCAACAGGATTCAATGATTACAACCTATAATGTCAACCGATGTTGAAGCCCCCAAAAGGTCAAAACCATGATGACCACTTATGAATTGGGTCAATTAGGATTATGCTTGACCACTTGGTCATTCAATTGACCCTCAATTGTTGACCAATTAGGGTTGAAGTCGACTCAATTAGGGTCTATCAATGTTCACCCATCAACACTCAACAATGTGACTCAACATAAGGTTGAACCCTTCAATTGAGCTCCAATTGGGCCCAAACTTGGCCCAAACGGTCTTTTGGTCATGTGGGTGGTCCCCACATGGTCTTGAGACCGTTTGCCCAAGGTTTCATCAAAGTCTAATGTGATTTGATAGGGGTTGAACCATGATTAAACCACAAAACAGAATTTTGATTAAATTGATAACTTATTTGCAATTAGGTCCTCAATTGGTCAAATTACTTAACCCTAGACCTTTACACGGTCTTGGGTGATTGTCCTCTCGGTCTTGAGACCGTTTGGATGAATTCCAAACGGTCTTGAGACCGTTTTCCCATCCAATTTTGGATTCTAGTGGAAATTCAACAAGGTTGAACAAATTGAGTTGATGATTATATCAATACTTTAATTGCAATGTAATTTGGTGTAATTGTACCTTCAATTGGTCAACTATCCTTGACCCCAGACCTCCAAACGGTCTTGGTTGATTTCCCTCGCGGTCTTGAGACCGTTTGGGTGACCCCTAAACGGTCTTGAGACCGTTTAGGTCAATCAACCCTAAAAACCCTAATTAGGTCACCATAATTTCAGTACTGATTTCACCTAGGGTTAGCCCTAGTATTCACCCTTCAACTCTTAGCCCGTTTGGAATTAGACCATCAAACTTGGTGGGTTGTTAATTAACATTATTTTGAACAGTAATCGCATACGGTCAATGCCTGGTCAACGAACTTACACGGTCTTGAGACCGTTTACCCAAAAAGGCAAATTCAGACCGTTTGAGAATCAGGAATAAATTCATTTAAAGTTGTGACTTGAAAAGGTCATATCTCCCGATTCCTTTGGAGTTAGCATCCCAAATTTTGAGGGTAATTAACCTATATAATCAGGAACAGATTCCTTATACGGTCCATTCCCGGTCAACGGGGCCAAACGGTCTTGAAGACCGTTTGCCCTGTCGCGGTCTCGAGACCATGTGCTCACCTCGCGGTCTTGAGACCGAGAGAGAAAACTGGTGAGACCGTTTAAGAAAGTGAAAAGCGGTGGGTTTTTCTTGGAAATCACGCCTTCATCTCCTAGATCAAGAACAGTACGAATATCCCATGGATTTGCTTGCAAAATAACAGGGAAAAGTAGGGAAACATGAAGAACTATCATCTAACCGCATATAAGAGATGTATATAGTAAAACATGGGTTTAGAGTTATAAAACCCGCCTAAAGCTTGCTCCTTGAGCTCCAAGCTTTCAAGATCCAAGATCTAATGGCGTCTTTGAGTTCCCACAGGTTGGCCAAGGTGAAAACTCCAGGGAAAGATGAAAAGAGTTGGCTAGAAGGATAGGGTTTCGAGAGTTAGCCACCAAATTGACCTTGAATTCGAGTTCTAACCATGGAATTAGGCAAGAAGAGGGGTTCAAACCTACCTTGCACCCTTGGTCGTCCACCTTGAGCTCCAAGACAGTCCTTAGTCGGCCAAGCAAAGAGGAAACAGTGATATGCACGAAGGAAAAGTTCCTTTGCTTGAGAGGTGAAGTATACATATACTTGGGTGATGTTTCATTAAAGGCCCATAAGTTTCCCCATAATTCCAATTAAGTCCTTCCTTCATCACTTGCTCATCCCTTACTCTTTATTCTAAGGACAAACCTTATCTTAAGGTCTAGAAAAAGAAGGCAAAGAAGAACAATCTAATAATAAGGTACGTACATAAAGAACTATTGCACATATACCCTGATTATTCAATCACAAGGCATATTTCATAACTTGATAACTCAATTGAGGTGACTCCCTCATCATTTCTTCTCTTAATGATGGCAAGAGTCTAAAAGATACATTAGATGATATGTTTTACAAATTTGCATCCCTTAATTTGGGTAAATTGCATTTTACCCCAAATTAGGGTTTCAAGCCCTGGGATTGCTTCCACAGCTGCACCTTGGTGCCCTAGCTTGGGAAATCCCTCTTACTTTGCCAAAAAGATTCTCATGATGTCTCAACATCAGAGGAACATCTCATCATGTGCAAATTGCAAGCTAACCTTTTCAACTGGGTAAATTGCACATAGGTCCTTGTATAACAAAACAATGCTACAACTTTAAATAAAAAGGAGCAAATACTGAAATATATGTTTCTGAGAAACTTAATTACATGCTCAGAGTTAATCACAAAGATTTAATCACATATTTAGGCAAAATACCTAGGGTTAACTCATAACCCAGGTCAGGGATGTTACAAATAATATGGTCGGAGGAGAGTTATATCTCTCGCTGGGACAATTACAATTGTCTCACCCCCGTGGGATCCAAATTTTTAGGTGGACGTGCATTAGGAGGTGAAAACCTTTTTGCAGAGGAGGAACAACAACTGAGGCAGTAGTGATAGCTCAGGTTGAGTGTACTGTCTGTCGTGTCTTGTAAATAGAAGTCCTATGTGTCGTCTCTGTACTCTCAGGTCCTTGGAGTTGGTTCGTATCGGTTTCATGAATAATCTGAGATTTTGGCTTGAATGCCTCGAGGTTTTATGTTGCTCTAGTATGGTTTTTAATAGAGCGACTATTATATGTCATCCTCGAGAAGAGATGGTACAGTCTATGTACAATGTGAACAATGATGTATAAAGTTTTGGTTCTTCCTTTAAGAGTTTTCCTAGAAATGGATTTCTTTGCAAAATGGTTTTAATTTTTAGTGATTTTTGTTAATCTGCTATTTATGTTTAATTTCATTTAATTAGTAACGATTTGTTTGACTGTCGTCACAAAGTTTGGTATCAGAGCTTAAGGTTCGCTGAGTCTACAGAGACATAGGACTAAGGTGTCGAGTTTGTGTTAGTATCCTCCAGTATACCCTATAGTGACTTCTGCTTGTGCAGAAGAAAGGGTGAAGTTTATAAATGACTAGGGAACCCGAGGAATACATTGTTGAGGGCAATGTTGTTGCACCAGGAAAGGGTGCAAGGGATCAGGCAAGAGAAGAATGAATGCCTGAGAATTCCCATCATGATACGATCAGGATAGAGAATCCTATGTTTATGCTCTTGTTGGGAAGGCTAGGACAACCGTGATACATATAGTAGACTGGATACTAGCATTACAACCTAGGTTACCAGTCCTCAATATGGAAACTTTGGGCTTTTAAAAGGGGTCCTGAATGACATAGTCATGTTGAAACAGTGGAAAATGTGGAAAAGATTAACATATGGTGAGAAATTAGACTCTGCCATAAGTTTAGACAGATAGTATATCTGTGGTGGTAGTGCCCAAGAAGGGGAAATATGTCGAGAACTAAGGAAATTTTATTACAATTCCAGAGACATTTGTCTAGTTGTTCTAAAAAGCCAAAGTTTTCGGTGCCACCAGTGCAATAAATGCCTAGTCTACCAGGGCAGTAGCCACTATGTAAACGCAAAAAGTCTTAACTTTCCACCAGTAAGAAATCATGGCTTAGCTTATACATCGATAATAAGACTGATAAGACCATGGTACAAGGACAAGACATGTATAGATGTTTACATGTTGAGCATACTAAACTCTTTTCTTTGAAAAGAAGGGAGGAAATGACTCAACAGTCGAGGAAGGCTCGGTAGGGCATACAAAAGTTACAGCCCAATTGTGTAAAAAGACAAGAGTAACAACATGAAATAGCTATACTCTATGTGTTGAGTCAACCTGGAGCGGTAGATGACCGCGAGGGGTAACAGTTAGATAGAGCTTTTTATTTCAATATGCCTTATCTTGATGCTATTTGATAATCCTAAAAAGGATTGATGTTATGGATTTCCCTATTGACTGTCCAATGGGGACATAGGGAAGATATGATGAGAACTAGAAATTTATATTCTGTTCAGTATTCTTTTAAATGCTTTATAATTGCCCTTATCTGTGTGAAAGAGGATGAGGTATATATGTGGTGCCTGGAAAAAATATAGGAATGTTAAATCTTGTGTTTATAATTATATGAAAAGTAAGGAACATGATAGTAAACAAAGTGCATACTACCTAATCTCAGTACTTGTATACCCTGGCCAGATATATAATTATTGGAGATAGGGCAAGTATGGGACTCTTAGATTGTTATCTTTCTGATTACTCTGATCAAGTAATCATTCTGAGACAATCTAGTGAGTATAACTAAACTGGAAATATGATATGGACATGTATATCACATCCTAAGTGCAATAAAGTGGAATCTTAGATGATCTCAGATCAATTTGTATGTATGAGGAAATGAAAAGTATAATCCTCATGATAAGAGAATGAGAACAAGGGAGATGAACCATGTTAGATAAAGCATGTGTGAAAATTAAAGATCTTTTCCCATGATGTGGAAATGGGAAATGTGATAAAATCACAAAATGCTCATGAACATGATAGACAATAACAAAGAAAGGAATAATAATATGTAATCATCCTTATAATTTCTATGTTGATGGCAAGGAACCTAGGATGAAACACGAGTAAATGACTCATGAATAGTTGAAAGTTCATGCAATAATCAGAGGAGATGATAATCTCTTCTCTTTGATAAACAACCATGGATGATGATGGGGTGATAACATGAATATGTTCCTTTATGTTCTTTCCCTTCTGGGACATGGCAATCATGTGGGTCTTATGACACTTGATGTGCATAAGCTAAAAATGTTCAATTGATGGATACTTAGAAAAGTATCAGTTTCTCTTGGACTATGGGTCCAAGATAAAGATATGTGTAACAAGTATGTCTCAAAATGAAAGAAAGATGAGGATGTGATGTGTTTTCGACACATGTGATGGATACCAAGGTAAGAAATTCTGGTATATAAGAAGTATCAGGTGATATGGCAAAGTAAAAACATAACTCCTAAATTAGATTATTTATGTTGGTTACCTGGAATGGCCAACTGTGAAATTAGTCTAGTTACATATTGTTAGTATGGATACCATATGTTAGGGGTTTATGCCCCGCATAAACATAACATCAACAAAGATGTAAGTGGAAAAGGTGACAAATCAATGAGGTAACCTAAGTTAAATAAGGTATGTATAATGATTCTCTGACTAAGAAAAATGTTACCTGACACAGAGTTGACTCTACAGTCAATAATGAAAAGGACAGTGGAGTATGTGTCCTGTGTGAGAGGTTCACTGATAACCCTATGTGGAAGAACCTTGTGTTGATCAAAGTTATATGGAATCTCCATGATATTAATATGTTATGTGGAGACTTGATAATATGATGAATGAATAATAATTGTCTCCCTTTACCTGGGATTTTGGGGACAAAATCCTTATTAGGGGTTTATAACTTGTAACGACCCTAACTTGGGTTATGAGGTAACCCTAATTGTTTTGGATAATAAAGTTGCTTATAACTTTAATATAATCCTCTAAGGTTCTTTGTTAACATGTGACACACTCATGTTTCAAGTTTGGTCCCGATTGAATGTTGTTTGAGCAATTTTCCTTTGTTTTGGACCAAAGTGCAAATTACCCAAATTGAGGGGCTATAATGCAAAATTTCATATTTTAAACATGCCTCATGTGTTTTATCATCATTATAGAGAGAATGATGCAAGTTGGTGGCTTGTGTAAAGCCTAAATTCCAAGTTTGAACTTGTTTGAACAATGTTGGTACCTTGTGCACCAATTTTGGTACAAATTGTAATTTACCCAAAATGTGGGGTTGATATGCAAATTACAACCTATAGAATGTCCCTAATTCCTTTATGTATCATTTATAGGAGATAGAATGAATGATACCCCATGTTTGGATCAATTATGAATGATGATACTCTTGGTGATGAAATGACCAAGAAAAAGGGTTGAATTTGGAAGCTTAACTTGAGTTTTATCAAGTTGAAAAGCTTATATATGAGTGCCTATCGGCCATGGAGCCCAAGGAGGTATCCCATATCGTTTTGGGAACTCTTGGCAAAGTCCATATTGTGCAAAGCACCTCAAGGAAGTGAGTTGTGACGGCCAACAAGTTTCCTTAGAAAAAGTGTATCGGCTTGACTTAAAATAGTGATTAAACCTAGATGACTTATCCAAATGGATAAGCAATGGATGAATTTGCATCTCTAGATGATCCTCAACTTTTTTTAATGTAAATATAAATGTTTATGCATGCATGTACACGTGTCACCCATGCATGACACGTGGCACCTACTAGCTCAAAATGTTGACACCTCATTTTTTCCTTTCTTCGTGAACAACAAGTATATATACCCCTAGTATCACCCCTTAGTGCAATTTTGCGACCCTTACCACCCTCCTACCCTACGGTATCGTGCATAGAGCTCCCATATCGTGAAGGGATGTTGTGGTATCGTGCATGGGCCTTGGCGTATCGCCCATGGCACGACCATATCGCCCGAGTAGGTGATATCGGCCATATAGGGTGATATCGGCCATAGAGTGAAGTGTTTTGACACCAAGTGAGTGCCATATCATGCAAGTGAGTATCATATCGTGCAAGAGGGGTGGAATTTCGTGAGAGAGCACAAGGGTATCATGCATAGGCCTTGGGTATCGTCCATAGCAAGTATATCGGCCATAGCATGTTGATATTGCCCATAGCAAGTTGATATCGGCCAATTGAAGTGATTTTTCCCACAAGTGAGGGGGTATCAGACAAAAGCAAAGTTATGTCGGCCAAGAGGAAGTCCATATAACCTAGGAGTTGTAGGGTGTCGGCCAAGGAGCTAAGGAACTCAAAACTTAACCCTAAGGTAAGCTATAGTTATCTTCAAGCTCTCATGACAGATGATGGCACCCGATGGGATGAAGACAGAATCAATGAATGTTTTCCTAAGATCTATGCAATAAGAATTCATGTTATACACAGGAGCATGAGGAATAATGCAGATACACTGATGTGGTGGCCTTCAAGGGACGGGGAATTCATAGTTATATCAGCCTATTGGTTGGGGCTGCTTGGAAAAGAGGAAGCAAGGAATTTTGCACAACAGCGAGGGGATTCATTGTGGAAACATATGTGGCATGGCCGGTGGAGACCTAAGACAGCTCATTTTTTGTGGAGGGCAAGCACGGCCAGCCTTGCGACGAGGGGGCGCCTTTTTTATGGACACTGTGTGGAAGATGGAAAATGCATGTTGTGTGGTACTGAGAAGGAAATGATTCCTCATATGCTCTTTCGTTGCCCTAGCGCGGTGGAGGTGTGGGAACAGACGACAAGAGAGGTGCAAATATGGATGAGCGACATTAGTGATGAAGACATCATATCATCCATGAAGGCAGCGTTAGAGGGGAGGCCTTTACGCGAGACTGAGCAGATAGTAGTGGGCATGTGGAAAGCGTGGAGAGTTCGTTGCATCTGGATATTCCAAAGCAGCGACGTGTGCAGCAGCTATCTGTTACGTGATGCAATGACGACGGTGTGTCAAGGAGGAAGTTGTCACGCACGGTCGGGGTGCGGGGCAGACCGAGAGACAACCATGCATGGCGTACGTAGTGGAGTCAACGATGGGCAGGAGGGTGGGAGAGAGGCAGATGTAGACCACCATGATAGGCAGGGGGCGTCAGGCGTGGAAGGAGAGAAGGCGAGGGCAAGACGGGGAGTAGGTCGGATGAAAACGGCAACACAACAGTGCATAACATCTGCAACGGTGATGCGATGCGGGTGGGAGGCAGCAACGCGGGGGGAGGGTACGTTGTGAGAGATAACGCTAACACAGCGTCGTGTGAGAACAATGACGGCGTGGCGTTGCGGGGTGAAGGCAACGTCGACGTGAACTGTATTGGCATGGGTGTCAGCAGACAGCAGGGAAGCGAGGGGGGAGGCATTATGGGGAGTGCTGGTGGGGGGCGTTGTGGATGGAGTAAGCCAATGCAAGGCAGATTGAAGATCAACTTCGATGGGTCTGTCGGGGAGGATGGAGGGGCAGGGATGGGTTGGGATGTTAGGGATGATGCGGGCAGTTTAGTGGAGGTTGATGGGGAGAAGGTCAGCACAGGGACGGGTGTCGTTGTATCGGAGTTGTTAGCGGTAAGAGCAGTGTTGCAATGGGCAATCACAAAAGGATACGATTTCATTGAAGTGGAGACGGATTCTATGGAGGTCGTCCATGCATGCACAACGAAGAAGACATGTCGAGACTATGTTGGAGCTATTGAGGAAGATGTCAAAGAGTTGAATCATCTTTTTTCCTTCTGTAGTTTGAATCATGTCAATTGTAGATGTAATAGAGTAGCCCACGAGGTGGCCAACTTGGCTCGTCGGGGTCATGCAGCTAGGTTTTCCTTGTCAAGCCATTTCCCTTTGAACTTGCAGTCGATTGTAAACCTTGATTTGATTAGTTAGTGATAGCAACGGGGAGCCCCAATCATAGGGCTTCCCGTCCCTCCCTCAAAAAAAAAGTTATCTTCAAGCTTGAATTGAAGCATGGAATTAGGGTTATGATCTACCTTTCTTTTCCTCTTCACCAATTGCTTATCCATGGTGATTCCTTGTATATGAAGGAGTTGTGAACGAGCCTTGGACCTTTGATAAAGTCATCTTCAACCTTAGGAACATGGATATTTGGAGCTTGAAGCTTTGAAGTGGTTCTTAAGGCGGGTTATATAACTTGAACTCAAGCATGTTATTATTCTTCACCTAAATTGTTATGATTAGTGAAATACTTTTAATACTGAAATTTCCTGAAATACTTGATGAAATTATGAGTTCTAGTAATTTCTTAGACCTGTTACCATGAATTATAGCAGTTAGAACAAAGGTCTAGAGCTTGAAGAAGATGGTGTCACTTTGTAAAAGTGATATTGGGTTCAAGTATAAATACAAGTAGTTATAACCCGATATGGGTATGACTTTCCCGATATGTCTTGCAAAATATGTTGCACAAGATGTTGCACAAGATGCTTGCACAAGATTCTTGCATGATAGGGAGTCTAGAATAGACTCCATGCATGATACAAGGTTAATTATATATTTTTAAGATGACAAGAAACCCTAATTTGGGTAACCCGATATAAGTGAAGAGTAACAAGGGTTATTACACGACACATATGGTTGTGTGATATACATGGTTGCATGACATGGTTGCGCAACATGGTTGCATTATATGGATGCACGATAGGGTTGCACGATACAAAACCCTAGATGATATGGTAACCCTGACCCATCATGGCTAACCCTAGATGGTGACTAGCCTGATAGGGTGATTGAATGTACTTCTAGCCTGACATGGTGATGGGTTGATACTCATAAGTATCATGGGAGACACATACATATACCTTGTGCCTGATATGAGGTCAAGAAGGTACCTCATGCCCGATATGGAGACAAGTGCAAATCCTAACCCGATATGGTGAGTGTTCATACACCTCCAACCCGATACAGTGGTATCTATACACCTACAACCCGATATGGTGAACATATGCACACCTCCAACCCGAGACACCTTGTAAAGGTGAGAGTAAGACACTCTTAGGAGTAATGAGTATAAAACCAAGTAATGGTATGGATAATACCTTGATAGGTGAAACACCTAAAGTGGTTGATAATGGACAACCTTATATCAATAATGTCTCAACCTGAGATGAGTCCATATCAATTTATGATGGTTGGACAATTCAAATGTATGACTTATGATCAATACACTACAGAATAAATGTGATGGGCTAGTGCATAAAGTATTAGGATGGGAAATACCCTTATACAAGATAAGTTGATGAACTTAAGTAAGTTAAAAGTGATGAGGGAAGTGATACATTAAGACATGATAGATATCATATCCAGCATTTCAAGGTTGATGTACCTTGATGCACCTTAAATCCAATATACTTGGATAAGTAACACATGAAGTGTGTTATGTTAACTATTACATTGATATGTAATAAGTTTAATGCACTTTGATAAGTGTGGGCTAACATACCTTGAGAAAGTGTTAAGCCAAGTTAATAAAGTATGATGTAATCATACCCTGGTAAGGATGAGAGACGAACTCATACCTTGTGTTAAGGATTCATTTAATGATAAATGATGAGAATAAATAAGTATGATTGAATACTTATGATATCAATGTTTGCTCCTAGATGTGTGGAGCAATGAATTAGGGTTTGATCATTGATAATATGACCTTGAAAACCTAAATGGTTAATTATGGAAAACCCTAATGAAGGGTAATGATATGTAAGAGAAACCCTAATCGATAAGAAAGGAAAACCCTAACCCTAATGATGGGAAGGTGGTATCTCTTTTATTGCATAAGCCTTGTAAGACATGTTAAATACTTGTATAACAAGTATAATGATCAATGGACTTGTGAGCCATGTGAATAAGTTGTTTCCTAGTGAGAGGTGACAAGATGTGCAATGGCCTTATGAGCCATGTGAATAAGTTGTTGTCTAGTGAGAGGTGACAAGATGTGCAATGGCCTTGTGAGCCATGTGAATAAGTTGTTGCCTAGTGAGAGGTGACAAGATGTGCAATGGCCTTGTGAGCCATGTGAATAAGTTGTTTCCTAGTGAGAGGTGATAAGATGTGCAATGGCCTTGTGAGCCATGTGAATAAGTTGTTTACTAGTGAGAGGTAACAAGATGTGCAATGTCCTTGTGAGCCATGTGAATAAGTTGTTTCCTAGTGAGAGGTGACAAGATGTGTGATGGCCTGGTGATCCATGTGAATACTTGCACAACAAGTGAAATGAATACCTTGGTCTGAGGACCTAGAGATGATGGTTACCTGTTATAGAGGTAACAATGTTATGTGACGATCTAAGGGTTTGAATACCCAGATCCAAATCATGATAATGATTATGTGAAGGGATGAGAAATCCCAGTAATATGATAAGGGACTGAGATCCCAAGTATCATATGTTTTAAAGATTTGAAAATTACGTGATAGATGTATTATACCTTTCTTTGTAGCATTTGTCATAATAATTCATGTGTGAAAACTTGACTGATGCTAAAAGAATATGGTAATGCACTTAATTAATCAAGTGGAATTTTATCATGTAGTGCCCTAACCATAGATCCATTCGGTGCCAGGTCCCTCCCTGAATGGTGAAACGGGTTGCTCCGTGGCATAACCCGGAGACCGCATATTTTTGAATATGCGGGGGTGATGGGCAAAAATATTTGTACGCCCTAATGTTGGATTGATGTATGATAAACACGAGATCTCTCAATCCTTCATTATATGTGTCGGTATGGATGTATCACGAATCTCCCGAAGATGAAGTTCGGGATGGATGTTAGATAAACACGAGATCTTTCTCTCCCGAAGAGAGTGGAGTTGATGTTGTAGCTCTACATAGAGAAGTTGCCAATATACCCTGGAAAGCTATTTAGCAGTGACACGAGATGTCCTGCATGTTGTCTCGGACTGGTGAATACGGGTGAGGTCTTGGCATCCGGCTCTGCCATTGACCTTGTATGGTACCGATTTTGACTTCGCAGTGGTCGGTTGGAGATGCGCGGTATACCTCATCTCCTCAGGGCATAAGTGTGATTGTAAAATGTAATCATCCATATAGCATGTTTGTTTAAGGATTGAATATGAAAATCATTGGCTGATGTTACATTTCTTTTATGCATCCTTAGTGGATAGATGTTATTTATGTTTCTTTACATTTCCTGCAAGGCAGATAGATGATTGATAACTCTACCATGGGTAGATGCAATGTTCTCCTTAAGAAAGGAGATTACTACATTTTGTTCATATAATGAATTACCCTGCTTATTAATATAAAAAGAACCTCTGCTCAGTTTATAAATGCTTAATTTGTGATAATAATATGGTCGACGAAGAGTTATATCTCTCGTCGGTACAATTACAATTGTCTCACCCCCGTGGGATCCAAATTTTTAGGTGGACGTGCATGAGGAGGTGAAGACCTTTTTGCAGAGGAGGAACAACAGCTGACGCAATAGTGACAGCTCAGGTTGAGTGTAATGTCTGTTGTGTCTTGTAAATAGAAGTCCTATGTGTCATCTCTGTACTCTCAGGTCCTTGGAGTTGGTTCGTACTGGTTTCATGAATAATCTGAGATTTTGGGTTAAATTCCTCGAGGTTTTATGTTGCTCCAGTATGGGTTTTAATAGAGTGACTGTTATATGTCATCCTCAAGAAGAGATGGTACAGTGTATGTACAATGTGAACAATGATGTATAAAGTTTTGGTTCTTCCTTAAACAATTTTCCTAGAAATGGATTTCTTTGCAAAATGGTTTTAATTTTTAGTGATTTTTGTTAATCCGTTGTTTATGTTTAATTCCGTTTAATTAGTAACGATTTTTTCAACTGTTGTCATAGTGCATACCTCTCATAGGGAATCTGCAGTGTTCAGGGCATCTAAATGTCTAATTTACTCTTTACATTCACAATTCAATCATCACATCAACATATCTTAGTTTAGCTTTGTAAACCATTCTTTTCATAGACCATCTGATAACATTTACCATAACTAAATTGTTAAGCATCACCACATCCTATACTAAGAATATTGATATCACAATACTTGATTCATTGAACACCCTATCCTTAGGGTTTCATTTACCTCATTCACTTATCACATGGCTCTCATAAGGATTTAATATGTCATAAACATCCACTAAATATAGATTGCTTTAAACAAGTCATATACAATCAACATATGTATGAAATCCTCGAATTGAGCTAAATTTGGGTTTTCCATGCCATTCATTGAGATATTATGAATCAAGAATAACATTTCATAAATAGAGTCTATGATGCCAAGAAAAACACTTCAAATGGATTTCACCATATTTATTCACAAATTTCCAACTTTCCACTCATATAGGGCTTCACCCTCTTTATGAAGATATAAAGCAAACACTATTCAAATCACATGAAATCCAAGATAGTATCTGACATATGTGTACTACACATTCAGATAAACAATAATTCATAACCAAGGTGATCTAGATAAACAAATTTCTCTATTTAATTATACCGTAATTTCAGTCAAGTCAAATTCCCTATATTTTAGTTTACTCTTATAACCTTTGCAAATACTTAAGGAATTATCATTAGGATGTATTTTATACATTTCTAATATGAATTTATCATCTGAAATTCAAACAAACAGAGGAAGAATCCATTTCATATCATTTTGCAACAACTTAGATCAAACAGACAATTCAGGGTTTGTAGTCGCATACTAAGAAATTAAAGATTATGGATGATTTAACCAATTTTTGTGCAATATACTATTTAAAGGAAGTTCTCACTCATCCTAAGGTGTGAATACACCTTAAAAACGTAGCTCATCCCTAAAAATATCGATCTCATATCAAATCCCTAGCAATTCACCCAATTCTTCTTCCTTTCAACTCAGAAACCTTAGAAATGAAGATTAGGAGAGAAAGAGTGAGAAAATGACTTGATTTGATATGATTTCAAATCCAATCAGGGGAGGGACAGAATCTGGACATCTGAGATAAGATTCACCATGAAACTATGTCCAAAGAAGCTAAACTTACATGATTTCATCATTCCTCAGACCGCAAAACCCTAGGTCAGCATCTCCATCACTATCTCCTCTCAAACCCTAACTCTCCCTCTCTCTCTAGGATTTCATTTCTCTGGATTGAATCACGAATTATGAGAGATCCTTGTGTGTTAGGTTGACTGTATAGAGCAATTGAGCCACTTGGGTCAATTGCACATTGACCCCTCACTATACTTTCTCTTATTTCAGCTGAATTTCCTGTCATAATAGTATTATTGTAATTCGTCTACTGATAAGGTCAAAACACATCCAAAAATTATGAAAATTTTAAATATTGTTTATGATTGAGTTTTAGATCTCAGTTAAAATTTCATATCATTTGGAGTTACCAATAAATAAATAAAAATAAAACACTACACTGCTAAAAAGCACTCTATGAGCATTTCGGTCAAAGTATAGTTTGACTGAGAACCACATTCAAAGAACACTCAAATATTCTAAAAAGTTTCTCCAATATGCATGATTGATTTATCCATATCATATCAAAAAGTCAATTAAATACAAAATTTGTAGAAAATATGAAAAATCATTTACCACGCTGCTATCCTGATCAAATTCCATATTCATGTACTATCAAAACCCTAATTTTTGCCGATTAGGGTTTACATTTCTCAAACCCTAATTCTTCAAACTAAAATCATAGTTAGAGTTCCTTCTTAGGTTTGAAACATCACAATTGATCTACTAACATTAATCAAGTCTAAATGATGTTCAATCTAATCAAGCATGTACTCATTCAGGTAAACCGTAGTTTACCAATTAAGCACAAATGTGGTCATTACAGCTAAAGTCTTATTAAAAATTGTTCTTCACTTTGGCTACCATCAACTTAAAGTCAAAGATTCTGATATTTCTAAAACTACTTTTTGAACTCGTTATGGGCACATTTCTAGTGATGCTATTCGGGTTGACCAATGCACATGGCGTATTTATGAACCTGATGAACAAAGTCTTCCAACCTTATCTTGATGAGTTTGTGGTCATATTCATTGAAGATATCTTGATCTATTCTGATTCTATGGAAAAACATCGGGAACACTTGCGAGCAGTTCTTGACATCCTTCGAACCCAGAAATTTTGTGGAAAGCTTTCAAAATGTGAATTCTGGATTGATAAAGTCATGTTTCTTAGACATGTCATTTTTGGGGGTAACATATTTGTTGATCCCGCCAAAGTCTGTGTTGTACTTGATTAGCAACATCCTTGAAATCCTTCTAAAATCTAGAGATTCTTGGGTCTAGTTGGATATTATCATCGCTTTATTCTAAACTTTTCCAAAGTGGCACTTCCTCTGACTAAGCTAACTCGAAAGGACGAGCACTTCATCTGGTAAGCTGCTTGTGAATCTAGTTTCTAGGAATTAAAGTAGAAATTGACGTCAGATCCTGTTCTTTTTCTACCATCTGGCAATGAAGGGTTTGTGATATACAGTGATGCTTTGAGGAATGGTTTAGGATGTGTCCTGTATCAGAATGGAAACGTGGTGGCATTTGCATCCAGACAGATACAACCCAATGAACTAAATTATCCCACACATGATTTGGAATTAGTTGCAATCATTCATGCTCTCAAAATATGGAGGCACTACTTGTACGGGGCAATGTTTGACATCTTCACTGACCCCCAAAGCTTGAAGTACATTCTGACACAAAAGGACCTAAATTTGCAACAATGGCGATGGATTGAGTATCTAAAGGACTATAATTTCACTATTGCCTATCATCTCGGTAAGGCAAATGTAGTCGATGACGCCCTTAGTAGGAAAATGTCAGTGTGTGCATCCTTATCTGTTCCCGAATGGAGGAATGTGGAGGACCTAGTGGTTTAGAAGCCACAATTCCTGTCTAATCATGTACATGTCAACAATATCTCTATCACGTCTGACTTACATTATGAACTTCTTGAAGCACAAAAAGCTAGTCTTAATCTTGTGTAGCTCTCCTCTCTCCTGTCAAAGCCTCAAACACATCTATCTGTGGGTCTTGATGGTGGTCTTCGATACAAAAACCGAATGTGGGTTCTTGAACAGACAGTTGTGAAGATGAAGATTCTCAGTGAGGCACATGGGTCAAAGTACACAGTTCATCCAGGCACGGTGAAGATGTATAAAGACCTACAACATCAGTTCTGGTGGAGGGGCATGAAGTGTGATATTGTTGCATTTGTATCCAGATGTCTGACATGCCAGAGAATCAAGGTTGAGAACCAGAAACCAGGTGGTCTACTATAACCCCTTGAAATTCCAGAATGGAAATGGGAACACATCACCATGGATTTCGTGGTAGGGCTACCCAAGACCAGGAAGGGATACGACGTTGCATGGGTCATAATGGATTGTCTCACCAAGTCATCTCATTTTCTCCCTGTAAAAACTACTACAAAAGTTTCTGATCTGGCCGACCTCTATATATGGGAGATAGTACGTCTGCATAGAGTTCTAGCATCCATTGTCTTGAACAGGGACCCAAAGTTCGCTTCAAAGCTATAGAAGTAGGTTCAAGAAGAACTAGGCACCAAGTTGAACTTCAGTACTACATACCATCCACAGACAGACGGGCTGTCAGAATGCACAGTACATATTCTAGAGGACTTTATGTGAGCTTGTGTAATTGATTGGGAAGGCTCGTAGGACCATTACCTACCTTTAGCTGAGTTCACATATAATAATAGCTATCAGGCGAGTATTGGGATGCCTCCCTATAAAGCTTTATATGGGTGCCCCTATAGGTCTCTACTACACTGGGATGACATTGGGGAACATACCTTGATGAAATCTAAGGAGATGCAGCTATATACAGATAAGGTTGCACTGATCAGTTAGAGGATGAAGTGAGCACATGATAGGCAGAAATCTTATGCAGATGCTCATCGATAGGAATGATAGTTCTGAGGAGGTGATCATGTCTTTCTAAAGATCCGACCTATTTGAGCTTTGGCCAAGAATAAAAGAAAGCTCAATCCTCGTTATGTTGGACCCTTTGAGATTCTAGAAAGGGTTGATGAATGTGTCTATCATCTTGCTTTTCCACCTCAGTAAGGTGACATGCATAATGTCTTCCATGTATCGAATCTGAAGCCTTATGTCAAAGATCCAAGTCACATTCAAAATCATGAGCCACTAGAGTTGAAGGATGATCTGTCATATGTTGAATCCCCGATCAAAATTCTTGATTTCAAGACAAAGGATCTTCAAACTAATCAGCATATAGATATGGTGAAAGTTCTTTGGAGCCACCATGATCAAACTGATGCCACATGGGAGCTCAAGTCTGAGGTCGAGCATAAATATCCACATCTCTTTTAGGCTGCTTGAATTTTGGGGACAAAATTCTTAAAAAGGAGGGGAGAATGTGACAGAGTGAGTTTTTCATATTATTTCCTCTCTCTTAAAGTTTATTTCTCAAGTTGTTAACAAAATTGTTCTCAAATACCTCCCTCACTAAATTGAATAGAAAGGAGTCACTAAATTCAAATAATGCAAACCCTAGTGTCTTTCAAAGGTGAATTATAGGTAGAAATATATTTAGTCAATAACCATGATCAATATTTGAATTTCAATCCCAGTTTTATACCACAGCTACATCATGACATTATAAAGATACACCTAAAATTTCAGTACAATTGGATTATCCAATTGAGAGATATAAGCAATTGAATTTTAGGTACATATTTCATCGATTGTGAGCCTAGGGCCTAAGTTTTTTGAGATGAATGTCACACCCCACCCCCTTCAGACCTAGGGCGCGGACCTTAATAATAACCTTTGATCTCAGCCATCCAAGCTGATCAAATGACTACCAAGTCATCTTCAACCCCTGAAAAATGTGGGAGGTTGGTGCCGCCCAAATAGAAAACCTTCCCCCTCCTCATGATAACAACCTAGACCTAGTCGAACCGCGTGTTTTGGAGGATAGATTCCTCTCTTCGAGGTGAGTGCAACCATCTATCACACGTCACCCTACCCCTGGTCAGTGAGAATGACCTCCCCCCTTTCCACACCTCTCACCGGTGGTGGTGGCCAAATTTAGGGCTTCCCTCTATGCCACCTCTCCAGCCTATTTAAGTATCCCACTAGCACCGCCTACCCTCTATTGATCATCTAGCACCCCAAATTGTATTGACAGGTGTCGCCATCATCCCAAACCTGAACCACCTCACCTCGCCTAACCCCTACTTCCTCCTTCATTCCAGGAGCCTCCACCTTCCAATCCATTGAGGTTACACCTTCCTGGGATCTCGAAGATTCGAGCACTACCCCCTGTTGGACCTGTGAAGGTCTACAAACTCGATTCAACAAACTGCTGCAACCGAGCTCAGGAGCTCCATCGCCGGCAAGGTCGGGGACACGTTGAACAGCAGGGAGTGATCGTAGAGCCTCACAAACCTTGCACGAAGCTTTGTGAACCCTCAATCCAGCCCAAGCCTGAGGGTAGGTAAAACCCAGAAACCTCATTTGGCTTTTCCTAACCGTTGTAGATCAAAACCAGAGCTATGGTCCATCTCCAGTAAACTTCTTGGGCTCGTTGAACTCAGCGAGACCGCGCAAACTGAACCCACTCCTCCTCACACACTCAGAACTCACCTATCTACCCTGACCTATCACCATCTTTTCCTGCAGTGATCGTGCTCTACTTCCATGGTGTGAGCAAACAATCAAAGGCTTCCTTTTACATGAATGCCCATATGATATCATGCCTAGTCATTTTTCGAGCAAGGGCATTCTCGCCTTTTTTGTTCCTCCTTTTCTGACCCTCTAAACCGAGCCATGGTTCGTGGGTTAGTGGGAGGATCTGGGAAATTAGATCCTTCACTAGATCTGCGATACCAAGCCTGCAAATCCTTTTTATTTTCATTTTATTTCTTCAAGAAATTACTTGATTGGTCAGTTTTGTAGAAATCCTTATAAATATCTTCAATGTCCAATAAATTCCCATAAAATATCCATGTTCTTAGAAAAATGAGGAAAACCTATATAAATTATCACTTGTACCTAAATCCAACTCTAGAACGATGTATTCTTTTATAACCTTATGTTATGTCCTTTTAATTTTAATTTTTGGAAAATAAATATGGGAACAAATGACAATACTTTTTGTAAAATCTTGAAGTATTAAATCTGAACCTTATTCCATTGATTTGAAATCCTAAAACTATGATCAATAATAATAAGGTTCATACTAGTATCACATGAATGGCCATTATTTTACCTCTCCTTCAATAATGATGAGTAAGAAAAGAACCAATTATCCAACTCACTCTCACACCTTCCAAATACTCTGATCTTAGCCTTTGACACTAAAAGGAAACCCTAGTGAGTCAAAGACCCTAAATGAGGTGTTGACAGCACATAATGACATTAGGTATTTATTTTCCTATCAGGGTGATCCATTTATTGTTATTCTAGACTCTTGGAATCCATATCTAATCAAAATAGGTATGTGGCCTTATTAAGTATAAGACTAGTTTTCCTTGGTTGCTTATGATATGATGTATCTTGTATGAAACTACTTGCTAATACCTTGTTGGTTGAACTACTATACTATATGGTTCACCAAAACTTAATGAAACATAAAAGGACATTGTGATGAGTTGTAGCTACTAGTGCACATGGCCCAGTGTGGATGTATGTTTCCTAACATGGATGTATGATGAATTGCCCATGTTAGATGTATGATGAATTAATTTTTCCCATACTAGATGTATGAGAAGTGTTTATAAAATTGTAGTACAACTGCATCTAATGAAAAGTGTAAAAGAGGTGTTTACCTAATTTTCTGCCTTAAGCAATGGTTTTCTTTTCTTTCTTCTTTCTTCAAGTATTTTCATACATGCAACCATACTATTGTATCTTTCACCACGTACCAACTTTTGTTGACGATTTTTGTTTCTCATATTTTCTAGGTACAAGGAACAAATAATGCATCTCAAAGTACCTGAAGCCATCAATAAATGGACATGGAGGATAAAATAGATAGATTTCTATTTCTTACCTCTTTTCAGTAAGATATTTGCTTTTCTACTAGATGATATATAGGATATTCTAGATCCTAGGTATTTTGTTTCCTTTTTATAGAACTATTAATCTCTTCTATCTCAAATAATTTATGTAATGACTTTATTATTATCAACGAATGGATATTTGTTTGGCTATTCAGTGGTGTTGTGAACAACAATCTTGGCCCACTTCTCTGGTTTATTTGGCTACCTTAATCTCTTGTATTTTCCCTTCTGACATTTATAGATATGAGTGCACGCATATCTGTGAATGTCACTAAGGAAAGTATATAGAAATTGGGGTCGCCACATCTAGTTTTTTTGTGAAAAAGAAGGTTGAAACTGTGTGGTTCGGCATAGACTATAAGCATTGAATAAGATGACCATCAAGACCAAATATCATTTGTCTATGATTGATGGTTTTTTTGATTAATTGTTGATAACATCTCATTTGGTGAACGTTTTGCACCTGTTTTATTCCTATATGAACATCCCTTTCATGGATTTTTCTATATATTTAAATATCTTTGAACAATATTAGGACATGACTAAAAGCCTTTACTTTATCCATGTAGATCATTACCAATGCATCTCCATCACAGCCACAACAACTATATGCGGACAACTATCCTGACCATTACATGTCCATGAGTGTATCGTGACCTAGAACAACTGTGCATGATAGTTGCATCCCCTATTAAGCTCTCAGTCACAACAATGTTGCCAGGTCACAATAGTTGTCGTGACTAAAACAGCCATCGTGACCGCAACAATCGTCGTGACTGTGACAGATATGAAGGTTGAAGAAGTTGACTGACCAGACTAGTATCACGATTGGTACTAGGTGGTGACCGCAACTCTAGTTTCGACTAGGGTGAGGGTGCAATCGAACACTTACTATGACGTTTAAGCATGTCACGACCAAAACAATGGTAGCGGCCAGGACGCATGTAGCAACCGCTACACATGGAATTTAGTCGGTGGGTGGCACCTATAAATAGGCCCCCGACTCCACAACGAAGGGGGGGTCATCAAGAGCAATGAAGTGTTGCCCAATTTCAGAGCCACTCTTGTTCATTTCCATTGGTCTTGGATATCTGAAGACGAAAGTTGGAGGAGAGAGAAGATTCACCATCATCTTCTTCGAGATAAGGAGTTGCCATCTTCCACGCCCACACTATATTTAGATCTAAAGAAGTATAATTAGTGTATCACCTGCTCCCTTCTCAAGATCTATTATCTTCCTCACATTGTACTTTCCCCCTCTTCATTATTCTTAATGTATCTACACTTTCATAACACCATTATTGTGCCCATTAACATTTGTGGCTAAATACCTTTCTTGGGTTGGGAGTAACCACTAAGGCTCTCCCAACATGTATATACTTGTATCCTTTTGAATATATATATATATATATATATATATATAGAAAATATTATCTACATACTCTTGCTCTTAATGCTTTACTTTCATGATTAGCTACAATCTTGTGATGTATGATTGTTAATGCCTCAAAAGAGTAGTATTAATGTTATCTAAGGGTTATGGAGTTGCATGAATGCATCAAAATGTTGGAATGCTAAAGCTAATGGTCATAAGGTATGCTTTGCGATTGTCTATTTTCCATCTCAAGAGAGAGACAACCTTATAATCTAGATCTATCCTAAGCTTGCGAGAGGAGGGAATAGACATATATAATGATTGCTTGTAATCTTTCTAAGAGTATACAAAAGGGTGTGGGTATTGCATGTTGGTGAGAGATCTTAGTACGTGAAACCCAATCCAAGTTCCCCTCCATACTTTGGTTACATATTTCTTGTTTGATTTTATTCTCTTATTTTGTTTTCTTTCCTTTTCTCTTATTGCTTTGTTTTGAGTAATATCATTTCTTAGGGAACATCATCTTAATCTACCCCCTTTGGTTTGGTGTATTTGAGTTTGCAGCTCTACATGCTTAACATTTACCAACCTTGTCCCTATCATTTGACCCCGATCTACTACATTAGACCTCATATAATAGTTGTAGGGGCCTGAGTGTTGGGTTATAAATCTAAGAGTCTGACTACACTAAATCTGTTACATTTTGGATGTGTGATTTAGGAAGGTCAACTTTTTAGTGCCATTGTCGGGGACAAGGCAAAATGGTACTTTTTAGAACTCGAGTTTTCTCACTATACACCCGTGCCTCAAGTTTAGCAATAAGCTTGACTACACAAAAACTCGAAATATGCTACATCTAGATTGCCTAGAATATTTCATTTTACACGTCTAGTTTTCTAACTTGACTATGTCATCTATTTAATTAGCCTAAAGGGAAGCAAATTTAATCAACACCTCACCCTCTTTTTAAGACACCATGCCACCTTGTAGAGATGGTAACCTTACTAGGGGGATCAAAATGCAAGAGTCCAACATAATCGTCCACATCTAGAAACCAAAGAAGACTGAGAGGAATGTCACTCTGACGGTCATCACCACGAGGAAGAAGATCGTGAAGAGTGATAAGAAGAGGAGCGACATCATCATGAGCACTGACATCACTGTAATAGAAGACACAAAATGAATCATCGAGATCGCAAATGTGATCATAATAACAGCAAGGAGGAAGATAACGAAGAAGATAAAATTCTTAGAGAATTGGCCGCTACCAGAGTTAACGAGTCAAGGTGCCCAATCGTCATCCAACAATTCAATGCAGCTAATTTCAAGCTAAAACCCATTGTGATCTCAATGATTTAGAACAAGCCTTTTTGAGGGAATTCGAAGAACAAGAATCCTTACCATCATCTTGATACCTTCAAAAACATCTGCGACACCATCAAGATGAGGGGAGTGCCTCAAGAAGTCATATATTGCAAGGGATTCATTTTCTCTCTAAAGAATAAAGCTATGTCTAAGTATCTTAACTTACCTCACCGGTCTATAGAATGACGGAGGCCCCTTGCAGATGCTTTCATCACTAAATTCTACCCCACTGAGAAAACCATATGAATTAGGCAAAAGATCACTTCGTTCATGAAAAAGCCTGGAGAGAACCTTCATGAAGCTTGGGAATTATATCAGGAGTATCAAAGGGATTGTCCTCACCACAACTACCATAAAGGATTTCTAGTGACAACATTTTACAATGGTCTAACTCCCACAAAGCGGACCTCGTTGAATGCAGCCGCCGAGAGTGATTTTCTTGGGAAAAAGTTGAGCAGAACTATGAAGATCATCAACAACATGGTTGCACTACAAGGAGGCATGAAGTATGAGAGAAGTAATAGAGGCTCAGCCAAGAAGGAAAGTGTTAAAAACTATCACGGCTCAAATTGAGAAGATGGCAAATGATGTCAAACATCTAAAAGACACTGGAGGTAAGAGCAAGAAACCCATTAAGAAAGTCATGAAGTGTGTCACATGTGGTGAAGGAGGCCATGGAATCATCTATTGTATCTATACATTACCAGAAGAAAGTGAAGAAAGTCAAAGTGAAGAAGAAATAGAAAACATCTCTTATGCAAATTTCAAACATCCAGACCATCTGGGATTCAATTATGGAAACAAAGAAGTTGCTGAGAACTCTCATCAACTGGGTAGTTCATCTAAGAAACCCCCATGATTCAAGAAAAAAAGTGGACTGACTGAGTATATCAGAACTACTAGCTGTCAATCAAATAAGAACAATTCCAAGGACAATATCAAAACAAAAATGTGAGCCGTCAAATCAAGGACAAAATCAATGTCAAAATCAGACCAAGGATAACAACTAGCCTAACATTATTGCTTAACTATTCGATTTTATAAAAAGGAAAGATTCGGTAAATGGCCAACTAACTCAAAGTTCCATCACCAACTCAGGAGTGTTAACAACGATGCAAACTCAGATGGTGGACATGCAAACTCATTAAAGACATATTGATCTACAGTTAGCCTAGCTGGAAGAACTCATGAAGAATCCCCCAGGGAAGATCCCATAGAACATAGAAACTGCAAAGATGGCTACACTCTGATGGGGGAAAGTTGTATAAAAACAACAAGAAGAGATCCACCATGAAAAACAAAAGGTTTTCAATCCAAAGACTAAACCCATTATTTTAGAGGAGGAATCTAAAAGGGAAGAGCCAATAATGGAAGACAAGGCCGAAGAAAATGACAAAAAGAAGGAAGATGTAAAGACCAAGAAGTCGAATACCACTGAAGAGATGTTTATGCAAAGAAATCCATATGCACCAAGAGTCTCATTCCCTTACAAATTGATTAAACCTCATTTAAAGAGGAGATATGAGAAATTCATGGAAGCGGTAAAGAAATTGCACTTAGATATCTTGTTTCTAGATGTGGTTGAGGAAATGCCTACCTATGCCAAATTCTTCAAAGACTTGATTACAAAGAGGAGGAGAGGTGATCACATTGAGATTGTACAACTAGCCAAGATTTCAAGTGTTTTTGTTCAAGCTACCATGCCCACAAAGAAAAGAGACTTGTGAGCATTTACTATTCCTTTCAATGTTGGAGACAATGTAGAAAGAAATGGACTCGTTGATCTAGGAGCAAGTATCAGTCTCATGCCCTTTTGTTTACCCCAAAGGCTTGGAATGACAGACATGGTGAAGATAGGTATGAGAATTCAGCTTGACAACCACACCTTTACAATGCCAGTAGGAGTGGTATAGGATGTCCCAATCCATGTCAAAAGGTTCTTTATACCTTGTTATATAGTAGTGATTGACACCATAGAAGATCCATCATGCCCCATGATATTTGAAAGACCATTCCTCCCCACCGGGAGAGCCCTGATAGATGTCACAGAGGGAATCATAACTCTTCACATAGGTAATGATCACATTTATTTTCATGTACAAGATGCCATGAGAGGACCCTCTCTGTTTGAGTCAGCCTATTTTATGGATAGTTATACTCAATACTGTGAGAAAGTACAAGAAAGCAATGTGATAGTTAACCCTCTCGTGTGATCCTTATACAATCTTAATCCCAATCTAGAAGATCCTAAAGTAGTTGTGATTTTGGATTACTGAAATCAACCTGAGGAGGAGGTTTTCAGTGACGAAGAAGGTATAGTAGAAAGTGTGATGTATTTCTCTCTAGAATAGACACTAGAAGAAAAAGCTATACCAGAACTAAAACCCAAGATGAAGCAACTCCCAGAAGGACTAAAGTATGAATTCCTAGATGTTGATGAAAGAAACCTTGTTATCATAAAATCTTCTCTGGCAAAAGATCAAGAGGAAAAGTTTCTAAAGGAACTCAGACTATGAAGGAAAGTTATAGGTTATTCTGTGGAAGATATAAAAGGCCTTAGCCCAGTGTTGTGTATGCACAAAATCAATTTAGAGGAAACTACTAAACCTTTGGCTCAACCACTAAGAAAGTTGAATCATATGATAAAAGAAGTTGTAAAGAAAGAAGTAATAAAGTTACGAGATGCTGGAATCATTTACCCCATTAGTGATAGCAACTGGGTCAGCCCGATCCATGTTGTACCTAAGAATGGTGGAATGACTGTAGTGAAGGGAAACAATGGGGATGAAGTACACTTAGATAGTTACTGAGTGGGGAATGTGTATTGACTACCGCACGCTCAATACTGCCATGAGGAAAGACCACTTTCCCTTAACTTTCATCAATCAAGCTATAGAAAGGCTTGCAGGACAATCCTATTTCTATTTTCTTAATGGATATTTGGGATTTTATCAAGTCCCTATCCACCCTGATGATCAAGAAAAGACCACTTTCATATGTGTCTATGGTACGTACACCTTCAGAAGAATGTCTTTCAGATTATGTAATGCACCTACTACTTTTTAGAGGGCATGATATCCATGTTCTAAAATTTTTTGGAAGCAATAATGGAGGTATTCATGGATGACTTCTTGGTATATGGACCCGACTTTGATAGATGTCTTGAAAACTTGTCAAAGTTCTTACAAAGATGTGAGGAGAATCAGCTTGTGCGTAATAGGGAAAAATGCCATTTTATGGTAACAAAAGGCATAGTTTTAGGACAAAAAATCTCTAAGAAAGGCACAAAAGTGGATAAGGGCAAGATAGACTCTATATCAAAGTTACCACCACCAAAATCTTTCACAAGAGTGAAGCGTTTTTTGGGGCATGTTGGATACTATAGAATATTTATCAAAAATTTCTCAAAGGTTGTGAAGCCTTTGCCAAATCTTCTTCATAAAGATGTAGATTTTTATTTCACTGATAAATGCCTTGAAGCATTCAATTTTCCTAAAGAATGCCCTAACCACATCTCTAATATTTCAAGAACCCGATTGGGGATTGCCTTTTGAAATCATGTGTGACTCTAGTGATTATGCCATCAGTATAGAGATATGTTGTATTCCTTGAAGCATTCATATGGTATGCACATGACACTCAACAAAACATAACAGAACAAAACATATCTCTATACAAAGAAAAGATAAGAAGCACCACATAATCTACTACGCTAGTAGAACTCTCGATGAATCTCAGGTAAATTACACCATAATCGAGAAAGAAATATTGGCAATAGTATTTGCTTTTGACAAGTTCAGATCCTACTTAATAGGATCAAAGGTGAAGGTGTACACAGACCAAAGAGCCATCAAGTATCTCATGCAGAAAAAGGACACAAAGTCGAGACTATTGCGATGGGCCTTTTTGCTACAATAGTTCGATCACAAAATCATGGACAAGAAAGGAACAAAGAACGTGGTGGCTAACCACTTATCTAGAATAGTTTTCACTGAAGAAAATTAGATACCAGTAAATGACGACTATACAGATGAGGCCTTGATGACGGCCAAGTCGGTCGAACCAAATCTTCATTGGTTCACTGACATTTGTAATTATCTTCTTGCGATCAATTGCCTCCTGAGATAACCTACAATCAAAAGAAGAAACTTTTCTCTGACCTAAAGAATTATTAATGGGATGACCCCTTGTTGTTTAAGAAATATTCTGACAACTTATACCAGTGTTGTGTACCAGAAGAAGAGGTGCCTCAGATCCTCAAGGAATGTCATTCCACACCTTATGGAGGTCACCATGGAGGTGAAAGGATAGTAGATAAGGCCCTACAGACATGCTTTTATTGGTGGACACTCTTCAAGGATGCTATGTCTTTTTTCAAGTCCTATAAAGAATGCCAGCTGGCCGGAAATATTACAAAAAGAAATGAGATGCCTATGTCTGACTGGGTGGAAGTGGAGAAGTTTGATGTCTTGGGAGTGGATTACATGGGACCCTTCCCTCCTTCCATAGGAAACAAGTACATTATGGTCACATTAGATTATGTCTCCAAGTGGGTAGAAGTTGTGGCAACTCCCGCATGTGACTCTAAAGACATTGTGAGACTATTTGAGAAGACTATTTTCCTTAGATTTGGGGTTCCACACACTATCATTAGTGATGGGGGTCCCATTACATGGAAAAATGGTTTGAAGCACTGCTAAAGAAGTATGGGGTTAAGAATAAAGTAGCCACACCATACCACCCCCAGACATCAGGACAAGTCGAATTAAGTAGATATTAGAGAAAATCATTGGCAGGACCTGTAAGGATTGGTCCATGAAGTTAGATGATACCCTTTGGGCATATAGAACTACTTACAAAACACTGATAGGGACTACCCCCTACTGGTTGATCTATGGAAAGTCCAGCCATTTCCCTATTGAAATAGAGCACAAGGCCCTTTGGAAAATCAAATTCTTAAATATGGATCTGGATAGAGATGGAAAGAAAAGGTATTTGTAGCTTCACGAGCTTGATGAACTGAGACTACATGCCTATGAGAACGCCCACATCTACAATAAAAGAACAAAGGTGTGGCATGATGCCCACATCAAGCACAAGGATGTTTCTGAATGAGATAAGGTTCTACAGTTTAATTCAAAAATTAGGTTTTTTTAGGGAAACTTGGGTCTAGATGGTCTGATTCGTTCTCTATCATCAAGATCTACCCATTTGGGGTAATGGAGATCACCATTAAAAAGACCAGTATGTTTAAGGTTGATGGGCACATAGTCAAAAGATACTATGAAGATGAAGCTTTTATCAGAAGAACATAACTAGATTTAGAAGAGCCATAGTCGATACCAGCTGGAGAACCATGGGAAGAAAGGAATGAGAGTCAAGCTAAAGACTTTAAATTAGCGCTTCTTGGGAGGCAACCCAAGGATTTATTGTTTTTCTGAATTTTGCAATGCTTTTAATTTCTCCTCTAGGTCTAAATCGTGTTCATATTTAATTTTGAATTCACCCTCTCTAAGTACCCTTTAATTCCTCTAAAATAGATGGTCAATTCTGTATTCCACCTTTGTTATTTTATCCTTGATTGCTTTGATGATGTGTGAATATGTTGCTTGGTTCAATGCTTGAATGTTTACTATTAGAGGTCCTGGTTTTAGTCAGAACACTTTCATAGGTGTTTTGCCTGCTACAACTGTTTAGCATCTCGGTCACAACAAAGAATGCTTTGCTTACGACGCATGATTCAACTGAGACGCTTTCATCGAGGTTTCAACTGAAATGATGCCCAACGTTGCAACGTGTCTCGACCTATATGATTTGTAGTGACCGAATCACTTAGCAACATCTTGACCACTACATTGTTTATTATAAAAGGAACTCTCATATGTACTGTAAACCTCTCACACTCTAGCTTTCTCCTATGTCACGCTCTGACAAAGATTGACAGAGACAACTAGAGAGATCGAACCTAGACTATGATCAAGCTTGCGATTTGATCACTGGCACCACCCCCGTACTCATTGATGACGTTCTTGACTTGCTATTTCTCTTTCTCGCCTCTTGTTACCATTACATTTTCTCTGCAAGGTAACCTTCCAAACTCCCCTTTTTTAAAACCTTTGCCGTCTGACAATTTTTCCACCTTCTTCTTCCTCTAGTCTACATGGGAGGGTAGATATCTTGTATTGCATCCTACTATATGAATAAGGAGCACTTATAGAAGTACAAGGCCACTAAGGGACACACGAAGATCGACATCAAGTCCCTAGTAAATGTTAGCATCCTAGCCAAAAAGGGTGAGAGGTTCTTCTACAAGCCAAGCAACTCAAGGTTGCTTCTGCCAATTCCAGAAATGGTGTATTACGATACCAATAAATTAAAGCCAAGTATTGATGAAATAGAAAAAATGCACTCCAACACTATTAGGATGCATGAAGATATTGATTCGCCAATCGGAGCAAAAGTGGAACCCGAACAAGTGCTAGAAATAGAACAACACATGCCAGAGAAGAGGAAGAAACTGGCAATCTGACCATGTCAAGAGAAGGTGGTGGAACACCAACTCTCTAGAAGAATAGAAATTGTGACTCCCCTACCTCTGGTGGATGAACCCGATAACAATGATGAAGGGTTCTCCATTGCACCTACCTCTCCCTGTGTGGCAACTAAAATGACTGAGTCACCCGCAGCAAAAGAAAGTAGTGCCCATGTGGATAAATGACTAAAGAACCACATGTAGTTGTCACGATGCTTGAGGCCATAAATGAAGTTGAGCATGCTTAGGCCATATCTACTACCAACACAGAAAAGCCTAAAGCATCCTAGGAGAAACAAGAGACACTCAACATATAAGAAAAACATGTACAACAACTTCCAAAAAGGCGACTAGCCTACATTCTGTCAAGCAAACAACAACCACTCTTGAGTGTTAAACAACATCACAATGATGAAAAATCAAGAACTGTTGTGATCTCCCCTTCTGCATATAATGCAGCTCCTACGATACCCGACATAATACACGAATACGTGTAAGAAATATTTGCGCAACCAACACACCATCAACAACAACCCAACTCATGTGAGGAAGTCTACACGAACATGCCACCGCCACAAAGGACTTCTGTTCCAACAGGTACTACAACTATCAGGAGCGAACAACTGTGCCGCCCACAAACTATAACACCTGGGCCCATTACCCAAGGCTCTAGTAATGTTTCAAGAATGATGACTGGACTCACAGACAACCACTAGCCTCAATTGTGTGCTTTGTCCTCACTCACGCTCAAGTCGGGGTCAACTTTCCTACTAGTCACCCATCCTAGTACTACTCCAAGCTGAGCACGCTTAACTATGGAGTTCTTTAGTGATGGGCTCCCAAAAAAGGATGTGCACCTTGCTGATATGGGTAGTCCAATCATTCTTTTTAAGATCATGTTATCCAAGGCCTCAAATCATGGGACGTCACACAAACCTTCGACAAAGAACTTGGGCATCAGTTTGATGTCTTTTGGGTACAAATACAAAATTCCTCCTCTGCTAATGCACTTATAACCTCTAACCTGCATGAACTAATAATGTAGGTGCAAAGAATCGATGAGCAGACCGTGTCGCTTCCATAAGTTTTAACCAACGTCTTGTGCAATCAAGAAACAATGTTAAATACCATATAAGCGATGGCAACAAAGATGGAAGCACTCCGGAGAGAGAGAGATGAGTTGCACAATGGCATGGAAAAAATGTGCCATCACCATGATAAGGTCGTAGAAGCCATCCAACAGGAGTACAAGAAAATCAAGGAGGAATGCCACAAGATGGAAGTCGAGCACCGACATCTAGAAGAATTGCGAGCAAAAAGGAGGGTCAGGCATGCTATCATCCCTTCACTATCTCAAGATTCTTCAAACCTATCCAAAGCTAAAGAGAAGAAATATAATGGGGCACTAAGCGCAACATCGGGACCCAGAGAAGAGGTTGCAAGTCCACTACTCGGACCACTAGCAGAAGTACAAGCAACTTAGAAGGAACCAATCACCGGAGGTGTGAGCAACAATGTACAAGAGTTCAATTTGAAATCCCACCCAATAGAAGATGAGATGATCTTGGTAGAGCAAATAAAGAATGTGTCATCGATTAGGAGGCCTCTAGTTCTAATAAGTTCACATCTAGTGACATAACAAATCTAAATAAAATCCCAGATGAAATGAACATTGGCATTGACATATGTGACATCTACCTCCAAGAACCTGCACACAATGAACAAAATGACATCATATATGACAACAAGATGGCCGCAACTTTAGCATCACTAAATGAAGTAGTGCTTGAGCCACCATTAGAGGCAAATCAGCTCCTAGAGGAGTCCATTGAATCAAACACTTCCAAGAATAAGATGCAAGTAGAGCTATGTGAGAATAAGACTAATGAAGTGTCTGATCATAAAACATCTATCGTGCAAACTACAAATGCACATAAGGCTGATGTAGGAATGTCTGAGGATGATGACGGTGGCCTCACTTCATTCTTTATCAATGAACCAGTCAAAAATTAGAACCCATCAACTAAGCAAGAAGAGTTAGGTGTTGCTCCACCTCTCCCATGCAAGATGGCGGGCATGGACATGGCCTCACTCTCTAGAATAACATGTAAGGATGTCCATGTCTTGGCAGATGTGCTAGATGAAAACCTTCTAGGAACAGACATCATGTATCATAATAAAGGAAGGTCTTTGACTAGGGAACACTTTAAAGGAATCTTTCTTAAGAGAGCACGTGTTCATAAGAAAATTTAAGTGCACTGTGCTTCATTGTTTGAAGAGTTCCTTCACACTGACAAGGTGCAACTGGTGTTCAATGGCACCACTCATCTGGTAGGGCAGCTATTTGATCAAAGGTTTAATTCTAAATATGTCAAAGAACTGAAACGGGTTGTGAATAGGGAAGATACCCTATTTGTAACCTTTCTTATGAAGATAGTCAAGCAATGGGCTTTAATAGTTGTAAATATGTATGAGCATCACACCACAGTGTATAATTGTTGTGTCACTGAGTTAGACACCACTTTCCTGATTACAAAAGGAAGGAAGCCATAGATATCCTAAAGGTACCGTTGTGTCTGCAACGTGCAATCCAAATAGTAGGAGACCACCACTAGGGAATCTAGAAACAATTCTCTATCTGTAAGAAGGTACCTCAGGAAGAGGTAGGGACAGGGGATTGTGCTTTCATTTTCTTAAGAATGATGGAATCCATCAATAAGGGAATTCCACTAGAAGACCTCTGCAACAAAGATCTACTCAGCCTACATGGTATCTATGCTATGGAAGTGATCTACAATCGTCGCTTCTTCAACGATCTGACGACGCCCTCAGATGTGATACCACATACGCTTTACGCAGGAGTTCCCTTACCTGAAAAGAAAACATGGTGAGAATAGTTGAAGAGCCTATGGATTGATCCTAATGAACCAGTGAAGGAAGCTTCTTGGAAAGAAGGGGGGCGTCAGACATTCAACCTATAGACGCCACTCAGAATAAAGAACAAACTCAGGTTGCATACGAGCAAGAAGTCACCCCCACAGTTGAGAAAGATCAAGAAGAACTTGCTAATAATGATCCTGAAGAGTGAGAAATTAATGAATATTATGTTCCTAAAATCAAGCCAGATTGGCCAGCAGGGGAGATAGTGCCTACTTTCCAGAACTTTGATAGATGGGCTTGTGAAGGCCTGTCATTGGAATCTTTGCAACTACTGATGAATTGCCTGAAGGAAGATGATATTGCAAGGGACGTAATCTTAGAGAGGGATGGCATCTGTGTGCTAAAGGATGAACACTGTGAAAGTTTGAAAATAGGAGGGTACCTTTCAGTGAGCACAATGTCAACATACCAATCATTGTTGGGGGACAACATGATAAATGTACACAAGGCGTACTTCTTGCTTGTCAATGACATTCTAAAAGACCAAAAGTTAAGAGAAAAAGAGCGCTTGCATCTACATCTACCGAACTCTCTTCTAGACTATGTATTCTTGCCTATTCTACATGGTAACCATTGGACCCTTCTAGTAGTCAATGTCATAATGAAGATTGTGATTCTATATAATAGCTCAGATTTAGCCTTCACACCAAACAAATGCACAAACATGACTACTGTAAAGATGCCTACAAAAGAGAAAGAAGATGCATGTGCAGAAGCAATCATCAAGATGATCCATAGTCAGGGAAAGGGATACATACATACAAAGGGCAAAGACTTCAAAAAGACACAATTCTATCATAGAAACCCACAACAAAAGCATTGTCCAATTATTGTAGATTCTACTGCCTGCCTTGGATGACAACTTTGCACTACAAAATATAAAAGTCAAATGCAAGAAACATGAAAACTATCATGTACTATGAGGAGTATACGCCAACATGCTCCTACAATCACAATGGACAATCACTGAAAAACAACAAAAATAAAATAAACCCATTCATACCTACAACTTCATTTTTGACACTCTGGGATAGAGTGAATGATAAGTTTGGGGAGGAGTTATAAATGTCATGAGAGGTAAAATTTTGCCACTTACATTTAACTTCCACTTATACAAACTCGTATACTCTTACTTTTACCTCTGCACAGTAAATTTTGAAATAATTTTGAAATTTTTGAACAATATTTAATAAACTATTGCTATAGTTTGTAGTTTTAACATCTCCCTAGGGGATTCAACTTCCCCTTTTCTTAGACTTGTTTGTCTTCTTGCTACCTTTTAGCATAATCATTGCTAGAGTGGTGCAAATGAGCTACTAATTCACATAGAAAGATAAGGACAAAACAATACAATTTTACTCCATTCTTATAGCAAAATGTTGTGTAAAGACGGAAGAACACTCCTGAATCTATGGAACCCCTAGAACTAAGGAGGAATTTACCAACCACATTCCCCACCTATGTTCCTAGCCTGATAGTACTATCTAGAAAGTCTACATCTCCCTCAGGAAGGAAACATCTCCCCCTTCCAGTTTTAATTATCCCCTCTTTGGGATGAAAAGAGGCTTGGCCACCCAAAAATCATACCAACCCCTTTACCAAGCCTGAGAGAAGAATGAAAAGCCAATAAGGAAAAAAATCATGAGAATTGTGCCTAAAAAGATGTTGAAGAATTCCACATGATCAATGTATTGTTGCACTCATGAATGCAGATATGTCTTACTCGTAAGTGGAATCTTGAAGCCAAGTTATACCCACCTACATTCCAAAGCATACCTCACACAACCACCTAACACTACATCAAGGCCCACCTAGGCAACATTGTCTTTACAATAGCCCATGGTCAAGGGAGACTGAGGGGTGTAGCAAACACTAAAATCCTGACCTACCCAAACATAATAGCTTAGGTACAACCAAAATAAAGTTAGGGTGTGAAAGCTACCCTTTACTGGAAGAGTTTACAAGTATAGCTAGAAACCAAAGGCAGGAAGATCTTTGCAAAGGAGAGTCCTTTACTATAAAGGGTAGTGGCATGGGTACAAAGTCACACAACTCTAGAAATAAAGGGGGGGGATGGAAGTTCAGGAAGTGAACCAAGTCTATCACAAAGGATTTTGCTGTAAGGTTGGAAATAAACTAGTAATGGTGTGTGTTCATAGAAAGGGAGAAAACATCCATAGCTCATCATTCGATGGTTTGATTCTATCTATTAGCCTGAGGTCAAGCTAGACTCAAAGTTTGGGGGAGTTGATAACCTCTCATTTTGTGAAATTTTTCCACCTATTTTATTTCTATATGAACATCCCTTTTATGCATTTTTTCTTTCTATTTAGATATTTTTGAACAATATTTGGACATGACTAAAAGCCTTTACTTTATCCATGCAGGCCGCTACCAATGCATCTCCATCGCGGTTGAAACAATTACGTGCAGACAACTATCCCGTCTGCGATAGGTCCACGGATGTATCGACCGAGACACACAAACGCTCAGTGTCACGACACTGCACAGCTGTGAGTGATGGTCTCATTCCATGTTAAGGTCTCAGTCACAACAACACTATCAAGTTGCAATAGCTATCACGACCACAACCATCGTCGTGACGACAACAGTAGTCATGACCATGACATATATGAAGGTTGAAGAAGTCATTGTGACGACACTAGTGTCATGACCAATACTAGGTGGCGACTGTAACTCCACTTTTGACCAAGGTGTGGATGCAACCGAACACTTTTTATGACCCCTACGCATGTCATGACTGTAACACTAGTAGCGGTCAGGATGCATGTAGCGACCGCTACACCTGGACTCAAGTCAGTGGGTGGCACATATAAATAGGCCCCCGACTCCACAATGAAGGGGAGGATCATCAAGACCAACAAAGTATTTCCCAATTCCAGAGCCGCTCTCATTCATCTTCATTGGTCTTGGATCTCTATAGATGAAAGTTGGAGGCCAGAGAAGATTTGCCATCCTCTTATTTAAGAGAAGGAGTTGCCATCTTCCATACCCACACTAGATTTAGATATGAAGAACTATAGTTGGTGTATCATCTTCCCCCTTCTCTAGATCTATTATCTTACTTACGATGTACTTTCCCCCTCTTCGTTATTCTTAATATATCTACACTTTTGTAATGATGTTATGTTTTCTGTTAACATGTGTGGCTAAACGCCTTTCTTGGGTTGGGAGTAGCCACTAAGGATCTCCTAACATGTATATAATTGCATCCTTTGTAATAAATATATGTATGTATATATATATATATATATATATATATATATATATATATATATATATATATAAGGCGTTCATTCATTGCCCGCGCGGGTAGTCTGGATTTTGCTACCCGGCAGCCAAAAAAGTAACTATTCTGATCAGAAAAGTAACCCTGCTATCAGAAAAGTAACTATATTGATCAAAAAGTAACTATGCGACTAAAAAAGTAACTCTGTACAAAATATACAACAGATATATATGTATCCGTGTTTTAAAATCTGTTGTTGCAAACGTAACTATCTATGCACGAAACTTAGCAATTTGCAAGGTAAAGTAACCCTCTACATGTCAAAAGTAACCAACTTGAAAAAAAGTAACCGAAATGGTGGGCGGGTAGCTACTCGCGCGGGCAATAAAGATGGGCCCATATATATATATATATATATATATATATATATATATATATATATATATATATATATATATATATATATATATATATATATATATATATATATATATATCTGTATGTGTGTGTGTATGTATGTATGTATATATATGTATATATATATATATATATATATATATATCTTTGTGTGTGTGTTTGTGTATGTATGTATGTATATATATGTGTATATATATATATATACATATATATATAAAGAGAGAGAGAGAATCAGGCTAGAATACACTGGAGTGTATTCGGAGAAGAATACACTCAAGTAGTTTTTCATGATGCAATATTATTTTCAAAAATCCAATCTGTTGATCTTCTTAAACATCTTGTGAATAGCTCATATACAAAATTTGAGCACATTTGGACATTTATAGGTCATGTTATAAAGATCACAAAATTATGAATTTCAAATTAGTTTTGTGTGTGAATTTTGTTGTCCTTGGATGAGTGACTTACACTCATCCAAATGGGATCAATAATTTGTATATAGCCTAGTTATAGTATGACAGTGATGGTTAAAGATTTACATTTTGCTAAAAAAAAGTCTTGATATGCAAACACACTTGAGTATATTCATCCGATCTTTACACTCGAGTGTATTCTAGCCTGACTCTCTCTCTCTCTCTCTTTCTATATATATATGTATATATATATATATATAGAGAGAGAGAGAGAGAGAAAAGATAATCTTCATATTCTTGTTCTTAATGCTTCACTTGCATGATTGGCTACCATTTTGTGATGTACGATTGTTAATGCCTCGAAAGAGTAGTATTAATGTTATCTAACAGTTATGGAGTTGCATGAATGCATGAAAACATTAGAATGCTAAAGCTAATGGTCATAAGGTGAGCTTTTTGATTGTTTGTTTTCCATCTCTAGAGAGAGAGAACCTTATAATCTATATCTATCCTAAGATAAAGAGAGGAGGGAATAGATATATATGATGATTGCTTGTAATCTTGCTAGGGGTAAAAAAAATGGTGTGGGTATTTCATGTGGGTGGGAGCTTAGTAGGGGAAACCCAATCCAAGTTTCCCTCCATACTTTGGTTACATATTTCTTGTTTGATTTTATTATCTTGTTTTGTTTTCTTTCCTTTTCTCTTATTGCTTTGTTTGGAGTAATATCGATTCTTAAGAAACACCATCTTAACCTACCCCCTTTTGTTTGGTGTATTTGAGTTTGAAGCTCTACGTCTTTAACATTTACCGACCCTATCCTTGTGGTTTGACCCTAATCTACTACAACACACCCCCATATAATAGTTGTGGGGGGCTGAGTGTCGGGTTAAAAATATAAGAGTTCTATTACTCTAGATCCACTCCATTTTGGACATGTGATTTAGGATGGTCAGTTGTGTAGAGCAACAATCTTCTCAAAGATAGATTCCCAAGTAATTATTAGATTGAGTACAAAGGCATCAAATGTACCTAAATCATCCTTCAGAACATGATATGGATATTAATAGTTTGTATTTATGTCTTTTGGAGTGACAAATGCTCATAGATTTTATGGACATGATTGATTGTCCTCAAAGGGTAAATGGTTCTTAGGGAATCGGTCTTTTACAAATTATAAATCCCAAAAGTTTTAATGACACCTGCAACTAGTACGGGGTCGAAATAGCAGTTTGGGGTCGAACACAAGGACGAGGAGAGTAAACATTTCAAAAATCAAGTTTTGTTTGTCAAATTCGTCAGAAACATGATAGGGGGTGGAGCATACACAAGTCACTAAAAAGAATAAAGAATGAAACAAGCTATTTACAAGAAGGAGTTTGCTAATAGAAAGTTTAGGATGCTTTTGGGTTTTTGACCATTTTAGGAGAGTTTTAGATTTTTAGAGACAGATCTAAAGGATTAATTCTCACATCATGAGTAACATGAATAAAGACAATGTTCTTACAACCATTCAATGATTCATTTCTCACACCATTATCTCTTGAAAATGGTGTTTAAGGAAAAACCAAATCATAGAATCCTCTCTCAAGGAAACTTAAATAAAGATTTCACGTGGGAGAAAAATCAGAGAAAGATCTAATTCTGGGTATTCTCATACACCAAGTTTATACCAAATTCTGTTTGTACATGACTTTCTTCTCTCAAAGATGGTCAGGTCAGGAATCACGTTTTTAGTAGCTAGTCAAAAACATGAAGTAAAAGAGAACACAGAACTTGGATGTAAGAGATACCAATCAATTGAAAAGAGTCATACTAAAAAACATGGTAAGAAATAATCATTAAATTGCACTAATACAAAATTGTAATAGTTTAATTACAATGCATTACTGAATAAAAGACAAAAGATGAAAAAGGGAAGATAGGTATCAGTTTCCCCGATTTAGGAAACTAATATGCATAGTAGCTGACACACAGGACTGAGGTAGACCGGCAATGGGACTGGTAAAATTCTGGATCGTGTCGGGTCACGACTTATGTCGGGCAACAACCGTGTCGGGTAATGACCGTGTCAGGCCGTGATAGTGTTGGGTTGCGACCATGTCTGGAAATTGCCATGTCGGATTGCGATCATGCCAAACTAACATTGTCCCACTTCTGGTCGTCCCCATGTTGGGTTGTTCTATCTGGACCACCCTCTTGGGGTTAGAGGTCGATAGGAAGCCTGACATGCACCGGGAAGCTTCGATGCCAAGAACTAACATCTCTCTCAAGGACAATTCAATTGTTGCCTGCTGCTATGGGAGTGATCCCTAAATGAGCCCTCCATCCTTCTCAAAATAAAAGCAGGCTCACCTAAATGATCACTAGGTGGACCCTCGAAACCTTACTTGATAGTGTCTCCACTCTTAGACCAAGGTCCTCCGCAATCTTCTCCCACTCTCTTTGCACTGTGCGAGCTATTTATAGGTTGCAAAAACTTTTAGAGGCCCCATCTGATTGGTCCATGTGTCCCGCGACTCCTTTCTGGTTCCTGTAGCAGGCGGTGGTCTCGATTTTCTTCTTTTTAATAATCTTCATGGCCTTTGGCTATATTGGACTATGACCTTGTCAGTTTGTAGATCGTCCTGATTCTTCACTTATTGGTGTATGCCTAGTTATGGCCATGTCAGGTTCTGGTCATCTCAGGTTACGATTAACAACTGATGTGGTCATTCTTTGCTTGTATATCGGGGTGCTCATACTGATGTCGACCTACTTTCTGCCGGTCTCGCTTAGGAGGGTGTATTAGGTTGCTGGTAATGAACCCGATATATTTGTTTGTATATAAAATCATCAGTCAGATGGGCATCCTTCTTGTCGTAAAGTGTCAAAAAGTCCTTCAAAAGACAAGAAAAGTGATCAGAAGGTACAGAAAGCATATTTGGTCTAATATTTGAGAAAAAAAATATGAGGAAGTGAAAGTTTGAGATAGTTTTTGATATAAATATTAGGTTCTAACATCCATAAAATGGGTGTTATCAACCCCCCCCCCAAAACTTAACAATTTGCTTATCCTCAAGTCAAAAGATAAGTTTTAAAATTTTCAAGACAAGTGCTAAAAGTATGTGTCAATTTTTGAAAAGTATAAAAAGAATTAAGTCAGGCCACAAGTGTATTAACTTTTCTTTTTGCTTTTTGACAGAGAAAAATTAATCTTTTTGTGAGACTTTTGTGTTGGGTTGTGAGGGATCAGAACAATCAGTAGAAACAAAAAAATTATCTAACCACAAACCCATAACCAGCAAATCGCATCAACAACTATATAATAGGAAAGATGGTTTAGTGAGATATACCTAGTCATGAGGCTTGCTCAGTGACAATATCTTGCAACTAGTACATCCTTCAACCACCTAGTCTTCGACGGTGTTTGTGCAGCTCTTGGGTCTTGACCCAGACTGTGATTGACAGTCGTCCTCCTGAGCGGAAAAAATCTCCCACCTCTATAGATACTCTACACATACCACCAGGAACTCTAGTCATCTTGATGGACAGACTAGAAGGAGTTGTCCCCTTCTATCGGCATACTAGTCACCAACACACTCTCCCACCACCAGTCGCTTTCCTACAGTTGTCTTTCCCTCATTGTTCCTCCATGGATGGGTAGAACTTACATGGACTCTCTCAGTTACCAAAACCAGAGAGGACAACAACTTTGTAGAGAAATTAATGTGCTGAGTTGTGTGTTCTGAGAAGCCCCCTATACCCCTCAATTTATAGTAGAGGGTGGGGCTAGGGTTCCAAGTCTTTTTTGGATTAGTAGGGCCTGGATTTTCCATGAAATGATTGTATTGTGGCACGTGAACTGGTTGGTTCATAACTAAATCGATCATTTGGGCAGGTGAGCCAATCGGTTCATAACTGAATTGATCATTTGGGTAGGTGAGTTGATCGGTTCACCAAGTGAACTGGTCATTTCACTTCCCAAACTTGCCCGCAATTGACTTTCCTTACTCATTTCTAATTAATGCAAAGATTAATTCTTGTCCCAATCAAATCGAATAAGTGAAACAAGGATCTTTTCTCACGAAACCCAACACTTTCTCATTTAGTCCATGTGAACCGATCGGTTCATTGGAGTGAACCGATCATCTCACTGACCATGAGCCGATTGATTCACCTAGTGAATCAGTCAGTTAGTGGTCCAGGTTGTGTAGAACTCAGTCAATGTAGTTCTCAATCAATCTGACACTCTAATCAATTGGTTCAACACTTGAACTTGATGATTCTGAGTCAAGTCTATTGATTAAATGTTTAATTGAGTACCTAAACACTTTAGTAATCAATCTAAACATCATTCATGGATAAACTCCTCTTCTAGGTTAATCCTACGTGTGTGACCCTATAGGTCCCATTTCATGTTGGCAATGAATGTCCATAACTTACTTATGAATTCACAAGCAAAGAGCGGTACCTAGTCATATACCGGTGCTACCTAAGTGAAAAGGAAAGTTGGAGAACAACTTTCAACCTACAATATGTTATTGGTGTTATAGTGAGTGTATAGTTCCTTTGTCGCTGATATCTGGATTGAACTCGAGGCATGGACTTGTCATCCTCTACAAACATTCAATCCATGTTTCTTGATTCAGAGTAGATTGTCTGAGATATATGTAAGCTCAATATGATATATTGACTTACATGTGCATGGCCATGCATTTCTCAATCTCACTCCTCAAGTGGCCAGGATATCACACTCCCTTAGGAGGGACAAATTCCATATCTATCACTCACAGTCAAGACCCCAAGTATCGAAGTCACCCAATCATCACTATTATAACAACCCATGTTTCAGGACTGCATTTGATGATGTCAAAGTGTACCCAACCACATGTGATGAGTGCAGTGATTTTAGGTCTAAGAACCACAGTCACCACCAATACTATAAGAGATGATCCTGACTAACCAAGTATGGTTTCCATGCATCACTCTTACAGTGGGTATGTCCAATACACTGTTCTCTAACATGTATCTATGTGCTTAGTTTGATATCATATATCATGACTGATGAGATTCTGTCATCAACCAACACACACTCTAGTCTTTTGTGTTATTGATGTCTTTGGTTATTTCCACAATAACAATCGACTAGGGACGGTAGTGAGAATGTACATACTCTTAACATCTATATGATCTCTTTGTTCAAGTCACGTACTTGAAGACATACTTCATTGAGTATTGTCACTCTCTAGACATCTCACATGTTATACTATTATCTCAAAAATAGTTAAAACATATATATAGAAATTGCCTTTATTATTATCAAATCAAGTATCACATTCCTCATTGCAATTATCATATGATTTGCTCTCTGGGCATACTATATCAACATTTTTTGCATGTCAGATGAAGCTAGATTCTACACCAAACTTTATATCATGGGTAAGAAGAAAAGGTGGGAATTTTTGGAGAAGGCTTAAGGCTTTGTCTATATTTCTTGTTCTTCATTGGGTCGTTCAAGTATGGGTCTGTTAATAGGAAAATAGTCCTTGCAGTCCAAGCTAGAAGGATTTAGAGTAGTAATTTAACATCCTACGTACCATTGACTTCGATTTTCCATACCTAAAAATGATTTCTGTTGAGAGAACAAGTATGTGAAGGCTTTTCTGGATTTTACTTGTTTTTCATTGGGTCATTCAAGTATGGGTCCATTAACAGGAAAAATGGTCCTTGCCGTCCAAGCCAGAAGGCTTTAGAGCACTAATTTAACATCCTATGTACCATTGCCTTGGATGTTCCATACCTAAAAATGATTTCTGTTGACAGAACAATTTTTTTAATAATAAAAGGTGAGATAACCACTATTTAGGTGGCTCTTTTTTTCATAGATGCACATCTCAGACTGCTAGATTAATTTTCTTGTACAAAAAGGGAAAAGTCATAGTTCTTTTGGTAACTTTTCGTTCTCAAGAGAACAAATCAAAATGTTCACAACTTTTAAGTGTAGAGAGACAAAGCAAAGGCTATAATGTGCATTTCAAATAAATGTGCAATTCTAACCATTTATAAGCAGTAGATTGGGTAAGCCTTTCTATTCAATTACTATCCAAATTTTTTGTACAGAGTTTTAGAAATTTAGAAGAAAAGAGTTGTAGGAGTACCTCCCTCATGATGCTATAGGGACCACCCCCATCCATTACCCCAAGCTTTGTCTCAGAGTGGTGTGGTGATAAGAGAAAGGGTCAGTATAGATCAGTGAGGGTTGTTTGTCTTTGCCCCATCAGAAGAGAGTAGCTCCATGATGTATTGTCTGCTCAGACTATGATAATTGACATCATGGAAGTATTCGGGGCACTGGTTCAAAACTGCGGCAGAGTATATCAGTACAGTACGAAGAGGCCGTAGTCGTTGGATAGAGGAATGTGTTGCAGACTGCGGTGATAGAAACAAAGATCATGCCAAGATGCCATGAGGTCTGGTGTATATGGATTCACAATCTCGACCTCTTCATGATAGAACTTTTGTGCTAGCCTTTCAAGAGGTGTCTTTGGTTCTAGGTCGAAGGTTAGCTCTTCTGATTGGTGAGAATCAGAACTGTTATAGAAGATGCCACAATAGATACTGGTGGTGAGGACTAAAAGTGTCCACTGATTGTCGTGCAACATAGGTAGAAAAATATAGGGAAGTAGACGTTCTTCTAGTTGTTGTTGAAATAGGATGTGTGCGCCAGATTCATCATTAAGGTAGACATCGTTGAAGAGCATTATGTGTGCAATCCAAGCCGAGCCAATCTTTGGTTGTAGGATGGTGATGTAAGATGTTGTGACTGTCATGGAAAGACATACACTGGTTTTTACCATGTCTATGAGATTGTCAGTAGGAACTACTACGAATCCCTTATCATAGATTACATCTGTAGTGTTGGAATCAAAAAGATGTATCAGAATATGGTTGACCTACTCTTGAGATAAAGTATTCCAAGCAGCACTGTTAAAGTTGTGGATTGTAGTTTTAGAGACACAAGTTGTGGGTTGTATGTCAGGAATTATTTTGGAAGGGGTAGTGGCCTCCTGGATGAGAGGATTTGGTATGTCCCTTAGCTATTTTCTGGGCCTATTTTGGTGCGGGGGGAAGGGTCATTATTGTCTAACTTCAAGAGGTTATTCAGGAGTTCTGGGTTGTAGAAGAAACGTTCATCTTTTATCAACATCATTGCATAGAGTCCCCTAAGCCATAAGATATTTGGGTCCTAGAGTTGCATCATATATCTTGAGCAACTGAGGAGATCGATGGCACATAGGATGATAAAAGCATTGTTGCCTCTACCCGGGTCTTGCTGGATAAGAAAGTTCTGTATCGAGAAAAAGTTTCAGAAACTGCTATGCAGTTGGATGCTTCTCTTAATGACCTGATGGAGTTTGAGTGGAAGCAGTCGTAGAGAACTATTTGCTTGGTGGAGTAAATGACGGTCTTGATGGGTAATTTGGTTTCTGCAATAGTTGTACAAAGAGACCTAATGAGAGAGTAGATCTTCTATACAAAGAAACTAGTGGTTTTTGTGCTTGTGTGGGATAAGTACTAGCCTAGGATTGTGGTCGTTGATACAGTGCAACACATCCTCCACAGGAGGTGAGTTGTCCATACCTACAAGTAGTTGTCTAGCCATAACAGGGGTGGCATTGTAGATCGGCTATGTGGTTGGATTTAGAATTATTATTTCTAGAATAGCGTCCTCCAGTACTCGGAAGAGGTGTTTGTCGACTGCAGATTCTGGGTGAAACATATTCTTCAATACTTGTCGTCATAGAAAGGAGTATATTTTGGCCCATATGATGGTTTCTTCATTTAGCTTGGGGCTCAGAATGCGGTTTAAAAGGCACTAGTCATGAATGGTGAGGTGACCAATAGTGTGTCCATAAAAGTCTGGCATGTTGAATCTTGAGATGACTAATAGTGCAAAAAATTGTTCTACCTCTACGCTCTTTTGCTGCAGGAGTTATGTGAATATTAAGGCATGTAGGTCATCATCCTCTCCATCAAATGAATTTTTTGCAATGTTGGCAAAAAGTTCATCCATCTCTTTATCGTTCATAAGTGGAGAGATTGTTGTTGCAGTTTTAGCTATCCCTGGATGACTCCCGATTAGACTGACCCAGTCTGATAAGTCAAGGATGGAGACACTACCCAGATGGAGATCCTCAGGAACATTAGGGAATTCATTAAAACTCCATTCAGGCTGTGAAAGATGAATTCCATTTTGGAAATGATCGATGGAAACTCATCATGACGCTTTTCTTGATTTTTGACCCCACTTTAGGGATAATTTTTTTAATATCTTCCTTTTCAAGTTTGAATTTGTTCATCTAGAATTTGGGTTCTTCTACTTATTGATTTTGAATGCAAAAAGGGGGAGGAAGGATCAGTTCTAGCCTTAGATTCCGGATCTGCATCACCCAGATGGAGATCCTCGGGAACATCAGGGAATTCATTCAAACTCCATTCAGGATGGTGTTCTTCTATGAATGAGGGAGGTCCTCTCTTGCTTCTGAAGCATCATAATTTTTTGCCATTTGCAAGATTTCAGAGTCTCATAAGGTGGTGGTTGATCCGTTAATTCCATAGCATGATGTGGTACGTCTTGTTGGAGTAGTTGCTTCAGGGGGTGTGGTCGAGACATGGGAAGGGCCACCCAAGCTAGGGGAAGATGAAGGTGAATGTCTTGAGAGGTTTGCTTGATGGTGCCTACTCCTTTCTTCATGTCTTCGCCCGATAGTATCCAGGCACTGAAGCACGGTTTGCATCATGTTGTTTAGTGTCTCCGGCTGGCTAGGAAGGTTGATCAGGCTCAGGATTTTGCACTCCTGCGTCCCCAGCCTCCTTTGAAAAGCTTTAAATTGACGAGTTAGGGAGTCAACGGTATCACAGTGTTTGTAGGTTACCTCCTTGAGATACTCAAATTTGAGGTCGAAGGCGTGCCCCAAAGGGGGGAGGCGAGCCGGTGAGTGGCCCTGGCTGGTTTTCCTATTTTGTGCTTGTGTTACAGGAGTGCGGTGTGCTGACCCTCCGCATTGATTGGGGGGTCCAGAATAAAAGTCGGCTCATCGATAGCTTCCTCTCGGGGTAGCGATGCGTTATCAACCATGGCACCCACCTATGTATTTATATTTGAGAAGGAAGACACAACATGTTGGAAATCTGCTGCGTTGGCTTCTATTTCGATAGTTGCTGGTGAGATATTTATGGTGACTTGTGGGATAGATGTTTTTCGTCGGCATCAAGTGTTTGGTTTAGTAGTAGGATGAAACTCGCATCACTTTCTTGGGGAGTTTCACTGTGCACCGTGGGTTGATCCACTGGTATGACATGCCTAACTTGTACAGTATCTATGTGGGGAATATCCTCAATGCTTGGCATAGGTGTCTCACAGTGTTGTATGGTAACTGGTGTTGCTCACCTTTTAGTAGTAGTTTTATGAGAAGCAAGAGGTGGCAGAGTGGTGCTTTGAGTCATCAATGACTATAGTTTGGCTATTGTGAAAACCAATTTGTCTTCATCATAGGAGGCACATCCTGGCTGGGGAAGGAGTATATCTATTTTAGTGAATCTATAGAAAAGTTGTCACTTGTTCTTCTTTAGGATTCCGACCCTTTTCAGAAAGCTGATGTCAATCCTTTCTTCTCCTTTGGTACATGAATGATTTCATGGTTCTATTGGATACCCAAGGCCTACAGTGATTAAGTTGATGATTCCTCCCATGCAGTACTCTTTGGTGGCCTCCCTGATCGGATGTAGTCTATTTATGAGGAAGCATCCTAGGTTGATTGGCTTCCCGATCATGATGCTCCACATGACTTGCAGCTCTTCAGTATAGATGTTGCCACTTTCATACTTGGTGAAAAGGACGGTGGCAACTATCTTGTGGATTATTCCCCATAAGTATGAGTGTACAGCTGTGACTTTACACCCTAGCTTGAAAGTGGGCTCTCCTATCAGGACCTTCCATAGTTGGATTTGGTTGAAATCTTCTTATTCACCCATTCTGACTCCATCAAGTGCCTTCTGATCTTTTTCACTGTCGATGAAGAACTTTTATATCAACTTTTCAGATATCACAAAATTTGAGTTGTAGAGGGGGACTGTTAGTCTGTCTTCGCCGCCAAAAATGTTGTGTTCCTTGGGGGTGTTAGGTACTTTGTTTAGTGAGAAAATGAACTCCTTTGTCAATTTTGTGTAGGAGTGTGAGAAAGATAAGTAGATTTTATAGAGCTTTGCAGCTATGAGCACGTTCCTTTTTCCTGTCATGGATGTCATTCAGGATGCCTTGTGATAGAACTTTGTTGGGAGGAACAACTTCTTTGACAACTTTATGTATCTTAGTTGCTGCTCGTTGTCCCTTGCTCTGAAATAGCCTGGGGAGTGAGATAGGATTTCAGGGCCCGCATTAGAAATTTGAGCAACTAGTGTTTCATTCTCATGGCAGGGCCTCTTATTTTTCGTGGAAGTCTCAACTATGGACCGGTGTTGTCTCTTTTGCCCTGTGGTAGGCCTCTGGCTTGGTTCTTTTGCCCCTTTAGTAGGGCTTCCTTGTCCTTGGTCAGCCTGTCCTATCAGGATTACTATTTGTTTGGTGCATTACATTAGTAAGAAACAAAGTTGTATCTTGTGATTAACTTTTTAGTAAAGATGATATATATATATATATATAGATATAGATATATATATATATATATAGAGAGAGAGAGAGAGAGAGAGAGTCATGCTAGAATACACTCAAGTGTATTCGGAGCAGAATACACTCAAGTAGTTTTTCATGATGCAATATTTTTTCAAAAATCTAATTCATTGATATTCTTAAACATGTTGTGAATAGCTCATATGCAAAACTTGAGCACATTAGGACATTTATAGATCATGTTATAAAGACTGCAAAAATTATGCATTTCAAATTAGTTTCGTGCGTCAATTTTGTTGCCCTTGGATGAGTGACTTACACTCATCTAAATGGGCTCAAAATTTGTACGTATCCTAGTTATAGTATGACGGTGAAGATCAATGGTTTACATTTTGCAAATATATATATATATATATAGTCAGGCTAGAATACACTCGAATGTACAGATCGCACGAATACACTCAAGTGTTTTTGTATATCGAGACTATTTTTTGCAAAATGTAAACTGTTGATCTTCACAGTCATATTATAACTAGGCTACATACAAATTTTGATCCGATCTGGATTAGTTTAAGTCACTCATCCAAGGGCAACAAGATCGACGCGCGAAACTAATTTGAAATGCATAATTTTTGTGGTCTTCATAACATGAGCTATACATATCCAAATGTGCTCAAATTTTGTGTATGAGTTGTTCACAAGATGTTTAAGAAGATCAATGGATTATATTTTCAAAAAAAATATTGCATCGTGAAAAACTACTTGAGTGTATTCTGCTCCGGATGCACTCGAGTGTATTCTAGCTTGACTCCTATATATATATATATATATATATAGGACAACGATCCAGCAAGAAACATATATTGGTGAGAGCATGAGAGGCATTTGAATAACTCTTCACATGGATAAATTTTTCATAATCTAACCATATAGATTACAAACATAACTTAATATTTAGCTTCCTATAAAAATTTATCACCATCCGATTTGTATATCATTCACAACAACAAAATACTTTTTGACGCTCTATAATGAATTTTAGGCTGACCGTTGGATGCAAAAAGTGTATTTTATACATATGGACATGTGAACAATGTCTAATTGCAATGATTTTTTGTGAGAAGGTAAATGAATTGATGCTTTTCCCATCTATACGGTTGGATTTCAAAAAATAGTTACAAATTTTTAGTTTTTCAAATGCCTCTCATGCTTTCACCGTAGGATGTTTCTCGTTGGATCGCTACTATATATATATATATATATATATATATATATATATATATATATATATATATATATATATATATATATGTATGTATGTATGTATGTATGTATGTATATATATATATGTATATATATATATATGTGTGTGTGTGTGTGTGCATGTGTGTTGCACCTATCTAAAAATATCTCATACATACATTATAGTGCTTAACATAAATTAAGTTGTTTATAATCAACAATAACTTTTCAATGGAACTATATAATGATATTTTATTGTTTCACTATCATAGATTAAAATCATCGATTTTTATCCCAAATTAATTTATTAAACTTTTGTCTTACATACATGATCATACAATAATCGATTAGTACATGAACATCAATTTATGCTAATGACAATATAGTGATAATAACTTTTCTACCAAAATATTTCTGAATCTCACATCTCTTCCATTAAAATTATTCATTGTTTCAATCCCATCCATCGAGCCTCATGCCAACATGTTCATGTTCATACATGTGAATCTATACCATGCCAATACACCTATATGATCCCACTCCCAAGCATTGGACATCTCCTGCTTGCTATAGGCCATGCTAAGACCCCCATGCATTAGATGCTAAGAAACCACTGATGTTTTTCTATCTTTACTCATACCTTTAGAATGGGAAAGTTATATATCACACGTCTTCTTTCTTGGAATATCAAGGCATTGTCAACCCTTTTTTTAAATGGACAAAAGTTACCCCCCAGTCTTCCTTGATACACTAAGATAGTCAAGGTTTTCTAATTTAAATTGATATAGAACATCATAGAGGATGTCGATGAACAATAAGAAGAAGAGGTTCATCTCATTCGCCTCTATCGAGATCCCACAATTTCTAATATGAACAATGATTCAACTCATTATTGACAAGCTATGATAACCATGAAGTCAGCATGCAAAAATGTGCATCTTAGCCTCTTCATTCGATGCGTCCTTCTAGCATGTCTGTAAAAGAAAAGTGTGTGATTCATGTCAAACTTAATAAATTCAAAAGTTTTGGTCCAATTTTTCCTTCTACCTCATGGTTTCACACCACCAAATCTTCACCGTGAATAATCAATAAAGTGGGTAGCAAGATAAGTTATCGATCCCCAATTATATATAAAACTAAATATACAATGCTTTGTCTAGATAAGAGATATGGATATTTCCAAAAAATCCCATCCACAATTTTTCAATATTTACACTAAGTGATATTTCATCATTTATGACATGTCTTTTATTAGATTCAACATTTAGAAATTAATTGTGAATCATATTTTATTTCCTTTGTATAAATAGTACATTTTTTCTCACAATACCATGCTATGACATAAATATACGTTAATCACCTTCATTGAGATAAAGTATATTCTCTTAAACACATATTCCCCATTAATTACATCCTAATCAACCTCATGATTTTATTTGTTGATTTAGGTGACTATACATCCATTTATGCCCCCATTTCATCAAGTGAGGACCTCATTTTGTACCTCCACCATTAGTTTGTGTGTGGGTGTGTGTGGGAGTGTATGTGAGAGAGAGGACGAGAGAGATTAGATAAAGAAAGAAAGAGAGGGAGAGAGGGGGAGAGAGAGGAGTTCAATAATTGTAAATCCCTATTGGGTCATGACTATTTTTAGCATGTTGCTTTTTACATGGGTGCATGAGGAATAGAATTTTCACTTCTTATATAGTACGAAAGAAGAATATTTAATATTAAATAAAAATTAAAACTCCAAAAAAATCGTGTATGAGAGCTTGTCATACCATAATCTCCTTGTTCAGGGTTAGTCAATATGTCTCATTTGTGAGACATCCATTGCATTTTAAGGTAAAAATGTATAAGTCGCCAACATGGGTCCTAGAAAATGACAACAAGTTGATCAATCTACCAATTGGTCTTATTGGTTGAGTGTCGTTGATTACATATTTTAGTAAATATATGCTTTTTAGGAAAATTTTAAATACATTGTAAGACAACGATAATGGAAGGCTTCTCACACAAACATTTTCTTCTCGATATACTATACTCAAAATCCATATATCCATTCTAAGATTAATCAACCTCAAAATATTTTTCAGTGAGGGTACAAATAGGAAGATTGCTTCTCAATTATATTCTAAATCACATGCATAAAATTTGAATATTTAGTAGATAAATCTTCATTGATACACAATTTAATGTCACTAATTAAATTACTTATTTTACATAATTTATCATAACAATTAAAGTTTGATAAAATTCTCAAATAATTAGGTGTGAGTTCCTAAATTATATAAAAATAAATTTTAGAGTAAATGTAAAGCATTACATCATGAGATAATGGAATGCTTGAGTTTATAAGTTATATATTAGAAGTATCATTTGAGAGAGAGAATTTTACAAAAATGTGAATGATACATTTTTTATTGCTTTCTCTAAGAGTTCATTGATGAGAATCACATGTTATTATCACTCAAAAATAGAAACATAATGACCTTTGGTGGTAACAATTGATGTTTGCACTGCAATTACCATATGAAATTGATACAAAAAACAATTGGTTTCACTCATATGCATATAGCATCTTGTCCACTCTTTATGCATTGTCACATATCATCATTGTTCACATGCCATCATGAATTCATTAACTTTCCAGTAATTATTGCTATGGTTAAGTGTCACCTCCATCAACACTTCACCACTATCTCCTTATGCCAACACTCCATGCTTTAAACCATGCTAATATCCAACTACCATCATCACTTCACCACTACTTCTTGATGCCATCGCTCCACGTTTTGATCTATGCTAATATACACTATCTATCACAAAGTTTGACAATTACAAAACCACCATATTCTTTGGTAGGTTCCACAAAATCTAGTAATGGTATTCTGGATGATGAGAAACGCCAGTACAATGGTGTAAAGGTGACAATGTATAAGGGTTGTGGTATTGGTAGACAAGGATGAAACTTAAGGTGGTAGTTGACTAATGCTAGACTATCTTGACTTTGAAATATTTTGTTTGGCCATTTCATATTTCTAGTATTCGTGGATAATGTTTTTTTTTTATTATATATGGAAAATATCATGATAGATATAAATTGTTTTGGCACACTACCTTTGTATATCAAGCAAGCACTTGTGAACATAATCGAGTGACATTTAAATCTGATTGTTCTTCTTCCAAGCAGATTGTGAGATGACTTAGAGAAAACTATTTTTGTTTTACTGTGAGTTCCACAATCTATGTGATGCATAAATAAATACACATCAATGATTCCATGACTTTCTTCTAATGTTCAAAATATTATAATTTGGAATATAAAAAATAGTATTGATATTGAAGGTCGTGCTCTTTGTAAAAATGAAGGTTTTCATTATTCTATGTTCTTACTTTTCAAAACATAAGTTTTGACAATATTCATTTTAATTGGAAATATGTAATATTGAGAATAAATGAATCATGCATTGCTTAAGATGGTGGTCATAGTTAATAATAGAATAGTTCTTTTACTACATGTAAATAACAAATAATAATAAAATAGACACGCATTGGGTTCAACTTTTTATGGATAAAATGTAGGTCCTACAATGTTGTGCTAATTGTTACATTACTTCTATACCATGATGCCTTTGATAATGTACTAACTAATTTTACTTATTCCTCCTTTTCAACACATTTATTTGGGACATTGTATATCTTTTTTACTATAATAAATGTAGGTAAATGTTATACAAATCTATAATATGAAAAGGAGAGTGCAATAAGTATGTTAAATAAACCAGCGAGATGGAAACTAATCCCTATTTTAGATCAACTTGTATGATAGATTTAGTATTCCATTGAATGAAATTATTTTTTGGACTTCCTCATTAGTTCCCATACAACTCAGTTGATATTTTTTAAATCAATAAATATATGGGCACAACATTTAGTCCATTAATTTGTTGAAATGTTTTTTTTAATGTTTACAATGAATCCAACTTTTTTATTCTTGTTGGGCAAGTGAAACGTGCACTGAAAAATAGTTGTTCCAACAACTTTAAATAGAAAGATATATGTTGAATCCATATTTAGTAGACATTGTCAAAGCACATGAACAAAAAGATGCTTTGTACCACAAGTTCATGACATGGATGATAATGTATATGATGTTCATTGTTATGTACATATGCACATATTTGTAATATACAGAGTATATTGTTAGTAATAACAAGGAAACTTATTCCCAAGTTAGATAGCTATCAATGAATATATTCTTCGCTAGACCAGGCATAAAAGGAAAATAACTTCTTTAATCATACAATATTTTAAATCCTTCTAATTTGTAATTTTATGTTTCTATTTTTTTACCAAGACACATTATAAAACACAGTACCATGGACATAAGAGACATAAGTAACTTGTACTAATAGGTCCAAATTGGCAAAACTGATTACTTATCAATAAGGTGAAGGCATAGATAATCAAAAGTATTTCTCTTTTCGAAGATAGGGTTTAGTTGTGTGGTGTTGGACTAGATTAGCAGTGTAGAAGGTTGTTACTTCTCATTTTAATGTTCCTAATGTAATTTACAAAAGAACTAAAGTATTAACATTCGACTTGAACACTAAAGGAAGGGGCTTATCCATAGAATGCCTTGTAGAATTAACATTTCAACAAACAAAAAGTATCGACATGCTCTTTTTGTGGACTATTAGGTTGGACAAAGTGAAATTTGGATGTAGTGCAGAAATGTATTTGTTTGTATCACTACCAAAAAACATAGTATAGGTGACATTCATGTAAAAGGTTACACATTTTAGATGACATGCTTGTGCATCACTTATAATTTGTATATACATGTGTGAAATAGATGACATACATTTTGACATTTTGAAAAGGTTACATACTTTAGGTGACATACATGTAAATCATCTATAATTCGTATAATCCTATGTAATATAGATGACATATATTGTATCATACATGAAAGGGTTACACTGAATAGGTGGCGTACATTTGAATCACTTATGCTCTAATGAGGGTTTTCCATATAGGTGAGATGTATAGGAGTCACATGTGATCTATAAGGAGGTATATATTTAGGTGACACACATGCATGTCACTAAACTTTTAGGTCACACGTTTACTTGTCACATAAACTTTAGGTGAAAGACATGTCAGCCATCTAATATCTTCCAACCAATAATAAGCATCAACAAACTTCATGGGGATATATCAATACATTTATTGACAATTCATAAAGGAAGATATGTGAGAGAAATTGTTGTTGAGAGTCTTTCTAAGTAATCCAGATGGTCAATCATAGAGGGATATTGGCATAAAGATCTTCCCCCAAACTCATATATGTCTCTTTTGTGAACATTCTAATGCTAATGGGCATTTGTCTTGTGAGGTAAATTGTGGCATACAACTCATAAAAACATGATTAACTAATGTGGAAGCGTTCACAAAGCAGCGGATTACCGAAAATCACTAAAAATTAAAACCTTTTTATCAAGAGATCCATCAAAGGAAAACTTTCTCACATAGAACCAAAGTAACACATTTACATTCTGGATTAAAGTTACATGTACTGTATCATCTCTTTCTGTGAATTACAAGCATCAGCTGCCCTGTTAAACTAAGCACAGGCAATATGAAAATCTTGAGGCACTGAGCCAAAATCTCAAAAGTACTAACTACTACTCTGAGGACCTGAGAGTACAGAGATGACACATAGGACTCTATATACATCTATACAAGGCATGACAGCCAGTGTCTCCAGTTGAGACTTCACTGTTGTCCCTATTGCTGTTGTTACTGTCCTTCACCTGTTGAAGGGTTCCTGCCTCCTCGTCCGCGTCCACCTAAAAATGTGGTTCCCACGGGGGTGAGACAATTGTAAATTGTCCCAGTGAGAGATATAACTCTCCGCCAGAAACATTATTATTGCAGCTTAAGAAGATAAATATGAACAGAGGAATCATATTTATTTGACAGCAGATATTTCAATGTCTAACAAATTAGAATATTATTCTTATCAGAAGCATTGTAGCTATAACTTGATAGAACAACATGTCAATTGTCCCTTAAGGAATATGAAGAACATGTATCATATGTATTCATTATAGGATCATTATCGCAGCATTACTCTCTTCAGTCTTAGATCATATATCTAATGCCTGGCATTGTCATAGTGGAGTCATGGCATGTAGCCACACTCTTTCACAAAGTACTGGGATCTTAATCCCTCAACTCATCAAGTACAATTCCACTTCTTAACAAAATAATCATCATGATTATAGAATCTGGGTATTTGGACCCTTATCTCATCATAGAACACTTGTTACCACTTATTAGGTAACTTCATACCTTTAGGTCATCTGACCAAGGACATTATAATTCTTGCTACACAAAGTATTGTGCATAGTTCACAAAGCTCATATTACCTCTTAAAAGGCAACAAGGCATATTATGGCTTATGAAGCTCATAAACAATCTAAGATAATTAGCACATCATGTGACACACATGATTCATCAATTGTAGGTTACCTCTCACTAAGAAACAAGGCATATTGAAGCTTATAAGGCCTATAGAACATTTTCAATATACTAAACATCATAGCCCATAACTGGCTATGCTCCTCTTCTCAACATATCTGCATGATTAGTAATCATAATACAATTACATATCAGTACCATGCAATAATGGGTTATCTTATTACATTCATAACCCATTAGTCTGCATTTGAGCTTCACATAGGATTACTCTATTGTTAGAACTTCACATAGCATCACCCTGTATTAGGGTTTCACATGGCATTAACTTGTATTAGGGTTTCACATAGCATTAACTTATATTACGGTTTCACATAGCATTATCCTGTATTAGGGTTCACATAGCATTAACTTGTATTAGGGTTTCACATAGCATTACCCTGTATTAGGGTTCACATAGCATTAACTTGTATTAAGGTTTCACATAGCATTACATGTATTAGGGTTCACATAGCATTAACTTGTATTAGGGTTTCACATAGCATTACCATGTATTACGGTTCACATAGCATCAACTTGTATTAGGGTTTCACATAGCATTACCATGTATTAGGGTTCACATAGCATTAACTTGTATTAGGGTTTCACATAGCATTACACTGTATTAGGGTTCACATAGCATTAACTTGTATTAGGGTTTCACATAGCATTACCCTGTATTAGGGTTCACATAGAATTAACTAGTATTAGGGTTTCACATAGCATTACCCTATATTAGGGTACACGTAGCATTAACTTGTATTAGGGTTTCACATAGCATTACCATGTATTAGGGTTCACATAGCATGGAATCAATATGGATAACATAAGTATTCAATTATGCTTATTTATTCTCATCATTCATCATTAAATGAATTATCAACACACAGCATGAGTTTCTCTTTCATCATTGCCAAAATATGATTACATCATAGTTTATAGGTTTGGATTAACCTTTTCATAAGGCATGTTAGCCTACATTCAACAGGGTGCATTACATCTCAATGTAACCATTGACATGACACATCTCATGTGTCATTCATCCAATTATATTGGACTTATAACACATCAAGGTATACCAGTATTGGGGTGTTGGATGTGATATCTATCATATCTTGATGTATCACTTCCCTCAACACCTCTATCTTACTTGAGTTCATCCACTTAGCTTGTATTAGGGTATTCCCCATCCTAATACTTTATGCAACCGTTCATCACATTTATCATGTAATGTATTGGTCATTAGTCACTCACTTAGATTATACAACCATTGTCAATACTATGGACTCATCCTTAAGTTTAGGAACTATTAATATAAGGATATCCATCATCAACCTCTCTAGGTGTTACATTTGTAAAAACATTAATCACTATTCCATTATTAGGAATAGTATTCTCCATATTTATAATTTGAGGATTCACATAGCATATTCCATATACTTATGGATTTCACATAGAATTGCCCTTCAATAGATTTTTACATAATCATCCTTCTATATCAGGGTTTCACTTAGTATTATGTGAAATTAGGATTTCACAACACATCACCCAGTGAAAGGTCTTCACATAGAATTAGTAGCACTTCCCTATATTAGGGTTTCATGCACCTTACCCCATTTTAGGGATTAAGGTTTACCATTCACATCCAAGTAAGGTTTCTCTTACCTCATACCCAAATTAGGGTTAGGATGTACAATTCTTATTAAATTAGGGTTTTCCTTCATTTTTACACTAAGTTAGGGTTACATCATCACCCTAGATTATGTTTTCACTGAGCTTAGCCCTAAATTAGGGTTTCACATTCAGGAAACACATCCCATTATCACACAGATAACGAGGTGTTACGCGAAAATGTGCGGAAATCACCATAACCACAGCTTATAAAAAACACGGGTTAATTAAAACCGATTACGGAAAACTGATAAATTGGGAAACATATTACATTCCAGTCCATATCCTACAAGAAAACATGTTACATATATTTCACACAAGCCTGGATACATGTCCACAGCTTAGAGCAACAGTTGTCCTGTCGTAACCTGAGTTCATCACTTGTTATATACATAAAGGCCCACATCCGGCCAGCAGCAGGATATATAAACGACATCGGTCGTGCATCATAAAACAACATCAAAACACCACCAAGGACCTGAGAGTACAGGGATGACTATAGACTCTACACCAAAACATCAAAACAGCAGCATCTCCAAAGCTTGCCTTCTACTGATCTTCTCGCTGCTCGGCCACAACTCCGCGACCACCACCACGACAAGCTCGACCACCTAAAAAGGGTACAAACCTGTGGAGTGAGACAATTGAACATTGTCCCAGCGGGAGGCATAACTCCGCGCCAAAACTACAAAAACTCAGATAAGCATTTATATGAGCAGATATACTGATAAAGAATATAACAGAAACAGTTATGAATAACCAGCTAACCTCAAGCTTACCAGCTGTATCAAAAGGGCATATAACCAACAAGTTTTCCACTGGAACATGATTGACAAGATCAACTATATATGAAACTCACCACATAAGAGTAATACACAAACAATTGCAGATAATTAAAGTTATCTACACAAACAAGGCCTCAACCAATGTTTCATGTTTGTCTTAAACAGTACATACTAAACGGCTGGGTTACGTTTTATTATGCCCTGAGGAATTGAACCGTACCGTTCAATTCCAACCTTCGGTTGCGAAGCCCATAGCCGGTGCCATATAAGGTCAATGGAAGAGCCGGAATCCAAGACCTTCTCCGCCTCATGGTCAGTACATGAGAACACAAAGCAGGACCGTAGTCGCATGCTTGAAGTGGTCATAAGCCATAGGGTTAGCTCTTCAGGCTACCCTCTGCCTAGCCCGCCTTGGTACAGGTCACGGCGCTAGAAACTGAGCCACGTGTCTAAACACCATGCTCTGAGCCATGAACGCATTCATGCTCTACATATCACATATCCTGAGCCATGGGCCTGTTCACCATACTCTGTATACATATCTGAGTCTGTAACCGAAGTTACACTCTTACCTCCTCATTTTCAGGCTAGGAGCAACCTACACATATTCAACAATATGCACTTCCAGGTTATCCCGTAGGAGAACCTGTTTCACCATCACCAAGTCCTGACAATGATGGATCTATGGCCAGGGCAAACTACATGTTAGGTTTCACTGTGATTATTTAGTATCTTTTAGATGGATTGCAAGATTCAACCAAGTTGTATAACATGCAAGATATAACAGAAAGTAAACAACATAAACTCAACATTATGCATTTCTTACAATTTACATCACACTGATCCATCACAAGGACCTCACAACACATGTTATCACTTGGCCTCTTGCCAACCATCTAGATCCATCTCAAGGATCATCACACATCATGGAATCTCAATCCCTCATTACATAATGCCATAGCCTCTCAAGGCTTTCAACATCATTATGGAACATCATTCGTAATATACCTGTCATTAGTATTCTCATATAATCATTTCTCATGGCCTTTCATTTGGCTAAGCATTACCTACATCATTCAATATCCATGGGAATAATCAAAAGACCTATATTATCAACATAAGATGACAATTAGGGTTAAGTACATTGTCAGCACAACATGACAATAATAATTACATCCATGCCTCATCTTAAGGATACACATGTGAGCACACTATCAAGCAACCCTAATATAATGCTCAAGATCATAATTGGCCTTAAAGGCATAGAGTAGTTACATACACACGCATGTGCATAACCATAAGAACATAAATCTCTTTATTAAGAAATGAGCCACCATAAAAGCATAGTCGACATGTCACCTTTTCATGATAGGCCACGCCCTCACAAGAGATACCATGAACCCTCACTAAAAGAACTTACTCGGGTAGAGTTTACCCTCATCTAAACCCTAACAGGCGTGCAGCTCTAGCAAGCGAGCAGAGCACAACCCTGAATGTGAGCAAGCGTGCAGCCCTGACGGGCGTGCAGCTCCAAGGCGCGCAAGGCCATCGGGCAAGACACCCAGGCGTGCAGGTGTCGGGCGAGCAACTCATGTGTCGGGTGAGCAAACTATCGGGCGACACATGCTGGTGTCCGGCGAGCAACTGATGTTGGGCGAGCAGGTTATCAAGCGTGCAGGCATACCGAGCGTGCAAGGTACATGTGACGGGCGAGCCACGCAGGCGTGCAGGTGTCGGGCGACACGGCTAGTGTCGGGCGAGCAGAAAAAACCACGCGAGCAAAGTCTGTCAGGCGAGCCAAAACCTTGAGCGAGCAGGGCGCGTCAGGGGGAAAACTGGGTGAGCAGGCCTATCGGGCGAGATGGCTAATGCCGGGTGAGCAAGATACAGAGTGAGCAAAGCTATCGAGCGAATGTCTAAGGCAGTGTGTCGGGCCACTGAGCCGTGCAAGGCTTCTCGATCGGGCAAGCAAAGGAGAGTGTATCGGGCGAGCGAGCACTGAACTTACTGGGCGAGCAGCCCACCGGGCGAGCAGGGCTCACCCGCACAGGGAACAGAAAGATAAGTGTTGCTCACTCAAGCCGTGCAGGGTCAAACTAGGGCAAGGGCTGTCGGGCAGCACCTCCCCAAGCACATCTCGATGAAGGTGTAACTCTAGATCACCTAAATGAGCTCACCATCTTGCCCAAGGTGAGAAGAGGGTATTGCTCGAGCCACTAGTTCATGAGCTCACCTCAATCGGGTAGGAAAGAGGGGTGTTGCTCATGACACTAGGACCCCAAGCTCACTCATCTAGACCAAGGGGTGAAAGGAATATTGCTCTCCTAAACCCTAGAACACAAGGATCGGCCAACATGCAAGATAGCTAAAGAACAACTCCAAACGTGCAAGGGCAAGATTAAAGCAAACATATATGCAAAGAGAGGAGAGTAGTTAGGGTGTAGATTCATGCAACCCGCCTTAAGCTCCAAGGTTATCGGCCACCTTAGCTTCTTCAAGGATGTGTCTCGACCTCCAAGGCTCCTCCAAGGGTGTGTATCGGCCACCACCTTCTCCTTCCAAGGGTGTGTCAACCTCCAAGCTGCTCACACAAGGGTGTGTCGGCCACCTTAGCTCCTTCTTCAAGGGTGTGTCGGCCACCAAGCAAGGGAGAGATGGAGGGTGTCGTACACAAGAAGGAGGGAAACTAAAGGGACCTCAAGCTAAGGAAGGGACCACCTATATAGATGAGAAAGGAGGAGAAACCAAGGTAAACTCTTGCTATGTGTCGTCCACCCAAGGGACACATGTCCACCAACTCAAGCCACCACTCTTGCAAGCCAAAAGTCACTTGTCCAAGATGTGCACCATGTGTTCCACCAAACAAGACCAAGGTTGGACCAAGCACCATGGGCGACACAAGCTCCACTCTAGGCCGACACAAGCTCTACTTGGCCGACACAAGGCCCAAGCAAGCCCAAGCAAAGAACTTCAAGGCCCAAACAAGCTCAATAAAGGCCCAAAGAACACAAACAACAAGCCCAAGCCTTCCTCTCAACTCTAGAGGAAGCAAAGAGAGAGAAGAACACTTCTCAAGGTGGTAAACTTGCTCACAAAACCCTAGACTTGGGTTAATTACAAGTAGCACCTCCAACTCTCAACAAAGCACATCCAAACCCTAATCACCACTAAAGGTGATTAGCAAGCATCAGACCATCAAGGTTAAGCAAAGCAAATAGGGTAAGCCCTAAACGCAGGTCAGGGTCCTTACAATCTACCCCCCCCCCCTTTAAGGGATTTCGTCCCCGAAATCCGAAGAGAAAAGCGAGGGGTACTTCCTCCTCATCTCTTCCTCAAGCTCCCACGTGGCTTCCTCGACGCCACGACGCTGCCAAAGAACTTTCACAAGATCCAGGTCCTTCCTCTTCAGCTTCTTGATCCTTCTGTCAAGAATCGCCACGGGACCTTCCTTGTAGGTCACATCTGCATCAAGCTCAACCTCAACTGGCTGTATCACTGTACCTGAATCCGGATGACTTTTCTTCAACATGCTGACATGGAACACTGGATGCAACCTATGTAACTCAGGAGGCAACTCTATCTTGTAAGCTACCTTTCCAACACGTGCTAAGACTGGGTAATGCTCCATATACCTGGGTGCCAACTTACACTTCCAACCAAACCTCAGCACACCCTTCCAAGGCAAGACCTTAAGATATACTTTGTCTCCTACCTGGAACTCCAACAGTCGTCGGCGATTGTCTGCATAAGACTTCTGCCTGTCCTGCGCTACTTTCAACTGTTGCTGTATCACCTTGATCTTTTCTATCGTCTGTTGTACTAGCTCAGGACCCAAAAGCTGATACTCACCGGACTCGTACCAACAGAAAGGAGATCTGCACTTCCTTCCATATAGAGCTTCATAAGGAGCCATGTCGATGCTTCGCTGATAACTGTTGTTATAAGCAAACTCTATCAAACTCAGATGTACATCCCAACTGCCTAGGAACTGCAAAACACAAGATCGAAGGAGATCATCCACAATCTGAATAGTCCTTTCAGATTGTCCATCTATCTGCGGATGAAAGGTTGTACTAGACCTCAACTGCGTTCCCAACGCTCTGTGCAACTGTTCCCAAAAACGACTGGTGAACTGAGGACCTCTGTCAGAAACTATCGTTGCTGGCACACCATGCAAACAAACTATCTCATCCACATACAGCTTAGCGAGCTTTTTAGCTATATACGTCGTCTTTACAGGCAGGAAATTGGCAGACTTCGTCAATCTGTCCACTATCACCCAAATGGAATCATGATTCCTAGTTGTCCTGGGTAGACCAACTACGAAATCCATGGTTATATGATCCCATTTCCATTGCGGTATCGGCAAGGGCTGCAACGTACCTTCCAGCTTCTGATGTTCGGCCTTCACTTGCTGACATACCGCACATCTAGCCATGAACTCAGCCACATCTCTCTTCATACTGGGCCACCAATACAAGTCCTTCAGACTATGATACATCTTGGTGACACTTGGATGCATGGCATACATCGACGTGTGTGCTTCCTCAAGCACCAACTTCCTCAGATCATCAGCATCTGGAACCACCATCCTATCATGATAGAAAACTAGTCCATCCTCAGACTCATGAAACCCATTACGCTTGTCGCTACCGAACTCTGATCTGATCAACCGTACCATCTCATCTGTTTGTTGTGCATCCTTAATCTGCTGCCTCAACGTAGGCTTGACTTGCATCTGTGCAAAAAGACCAGATAACAAAGAAACTTCCATCTGTACGTTCATTTGTTGCAGAGAAACAAGCATCTCCCGCCTATGGCAAACCAAGGAACTCAATTGTGCCTTCTTTGAAGAAAAAGAAGACTTTCAACTAAGCGCATCTGCTACTACATTCGCCTTACCAGGATGATACTCGATAGTGCAGTCGTAGTCGTTGATCAACTCCATCCATCGCCGTTGTCGCATATTCAACTCATGTTGCGTGAAGATATACTTCAGGTTCTTATGATCCGTAAAGATCTGAACACTTCCCCATATAGATAGTGTCACCAAATCTTTAACGGATGAACCACCGCTGCCAACTCCAAGTCATGATTCGGATAGTTCTCCTCATGCTTCTTGAGCTGTCGCGAGGCAAAAGAAACCACATGATATTCCTGTATCAACACGCAACCTAAACCTTTCTTGGAAGCATCACATAAAACAACATAGCCTTTCCCAGGCTCTGGCAAGATCAACACTGGAGCACTAGTCAGCTTCTCCTTCAGACTCTGGAAAGCTTGCTGACATTGATCATCCCAAACAAAAGGTACATCCTTCCTGGTCAACTTCGTCATCGGTAACGCGATCACACTGAAGTCCTTGATAAACCTCCGGTAGTATCCTTCTAAACCAAGGAAACTACGAACTTCTGTCGCCGTCTTCGGTTGTTCCCAATCTGCAGCAGATTCCACCTTCTTTGGATCTACCTTGACTCCTTCAGCGGATATCACATGGCCCAAGAAGGTCACTTCATCCAGCCAGAACTTACACTTACTGAACTTGGCATACAACTGATGTTGGCGAAGAAGAGTCAACGCTTGACAAAGATGTTGCTCATGCTCAAGCATGTCCCGACTATAGATCAAGATGTCATCTATAAAGACTACAACAAACTGATCTAAGAACGGAAGGAACACTCTGTTCATCAGATCCATGAAAGCAGCAGGTGCATTGGTTAACCCAAACGACATAACCACGAACTCATAATGACCATACCTTGTGCTGAAGGCTGACTTTGGTATGTCGTCTGCCTTTATCCTCAGCTGATGATATCTGGACCGTAGATTGATCTTCGAGAACACTGTAGCACCACGCAACTGATCGAACAGATCATCTATCCTTGGCAACAGGTACTTGTTCTTAATCGTGACCTTGTTCAACTGCCGGTAGTCTATACACAACCGCATCGAACCATCCTTCTTCTTGACAAACAGCACTGGAGCACCCCAAGGTGACGTACTTGGTCGGATAAAACCTTTATCCAGCAACTTTTGCAACTGCTTCTTCAACTCTGCAATCTCTACTGGAGCCATTCTGTACGGTGTCTGTGCAACTGGTTGCGTTCCTGGTACCAGATTGATCTCGAAATCAATCTCTCGGGGTGGGGGAACACCAGGAAACTCCTCAGGAAACACGTCTGCAAACTCATGAACAACTAACACCTCCTCAAGGCTAGGACCTTTCGCCTTAGCATCCACTACGGTATCTACCACGTGAGCTAAGAACGCTTCACATCCTTGTCGTAACAACTTGTCCGCCACCAAGGCTGATACCAGACATATCGGAAGAATCTTCCTATCTCCCTGGAAGATCCACTTTTCTCCAGTGACATCAAACACTACCTGCTTGGAACTACAGTCCAAGACAACCTTATACCTCTCTAAGGTATCCATCCCAAGGATGACATCGAAACCATGCATATCAAGTGGTATGAGGTCCACTTGAATGCGATGTCTTGAGAAATACAAGACACAAGATGGACACTCTTCTCGAAGCAAAGAGGAACCATAAAGAGGGGTTTCTAACAACAAACTATCCTTCTTACAGCTAACAGGTAAACGACAGTTCTCAAGCATACCATAGGCGATAAAAGAGTACGTAGCACCCAGGTCAACCAGAATAGATATAAAGCAAGAAGAAGACATATCAGAATGAAATAACTCCATCTGACATGTCACTACTCGCGGGTTGACTATCGCCTCCGTATGATTCATAGCATAGAATCGAGTCGTTGCTTGTTGTCCACGACCTCTGCTTCCATGAGCAGACGATCCAACCTGAGATGCTTGACCACATCCTCGTCCTCTGCTACCACTGGGCTGTGGTCTCTCAGACCCCTGATGGTTCTGCCTCGGCTGCTGGGTCACTTCATCATCTTTGTAGGGACAACTTGACCTGATATGCCCTATCTGACCACAGGCGTAGCACGTCCTAACATCATCTCGAGGCCTGGATGGCCCTGTCACCGCCACAGAAGCTGAACTTTGTGCCTTAGATGGTGAAGAAACATAGCCTCTTCCTCTACTCATGGATCACTGAGACGGTCTACCAGAACCTCTCATCACTGCTGGTGCTGAAAACCTGGGCTTCTTGAAGCCACCAAACCTCTGACTCTGGAACTGGGAAGGTCTTTTCTTAGCCATATATTCTCTCTTTTCCCTTACAGAATGTTCAATCCTCCGAACAGATTCCACAAACGTCACAAACTGTTCCCGGTTCTCCAACGCAGAAATAGGTGTCGTCAGCTCAGCATTCAGACCCTTCTCGAAACGTCTGATCTGTTCCTCGTCTGTCGTCTCCATGTAAGGACAAAACCTCAGCAGATCCATAAACTTGGCTTCATACTCGGTGATGTTCATCGTTCCTTATCGCAAACTCTCGAACTGACAGATCTTCTCATCTAGATACGTCTTGGGAAAGTATTTGGTGACGAACTCACGTCGAAACACTTCCCAATAGATCACCTCACCATGCCGCTTCTCTTCCTCGATGGTCCACCAGTGACCAGCACTACCTTTAAGAAGGTAGACAGCATGCTTTACTTTGTCTGCTTCGGGGATGTCGAGGATCCGGAAAGCCTTTTCAAGACTTGTCAGCCACAGATCTGCATCCGCTGGATCAGCCATTCCAGCATATTCCGAAGCTCCGACTCGGCGAAGCCACTCGAAGGTCTTCCCAATACCCGATGCTTCTCCATGGGGAACTTGTACTCGCGGAGGAGGCACTGGTAATCGCTCAACCATGAGATTCATTGTAGCCATTAACTGCCCCATAAGCTGTTGGTAGGCAGGGTGTTCAAGTATGGCTGGGTTAGGTTGGGGGACCTCAGGCACCCGATCTTCATGTGCCTGTCCATCTGCTCCATCAACCGATGCAGCATCACTATGCTCAGGAGCATGTTCTTCATGGTTTCCAGACATCTTGGCTTTTCTTCCACTGTGGGCAGAAGATTTTGTAAGATAACCTGGAAAACTCATAAGAACAGACTCAACCTAGTCCTAGATCCCTGTAGACTCAGCGAACCTAAAGCTCTGATACCAAAACTTGAGGCAACACATCACATTATCACACAGATAACGAGGTGTTACGCGAAAACGTGCGGAAATCACCATAACCACAGCTTATCAAAAACACGGGTTAATTAAAACCGATTGTGGAAAACTGATAGACTAGGAAACATATTACATTCCAGTCCACATCCTGCAAGAAAACATGTTACATATATTTCACACAAGCCTGGATACATGTCCACAGCTTAGAGCAACAGCTATCCTATCGTAACCTGAGTTCATCACATGTTATATACATAAAGGCCCACATCCGGCCAGCAGTAGGATATATAAACGACATCGGTCGTGCATTGTAAAACAACGTCAAAACACCACCAAGGACCTGAGAGTACAGGGATGACTCTAGACTCTACACCAAAACATCAAAACAGCAGCATCTCCAAAGCTTGCCTTCTACTGATCTTCTCGCTGCTCGGCCGCAACTCCGCGACCACCACCACGACAAGCTCGACTACCTAAAAAGGGTACAAACCAGCGGAGTGAGACAATTGAACATTGTCCCAGCGGGAGGCATAACTCCGTGCCAAAACTACAAAAACTCAGATAAGCATTTATATGAGCATATATACTGATAAAGAATATAACAGAAACAGTTATGAATAACCAGCCAACCTCAAGCTTACCAGCTGTATCAAAAGGGCATATAACCAACATGTTTTCCACTGGAACATGATTGACAAGATCAACTATATATGAAACTCACCACATAAGAGTAATGCACAAACAATTGCAGATAATTAAAGTTATCTACACAAACAAGGCCTCAACCAATGTTTTGTGTTTGTCTTAAACATTACATACTAAACGGTTGGGTTACGTTTTATTATGCCCTGAGGAATTGAACTGTACCGTTCAATTCCAACCTTCGGCTGTGAAGCCCATAGCCGGTGCCATATAAGGTCAATGGAAGAGTCGGAATCCAAGACCTTCTCCGCCTCATGGTCAGTACATGAGAACACAAAGCAGGACCGCAGTCTCATGCTTGAAGTGGTCATAAGCCACAGGGTTAGCTCTTCAGGCTACCCTCTGCCTAGCCCGCCTTAGTACAGGTCACGGCGCTAAAAACTGAGCCACGTGTCTAAACACCGTGCTCTGAGCCATGAACGCATTCATGCTCTACATATCACATATCCTGAGCCATGGGCCTGTTCACCATACTCTGTATACATATCTGAGTCTGTAACTGAAGTTACACTCTTACCTCCTCATTTTCAGGCTAGAAGCAACCTACACATATTCAACAATATGCGCTTCCAGGTTATCCCGTAGGAGAACCTGTTTCACCATCACCAACTCCTGACAATGATGGATCTATGGCCAGGGCAAACTACATGTTAGGTTTCACTGTGATTATTTAGTATCTTTTAGATGGATTGCAAGATTCAACCAAGTTGTATAACATGCAAGATATAACAGAAAGTAAACAGCATAAACTCAACATTATGCATTTCCTACAATTTACATCACACTGATCCATCACAAGGACCTCACATCACATGTTATCACTTGGCCTCTTGCCAACCATCTAGATCCATCTCAAGGATCATCACACATCATGGGATCTCAATCCCTCATTACATAATTCCATAGCCTCTCAAGGCTTTCAACATCATTATGGAACACCATTCGTAATATACGTGTCATCAGTATTCTCATATAATCATTTCTCATGGCCTTTCATTTGGCTAAGAATTACCTACATCATTCAATATCCATGGGAATAATCAAAAGACCTATATTATCAACATAAGATGACAATTAGGGTTAAGTACATTGTCAGCACAACATGACAATAATAATTACATCCATGCCTCATCTTAAGGATACATATGTGAGCACATTATCAAGCAACCCTAATATAATGCTCAAGATCATAATTGGCCTTAAAGGCATAGAGTAGTTACATACACACGCATGTGCATAACCATAAGAACATAAATCTCTTTATTAAGAAGTGAGCCACCATAAAAGCATAGTCGACATGTCACCTTTTCATGATAGGCCACGCCCTCACAAGAGATACCATGAACCCTCACTAAAAGAACTTACTCGGGTAGAGTTTATCCTCATCTAAACCCTAACGGGCGTGCAGCTCTAGCAAGCGAGCAGAGCACAACCCTGAACGTGAGCAAGCGTGCAGCCCTGTCGGGCGTGCAGCTCCAAGGCGCGCAAGGCCATCGGGCAAGACACACAGGCGTGCAGGTGTCGGGCGAGCAACTCATGTGTCGGGTGAGCAAACTATCGGGCGACACATGCTGGTGTCGGGCGAGCCATTGATGTTGGGCGAGCAGGTTATCAAGCGTGCAGGCATACCGAGCGTGCAAGGTACATGTGACGGGCGAGCCACTCAGGCATGCAGGTGTCGAGCGACACGGCTAGTGTTGGGCGAGCCAAAACCTTGAGCGAGCAGGGCGCGTCAGGGGGAAAACCGGATGAGCAGGCCTATCGGGCGAGATGGCTAATGTCGGGCGAGCAAGATACAGAGCGAGCAAAGCTATCGAGCGAACGTGTAAGGCAGTGTGCCAGGCCACTGAGCCGTGCAAGGCTTCTCGATCTGGCAAGCAAAGGAGAGTGTATCGAGCAAGCGAGCACTGAACTTACTGGGCGAGCAGGGCTCACCCGCACAGGGAACAGAAAGATAAGTGTTGCTCACTCAAGCCGTGCAGGGTCAAACTAGGGCAAGGGCTGTCGGGCAGCACCTCCCCAAGCACATCTCGACGAAGGTGTAACTCTAGATCACCTAAACGAGCTCACCATCTTGCCCAAGGTGAGAAGAGGGTATTGCTCGAGCCACTAGTTCATGAGCTCACCTCAATCGGGTAGGAAAGAGGGGTGTTGCTCATGACACTAGTACCCCAAGCTCACTCATCTAGACCAAGGGGTGAAAGGAATATTTCTCTCCTAAACCCTAGAACACAAGGATCGGCCAACATGCAAGATAGCTAAAGAACAACTCCAAACGTGCAAGGGCAAGATTAAAGCAAACATATATGCAAAGAGAGGACAGTGGTTAGGGTTTAGAGTCATGCAACCCGCCTTAAGCTCCAAGGGTATCGGCCACCTTAGCTTCTTCAAGGATGTGTCTTCACCTCCAAGGCTCCTCCAAGGGTGTGTATCGGCCACCACCTTCTCCTTCCAAGGGTGTGTCGACCTCCAAGCTGCTCACACAAGGGTGTGTCGGCCACCTTAGCTCCTTCTTTAAGGGTGTGTCGGCCACCAAGCAAGGGAGAGATGGAGGGTGTCGTGCACAAGAAGGAGGGAAACTAAAGGGACCTCAAGCTAAGGAAGGGACCACCTATATAGATGAGAAAGGAGGAGAAACCAAGGTAAACTCTTGCTATGTGTTGTCCACCCAAGGGACACATGTCCACCAACTCAAGCCACCACTCTTCCAAGCCAAAAGACACTTGTCCAAGATGTGCACCATGTGTTCCACCAAACAAGACCAAGGTTGGACCAAGCACCATGGGCGACACAATCTCCACTCTAGGCCGACACAAGCTCTACTTGGCCGACACAAGGCCCAAGCAAGCCCAAGCAAAGAACTCCAAGGCCCAAACAAGCTCAACAAAGGCCCAAAGAACACAAACAACAAGCCCAAGCCTTCCTCTCAACTCTAGAGGAAGCAAAGAGAGAGAAGAACACTTCTCAAGGTGGTAAAATTGCTCACAAAACCCTAGACTTGGGTTAATTGCAAGTAGCACCTCCAACTCTCAATAAAGCACATCCAAACCCTAATCACCACTAAAGGTGATTAGCAAGCATCAGACCATCAAGGTTAAGCAAAGCAAACAGGGTAAGCCCTAAACGCATGTCAGGGTCCTTACACACATAGCCTTGCCCTAAATTAGGGTCAAGGTACATCAATCTTTTCAATGAGGATTTCATGATCTCATATTATGGATCAAACCCTGATTACACATTTATTCATAATGAGAGAATTAGGGCTTATTAAGTAAGCAATCATCTCTCCCATTCACTCTCCCCCTCATCCTATCTAGGATGTTAATTACTCCAAGATTGATCTATGGTTAACTATTCACTTAAGTACACATAGTTAGGGTTAACCTTCATAATCATCATTTGTCTACATCATTAAGAACCAAATAGCTAATTGACCTTTGATCATATAAGGTGTCCAAATGGTTTAACCAATTTGGACCTCAAAAGGTCTTGGTCACTTAGACCTCAAACGGTCTTGGTCACTAAGTTCAAACGGTTTGAAAATGTTTAGCAAAGTTGGTTCTTGAAACCGTTTAGACAACACATTTTGAAACCGTATGAACTTGAGTCTCCAAATGGTTTGAGTTTATTGGTCCCAAACGGTGTTTAGACCTTTTGGTCCAAACCTTCTCAAAACCGCATGGACCAAAAAGGTACTTCAACACTTAATCGATTTAAGGTTTCAATCCATGAACTAATTATCAATTGAACCACTAAAGTATTCATAAATTGAACCACTGAATCACCATTCAATTAGACCTTCAATTTAGGGTTTTGAACCCAATTGAACTAGGTTTGATAATCAAGAAACCATCACTTAGGGTTTTGAAATCTAGGATCCATTAATGGTTGAAATTGTGGAACCAAATCAATTGAAATCAATGAACCATAATCATCACATGATATGACCTGACTTCAAACGGTCTTGAATGACCTCCAAACGGTCTTGAGACTGTTTGGGTGATCTCCAAATGGTCTTGAGACCGTTTTCCCATTCCATCATCAAAATCCATGACATCCAATTAGGGTTTTGGATCATTGGATTGATTATCAAATCAGTAATTGATTGTGTAAGGACCCTGACCTTCGTTTAGGGTTTACCCTGTTTGTTTTGCTTAACCTTGATGCTTAGGTGCTTGCTAATCACCTTTAGTGGTGATTAGGGTTTGGTTGTGCTTTGTTGAGAGCTGGAGGGGCTACTTGCAAATAACCCTAGTCTAGGGTTTGTGGGCAAGTTTGCCACCTTGTGAGGTGTTCCTCTCTCTCTTTGCTTCCTCTAGTGTTGAGAGGAGGGTTTGGGCTCATTATTTGAGCTTGTTTGGGCCTTGTTGAGTGTTGCCTTTGCTTCTTTGTGCCCTGTGTCGGGCAAGGACAAGCTGTGTCGGCCTGAGCTTGTGACACCCAGGGTTTGTGTCGCCCAAGATGGGGAGTGTATCGGCCAAGGGGAGTGTGTGTCGCCCATGGTGCCTTGTTGTGTCGCCCATGGTGGTTGACCTAGCTTTGACCTCATTTGTGTCACCACTAGTGGACACTTGGTGCATGATGGTTACATGTGGCAATAACCTTGGACATGTGTTTAGGGCTTACTAGAGTGGTGGATCATGCACTAGGACAAGTGTCCCTAGGTAGGCGACACCTTGCCTTGCTCTACCTTGTTTTCTCCTCCCTTTCCTTCTATATAGGCGTGTCCTTTCCTTTTCTAGGAGTTCCTTTGGTTCCTTTGCTTCTCCTCCACCTTGGTGTATGACACACCTCTCTCTTTGGCAAGTGCTGGCCGATACCCCCTTGAAGGAGCAGCTTGGTGGTCGATAGCTTTGGAGTCTCCTTCTTCCTTGATTGGTGGAGCTTGGAGCTTGCTTAAGGCGGGTTGCATAACTCCTAACCCTATCTACACTACTCTCTTTTCATGTTCTTATATGTTGCTAGCTTTGTTTCTTGCTTAGTATCCTTGTTGGCAGATCCTTAGGGTTTATGGTTTCTTGGTGAGCAATACTCCTTTCTCTCCTTGGTCTAGAGGAGTGAGTTCAAGCTTCTGGTATCATGAGCAACACCCCTCTTTCTCTTAGTCAATTGAGGTGAGCTTGTGTTCTAGTTGCTTGAGAAACACTCTCCTCTCACCATGGACTTGAAGGGTGAGCTTGGTTGTTGTGGACCTTGTTTAGGGTGTTCTTGTGTTTCCCGATGGGTGATAGGTGGTGTGCAAGACCCCTCCTTCTTAGTTGATTGAGGTGATCCATCTCCTTGACCCTCTAGGGTTTCGGGTGTCCTTGTACTTGAGGAAGACGAAAACCTTGTGAGCTGCCCCTTTGGATGATATGCTTGGGAGGTGGTGGACGACACCATGTCTTTGTGACGGGTGTCACACCTTCCTTGCCTTGTGTCGGCCGATAGGCCTGGCTCAGTTGGTTGCACGATAGGTCTCTTAGATCTTGCCCTTGTGATGGCCGTTTGGCCCTTGGTTGGTTAGTTGGTCAGTAGCCTTTTCTGGTTGTTTGAGCTTGTATACCTGACTTAGAAGTGGCTGGTTGTCATCATGCCCTGCTGGACAGAGTGTTGATAGTTGGCATGATGTGGGCGTGGCACCCTGAACCCTGACGGGCGTCATCCTAAGTTCTGTGAGTGTCGACCGACAGCCCATGACGGGCGTTGCGTTATACCTTGATTCCCGACACCCCGTTGCATGTCATGTTTCTTTGCTTAGCTGCTAACACAGTGTTGCGCGTCACATGCTTTGCCGTTATGTGTTGACCGACAGGTGTTGAGCGATAGGGTGAGTACCCTGACCGATACACCCTATAGTGAGGGCATGCCGCCCGACACAACTTTTAGTGAGAGTTCTTGGTGTTGTTAGCGAGGGTTCTTCCCCCCATATAAATCATTTTACTCGATGAGAATTATTATAGCAATGCTTGTTTATGTAAAACGCATGTATTTACACATGAATGTGACCCTCTTGATTCTCTATATTATACTAAGGAGAATGATAGGCACGTAATATGGTTTGCTTAAAAATATGATCATAAGTTGATGCACGGTTAGGGAAGCATATCTAACCATTAATGTAAGCTTATGTGATAGCATGATCATTCTATGATTATTGTACACTAACCATGCAGGTGAGGCCTAGCTAAGAAAAATGGCTATAAGGTATATGTGATGAATACCACTACTTTGATAGTCACTCTTGATACTGAGATAATATGTATAATGTGATTCCTATTCCATGATGATGATGATGTAAGCCTTGAGAGGCAGTGGCACTATGTGATGAGGGATTGAGATCCCATGGTCTGTGATGATCCTTGAGATTGATCTAGATTGATTGGAAAGAGGCCAAGTTATAACATGTGATGTGGATCCTTGTGATGGATCAGTATGATGGGAATTGTAGTAAAAGCAATTGTTGAGTTTTTATATTGTTTACTTCTATTATTATTGCATGTTATACAACTTGGTTGAATCTTTCAATCCATATAAAAGATACTAATTAATCACAGTGGAATATATCATGTAGTTGCCCTGGCCATAGATCCATCATCATCAGGAATTGGTGATGGTGAAACGGGTTCTCCTACGGGTTAACTCGAAGTGCATATTGTTGAATATGCGAGGTTGATCCTAGCCTAAAGTGAGGAGGTAAGAGTGCAACTTCGGTTGTAGACTCAAGGGTGCGGGTTCAGGCCCGTAGCCCAACTATGATAAGAGCATGATGAACAGGCCCATGACTCAGGATATGTGATATGAGGAGCATGAATGTGTTCATGGCTCAGAGCACGGTGAACAAGCCCGTGGCTCAGTTTCATTAGCACCGAGACCTGTACCAAGGTGGGCTAGGCAGAGGGTAGCCTGCGGGAGCTGACCCTATGGCTAAGACCACTTCAGCATGAGACTGCAGTCCTGCTTGTGTTGTACTCATGCACTGACCATGAGGCAGAGAGGTCATGGAGTCCGGCTCTTCCATTGACCTTGTATGGCATCGGCTTGGGTTTCGTAACCGAAGGTTGGATCTGAGCGGTACGGCTCACTTCCTCAGGGCATAATAATAATATGTAATCCAGCTGAATAGTAATTGCTTGAGACAAACACGAAACGTTGGTTGAGGCCTTGTTTATGTAGATAATCTTGTTATATCTTGCAGTTGCTTATATGTTTCTCATACGTGGTAATATCTTATCTTGTTAATCATATTCCCTAGAGAAATGCTTGAGTACACCCGATAAGCTTGCTAAGTATGAACAGCTTTCCTTTATAACTGCTTTGGTTATACTTCTTATCATCTAGCTGCTTTATATATCCGAGGTTTTGTAGTTTTGGTGAGGATTTATGTTTCTCGCTGGGACAATGTTCAATTGTCTCACTCCTCTGGTTTTCAGGTGGTCGAGCTAGACATGGTGGTGGTCGCGGAGTTGCGGCCGAGCAGCAAGAAGAACAGTAGGAGGCAAGCGATGGATATGTTGTTGTTTTGGATGTTTGGTAGTAAAGTCTAGAGTCATCCTTGTACTCTCAGGTCCTTGGCGGTGTTTTGACGGTGTTTCACGATGTATAGATGTTGATGTTTTGAATATCCTACTGTTGGCCGGATGTGGGCCTCTATGTATGTATAAACAGGTGATGAACTCATGTTATGACAAGACAGCTGTTGCTCTAAGCTGTGGACAAGTTTCAAGGCTTGTATACGTTTATATAACATGTTTTCTTGCAGGATGTGGACTGGAATGTAATAGTTTCTCAGTTTATCCATTTTCTGCAATCGGTTTTAATTAACCTGTGTTTTGGTAATCTGTGGTTATGGTGATTTCTGCACGTTTTCACGTAACACCTCGCTGTCTGTGTGATAGTGGGATGTGTTGCCACAGATTGCATTTTAAATTGATACCTTTGGATCTTCACATACCCAACCATACTCAACCCTAGACCTCCAAACGGTCTTGGTTGACCTCCAAACGGTCTTGAGACCATTTGGGATATTCCCAAATGGTTTTGAAACCGTTTGGATCAATCAACCCAAAACCTCAACTCAATCAATTGCAAAATCAACACTTAGTCGATTAGGGTTTCTATTTGAAAGATTGTCCATATGTTGAACTAATCAATTGGAGCCATTGGATAATCATCCAACACATACTAGGGTTCATACCTCAAATGGTCAACCCTCCCAAATGGTCAACACCCTCATGCGGTTTGGAACTCAAATCACCAAATGGTTTTGAAACCGTTTGGTCTCCAAATGGTTTGGTGAAACCGTTTGGACCAACAAGTTGAAACCATTTACCTTGGATATTTGGATAGGTATGTGCTTATGATGATGTCATCATCATCAAGCTCCAAACCCACGAAGTTTGTAGTGATTTCAATATGATTGCATCAATCAACCAAAATAAATTTCGGAAAATGAAGAAAGCATCACCAATTGATAAGGAATTGATTGCAATAATAAAATTAAGGGTTGAAGTTATAAAACCCGTCTCCAATTGAGCTCCAAAGCTCCAATATCACGTCAAAAATGGTGTATTTAACTCATTTCACAATTCCAAGGCTCGTCCTCAAGGTTTGAGTAAAAAGGAATGGTTAGAATTGAAGAAGGGATCGAAATAGGAAGAATTCATGCACTGATTTGTGATTTCCACCATGGATTCAAGGTGAAAAGGGATCAAGAAGCTTACCAACAGGTAGGGATTCGTCCTACTGGTCCTCACAAGCTCCTTGGTCGTTTTCCAAACAAAGGGAAGAAGTGGGATCGGGGAAAGCCTTTCATTTGGCTTGTAAAATGTCTTTTTATAAAAAATTCAATGCGAGAGAATATGCTTTATTAAAAAATTCATTTGATACCAAAAATCATGCCGCCTATTCCCCCTCAACTCCTTGGATACGAGGATATCTTGTTTTCCTCTTATTCCTTTCAATTATCCATGATTTAAAGAAAAGCAAATTAAGCATCTTAAATCATATTATACTATTATCCATATGTGAGTGGATATTTCTTTTTCTTATAAAATTGTGAGTGAGTCATCCACTCCCTTGGATATTTTCGTGATCCTTGCAAGGCTCAAGGACGTCCACACACACATATGAATCCAAACATTTTAATTTTGGTTGAAGGCCCTTTAATTAATACATTTATTTTTGCACTAAATTGAATTAGGGTTTCAATTAGGATTAAATCTTGATTATTTTAATGTCAAGATTCTCTCTCCTCCAACTTAATTCAAATGAGGCACCCTCCTCATTTTATTTTCTCTACATGATGCCAAGAAACATTAGGGACCTTATTGAAGTGGTAATTTGCATATTGAACCATGGGTTTTGGGTAAATTGCACATTACACCAAAACTAGGTTTTAATGCACAAACATTGCTTTATGAGCTCTTTCTTGGTACTCAGACTACCACAAGCCATAACTCTGCATCATATCTAATCTCGTGATCCTTCGACATATGAGGAACATATTATCATGCACATTTTGCAATTTAACCCCTCAACTTGGGTAAATTGCACTTTAGTCCAAATCAAGTAAAACATTATTTCAACATTATTCAAAAAGGACTAAAATTGAAATATAAGTTCCTCTTGAGCCCTAATTACTTTTCACAAGATAATATTAAGCATCTACTCAACCTTATTAGGTAAATCATCTAGGGTTAACACATAACCCAGGTCAGGGATGTTACAAATTATAAACCCCTAACAAGGATTTCGTCCCTGAAATCCCAAGAAAAAGGAGGGACAGATTTATTCAGTTATCATACCCTCAAGTCTCCACATAATATCTTAATATCATGGATTTGTAATCCACACAAAGTTCCTTTAATTAATTCAACCCTATCAATGTTTATGTTTATGTAGAGCATAAACCCCTAACATATGATGTCCATATTATTGAAAGGAAGAAGCATAAAAGAGCATACTTCTATTATCACCCAAGAATATTTATCAAAAGGGAAACATATATATCTAACAGAGATAATTCACTCAGCAATCCTTTATTTGTTTGGGAAAGTTCACTTAGAAAAACTCTTATTTAATTGGGAATGCTCACTTAGCTTTTCCTTTAATTGGCAATGTTCACTTAGCTTCTCTCTTTAATTGGGAATGTTCACTTAGCTCTTCCCATTTAGGAATGTTCACTTAGCTCTTCCTATTTAATTGAGAATGTTCACTTAGCTTTTCTCTTTAATTGGGAATGTTCATTTAGCTTTTCCCATTTAGGAATGTTCACTTAGCTCTTCCTATTTAATTGAGAATGTTCACTTAGCTTTTCTCTTTAATTGAGAATGTTCACTTAGCTCTTCCCATTTAGGAATGTTCACTTAGCTCTTCCTATTTAGTTGAAAATGTTCACTTAGCTTTTCTCTTTAATTGGGACTGTTCACTTAGCTTTTCCCATTTAGGAATGTTCACTTAGCTCTTCCTGTTTAATTGAGAATGTTCACTTAGCTTTTCTCTTTAATTGGGAACGTTCACTTAGCTTTTCCCTTCCTATTTAATTGAGAATGTTCACTTAGCTTTTCTCTTTAATTGGGAATGTTCACTTAGCTTTTCCCATTTAGGAATGTTCACTTAGCTCTTCCTATTTAATTGAGAATGTTCACTTAGCTTTTCTCTTTAATTGGGAATGTTCACTTAGCTTTTCCCATTCAGGAATGTTCACTTAGCTCTTCCTTTTTAATTACATTATACTCTCTAGATTGTTTCAGAATGACTACTTGATCAGAGTAATAAAAAAGACAACAATCTAAGAGTTTCATACTTGCCTTATCTACAATAATCATATACCTGGCCAGGGTATACAAGTATTGAGATTAGGTAGTATGTACTTTAATTTCTATCATGTTCCTCACTTTTCGTATCATTATTCACACAGGATTTTTCATTTCTGAATTTTTTTTTTTCAGACATCTCTTCAATATCTCATCTTTTATTACACAGATAAGAGAGATTATAAAGCATTTTAAGGAGCACTGAGTAAAATGTAAGTTCTCTTCTTCCTTGTGTCCTTATAGGACTAGTTAAAGGAAGATCAAAAACAACTACTTTCTTTTTTTTAACACATAGAATCGGGAAATGAAATATCAGAATGAATCTATTTCATCTGACCTGTATGGGACGTCTGTCCACGTCCTCTATTGTTACTAGAAAACTGCCTCCTTTGTGAGCCTTGCTGACTCTGCCCCTGGGGTTGAGTCATCATCAAATTCCCGTCTGGACAATCCTTTGCTAGATGTCTCGGTTGTCTACATTGGTAACAGACCCTAGGTGCAAAACAAGGTCTGTGAAAACCATTTACTGATGTTGATGCTATTTCGGGGGCTCTACTTGGAATATTACTACGATCCCTACCCTTACTTGACGTCCATTGCATCTGGGCATGGAATCTCGATGATGATGCTGATGCAAAAAATCTCAGTTTCTTAAAACTTTCAGACCTTTATCCTTGAGACTGAGTGTACACCTTCTTACCACTAGTCCGTCATTTTTCAATTTCAAACCTCTCTATCCTCCTTACCGACTGCAAAAAGGTGGTAAACCTCTCCATGTTCTCTAAAGCAGACACTAAAGTGGTCAGTTCAGCGTTCAACCCCTTCTCAAAATGTTGAATTCTTTCCTCATCATTAACTGCCATTTGCGGACAAAATCGCAATAGTTCCATGAACTTAGCTTCATACTCACTAACGTTCATCTGTCCTTGTTTGATCCTCTCAAATTGAGAAATCTTCTCATCTAGATACGTCTTAGGGAAGTATCTACTGACGAATTCTTGTCGGAATACCTCCCATCCAATTTCTTCACCTGGTCTCTTATCATCTTCTATCATCCACCAATGACCAACACTCCCTTTTAGGAGGTACACAGCATGTCTTACCTTTTTAGCTTCAGGGATATCAAGGATCTTGAAAGCCTTTTCCAACTCTGTCAGCCACAAATCAGCATACGCTGGATCAGATGTACCAGCATAATCTATGGCTCCAACTCGGCAAAGTCTCTCAAAAGTCTTGTCGGCTCCATAACCCTCATGGTGGGCTGGTGCCCTAGGTGTAGGTATTGGCATCCTATCTGTCATGTGAGTCATTGAAGCCATAAACTACCCAAACATGGCTTGGAAGGCTGGGTTCCCCATGTCAGCTTGATTGAACTGGGGTTGTTCAAGTACGGGATCCTCCCTATCATGGTCTCATGCACCTCTTCCTGGTGCAGCAGCACTGCTCTTAGCAGCATGTTCTTCATGTGGTCCAGACATCCTCAAGTTCTTCTTATCCTATGTGAGCAGAAGATACTATCATATAAACTGGAAGACATTTAGAACAAACTCAACAATCCTTAGTCCTATGTCTCTGTAGACTCAGCGAACCTAGAGCTCTGATACCACTTAATTGTGGCATACAACTCATAAAAACATGATTAACTAATGCGGAAGCGTTCACTAAGCAGCAGATTACCGAAAATCACTAAAAATTAAAACATTTTTATCAAGAGATCCATCAAAGGAAAACTTTCTCACATAGAACCAAAGTAACACATTTACATTCTGGATTAAAGGTACATGTACACTATCATCTCTTTCTGTGAATTACAAGCATCAGCTGCCCTGTTAAATTAAGCACAGGCAGTATGAAAATCTTGAGGCACTGTGCCAAAATCTCGAAAGCACTAACTACTACTCCGAGGACCTGAGAGTATAGAGACGACACATAGGACTCTATATACATCTATACAAGGCATGACAGTCAGTGTCTCCCCCTGAGACTTCACTATTGTCCCTACTGTTACTATTGTTGTCCTTCACCTATTGAAGGGTTCCTACCTCCTCGTCCGTGTCCACCTAAAAATGTGGTTCCCACGGGGGTGAGACAATTACAAATTTCCCCAGCGAGAGATATAACTCTCCTCCAGAAACATTATTATTGCAGCTTAAGAAGATAAATATGAACAGAGGAATCATATTTATTTGACAGTAGATATTTCAATGTCTAACATATTAGAATATTATTCTTATCAGAAGCATTGCAGCTATAACTTGATAGAACAACATGTCACTTGTCCCTTAAGGAATATGAAGAACATGTATCATATTTATTCATTATAGGATCATTACCTCAGCATTACTCTCTTCAGGCTTAGATCATATATCTAATGCTTGGCATTGTCATAGTGCAGTCATGGCCTGTATCCACACTCTTTCACAAAGTATTGGGATCTTAATCCCTCAACTCATCAAGTACAATTCCACTTCTTAACAAGTTCATCATCATGATTATAGAATCTGGGTATTTGGACCCTTATCTCATCATAGAACACTTGTTACCACTTATTAGGTAACTTCATACCTTCAGGTCATCTGACCAAGGACATTATAATTCTTGCTACACAAAGTATTTTACATAGTTCACAAAGCTCATATCACCTCTTATTACCCCTTAAAAGACAACAAGGCATATTATTGCTTATGAAGCTCATAAACAATCTAAGATAATTAGCACATCATGTGACACACATGATTCATCAATTGTAGGTTACCTCTCACTAAGCAACAAGGCAGATGTAAGCTTATAAGGCCTATAGAACATTTTTAATATATATAACATCATAGCCCATACCTGGCTATGCTCCTCTTCTCAACATATCTGCAAGATTAGTAATCATAAAACAATTACATATCAGTACCATGCAATACAAGGGTTATCTTATTTCATTCATAACCCATTAGTCTGCATTTAAGCTTCACATAGGATTACTCTATTGTTAGAACTTCACATAGCATCACCCTGTATTAGGGTATCACATAGCATTAACTTGTATTAGGGTTTCACATAGCATTAACTTGTATTACGGTTTCACATAGCATTATCCTGTATTAGGGTTCACATAGCATTAACTTGTATTAGGGTTTCACATAGCATTACCATGTAATAGGGTTCACATAGCATTAACTTGTATTAGGGTTTCACATAGCATTACATGTATTAGGGTTCACATAGCATTAACTTGTATTAGGGTTTCACATAGCATTACCCTGTATTAGGGTTCACATAGCATTAACTTGTATTAGGGTTTCACATAGCATTACCATGTATTAGGGTTCACATAGCATTAACTTGTATTAGGGTTTCACATAGCATTACCCTATATTAGGGTTCACATAGCATTAACTTGTATTAGGGTTTCACATAGCATTACCCTGTATTAGGGTTCACATAGCATTAACTTGTATTAGGGTTTCACATAGCATTACCCTGTATTAGGGTTCACATAGCATTAACTTGTATTAGGGTTTCACATAGCATTACCTTGTATTAGGGTTCACATAGCATTAACTTGTATTAGGGTTTCACATAGCATTACCCTATATTAGGGTTCACATAGCATGGAATCAATATGGATAACATAAGTATTCAATTATGCTTATTTATTCTCATCATTCATCATTAAATGAATTATCAACACACAGCATGAGTTTCTCTTTCATCCTTGCCAGAACATGATTACATCATATTTTATAGGTTTGGATTAACCTTTTCATAAGGCATGTTAGCCTACATTCAATAGGGTGCATTACATCTCAATGTAACCATTGATATGACACATCTCATGTGTCATTCATCCAATTATATTGGACTTATAACACATCAAGGTGTACCAGTATTGGGGTGTTGGATGTGATATCTATCATATCTTGATGTATCACTTCCCTCAACACCTCTATCTTACTTGAGTTCATCCACTTAGCTTGTATTAGGGTATTCCCCATCCTAATACTTTATGCACCCGTTCATCACATTTATCATGTAATGTACTGGTCATTAGTCACTCACTTAGATTATACAACCATTTCCAATACTATGGACTCATCCTTCAGTTTAGGAACTATTAATATAAGGATATCCATCATCAACCTCTCTAGGTGTTACATTTGTCAAAACATTAATCACTATTCCATTATTAGGAATAGTATTCTCCAAATTTATAATTTGAGGATTCACATAGCATATTCCATATACTTATGGATTTCACATAGTATTGTTCTTCAATAGATTTTTACATAATCATCCTTCTATATGAGGGTTTCACCTAGTATTATGTGAAATTAGGATTTCACAACACATCACCCAGTGATAGGTCTTCAAATAGAAGTAGTAGCACTTCCCTATATTAGGGTTTCATGCACCTTACCCCATTTTAGGGATTAAGGTTTACCATTCACATACAAGTAAGGTTTCTCTTATCTCATACCCAAATTAGGGTTAGGATGTACAATTCCTATTAAATTAGGGTTTTCCTTCATTGTTACACTAAGTTAGGGTTACATCATCACCCTGGATTATGTTTTCACTGAGCTTAGCCCTAAATTAAGGTTTCACATAGCCTTGCCCTAAATTAGGGTCAAGGTACATCAATCTTTTCAATGAAGATTTCATGATCTCATATTATGGATCAAACCCCAATTACACATTTATTCATAATGAGAGAATTAGGTCTTATTAAGTAAGCAATCATCTCTCCCATTCACTCTCCCCCTCATCCTCTCTAGGATGTTAATTACTCCAAGATTGATCTATGGTTAACTCTTCACTTAAGTACACATAGTTAGGGTTAACCTTCATAATCATCATTGGTCTACATCATTAAGAACCAAATAGCTAATTGACCTTTGATCATATAAGGTGTCCAAATTGTTTAACCAATTTGGACCTCAAAAGGTCTTGGTCACTTAGACCTCAAACGGTCTTGGTCACTAAGTTCAAACGGTTTGAAACTGTTTAGCAAAGTTGGTTCTTGAAACCGTTTAAACAACACATCTTTAAACCACATGAACTTGAGTCTCCAAATGGTTTGAGTTTGTTTGGTCCCAAACGGTCTTGAGACCTTTTGGTCCAAACCTTCTCAAAACCGCATGGACCAAAAAGGTACTTCAACACTTAATCGATTCAAGGTTTCAATCCATGAAATAATTATCAATTGAACCACTAAAGTATTAATAAATTGAACCAATGAATCACCATTCAATTAGACCTTCAATTTAGTGTTGTGAACCCAATCGAACTAGGTTTGATAATCAAGAAACCATCACTTAGGGTTTTGAAATCGAGGATCCATCAATAGTTGACATTGTGGAACCAAATCAATTGAAATCAATGAAATATCATCATCATAAGATATGACTTGACCTAAAATGGTCTTGAATGACCTCCAAACGGTCTTGAGACCATTTGGGTGATCTCCAAACTGTCTTGAGACCGTTTTCCCATTCCATCATCAAAATCCATGACATCCATTTAGGGTTTTGGATCATTGGATTGATTATCAAATCAGCAATTGATTGCATTTTAAATTGATACCTTTGGATCTTCACATACCCAACCATACTCAACCCTAGACCTCCAAACAGTCTTGGTTGACCTCCAAATGGTCTTGAGACCGTTTGGGAGATTCCCAAATGGTTTTGAAACTGTTTGGGTCAATCAACCCAAAACCTCAACTCAATCAATTGCAAAATCAACACTTCGTCGATTAGGGTTTCTATTTGAAAGATTGTCCATATGTTGAACTAATCAATTGGATCCATTGGATAATCATCCAACACATACTAGGGTTCAGACCTCAAACGGTCAACCCTCCCAAATGGTCAACACCCTCATGCGGTTTGGAACTCAAATCACCAAACGGTTTTGAAACCGTTTGGTCTCCAAATGGTTTGGTGAAACCGTTTGGACCAACAAGTTGAAACCATTTGCCTTGGATATTTGGAGAGGTGTGTGCTTATGATGATGTCATCATCATCAAGCTCCAAACCCACAAAGTTTGTTGTGATTTCAAGATGATTGCATCAATCAACCAAAATAAATTTCTGAAAATGAAGAAAGCATCACCAATTGATAAGGAATTGATTGCAATAATAAAATTAAGGGTTGAAGTTATAAAACCCACCTCCAATTGAGCTCCAAAGCTCCAAACTCACGTCAACAATGGTGTATGTAACTCCTTTCACAATTCCAAGGCTCGTACTCAAGGTTTGAGTGAAAAGGAATGGTTAGAATTGAAGAGGGGATCGAAATAGGAAGAATTCATGCAATGATTTGAGATTTCCACCATGGATTCAAGGTGAAAAGGGATAAAGAAGCTTACCAACAGGTAGGGAGTCGTCCTCCTAGTCCTCCCAAGATCCTTGGTCATTTTCTAAACAAAGGGAAGAAGTGGGATCGGGGAAAGCCTTTCATTTGGCTACTAAAAGGTCTTTTTATAAAAAAATCAATGAGAGAGAATATGCTTTATTAAAAAATTCATTTGATCCCAAAAATCATGCCGCCTCTTATATCATGATAGTGGTCTCTCACAACAAGTCCTTGAAACTGCATTTATGAGTATCTAGACCCATATCATGAGCATCCTCTCAAGAAAGTCCCCCAAAATTCATGTGCGAGAGCTACGACCCATAACATGACAATGTCCTCTTAGACAATTCCATTAAAATTCTTTTAGGAGGGGCTAGGGCCTATGTAATGACATTGTCTTCTCACAAAAAAGTCCTTGAGATGTGTACATATGTATTGTTTTAATTATTCATAAATGGACATATATGAGTTTGGGGACAACTGAAGCTTGGTTCCATTTGCAAGAATCGTTGATGGGATTGGGAGGTCTGTGTAATATGTTTCCAAGGAGAAATTTGCCTCATAAGACAAAGGCTCATTGGATTTAGAATGATCAACAAAGAGACATGTATGAGTTTGGTGACTATTTTCAAACCAATATCCCTTTATCAATCACTTAGAATGACTCTCAACAACATTTTCTCTCACACATCACCTTTATAAGTTTTCAAATAAATGTACTGATATATCCCCATGAAAATGCATTCGGGAGGATCCATGAACCATACCATGCCAGTGTTCACTCACAACAAATTCCTTGAAATGTAGCTTTGAGGACTTGCGACCCATATCTTGATAGTGTCCTCTCACAACAAGTTCCAAAAAATGAATTTTTGAGGAGACTGGGCCCATATCATGATAATGTCCACTCATTGAAATCTCCCAAAATGTATTACTGAGGAACCATGGTCCATATCATGACAATGTGTGTCGGTAGAAAGTCTATGAAAATGCTTCTGAGTGGAGCTAGGGGCCATATCATGATAGTGTCCTCTCATAGCAAGTCCTTAAAAATGCTTAGATTTGAGACATGTATATATGTATTTTCCTCTTAACTATTCATAAAAGAGATGTGTATGAGTTTGGGGATGATGGGAGCAAGGTCCTTCGAGTTCTTTCGACAGCAACCACTCTTTTGCAGCAATTGTTATTGAGGGTGGGTGGTCTAAGCAAGCCACTGTCAAGGAACAATTTGTGTAACATCCCTGACCTGGGTTATGTGTTAACCCTAGATGATTTACCTAATAAGGTTGAGTAGATTCTTAATCTTATCTTGTGAAAAGTAATTAGGGCTCAAGAAGAACTTATATTTCAATTTTAGTCCTTTTTGAATAATGTTGAAATAATGTTTTACTTGATTTGGACTAAAGTGCAATTTACCCAAGTTGAGGGGTTAAATTGCAAAATGTGCATGATAATATGTTCCTCATATGTCGAAGCATCATGAGATTAGATATGATGCAGATTTATGGCTTGTGGTAGTCTGAGTACCAAGAAAGAGCTGATAAAGCAATGTTTGTGCATTAAAACCTAGTTTTGGTGTAATGTACAATTTACCCAAAACCCAGGGTTCAATATGCAAATTACCACTTCAATATGGTCCCTAATGTTTCTTGGCATCATGTAGAGAAAATAAAATGAGGAGGGCGCCTCATTTGAATTAAGTTGGAGGAGAGAGAATCTTGACATTAAAATAATCAAGATTTAATCCTAATTGAAACCCTAATTCAATTTAGTACAAAAATAAATGTATTAATTAAAGGGCCTTCAACCAAAATTAAAATGGTTGGATTCATATGTGTTTGTGGACGTCCTTTATCCTTGCAAGGGCCACGAAAATATCTAAGGGAGTGGATAACTCACTCCCAATTTTATAAGAAAAAGAAATATCCACTCACAAATGGATAATAGTATAATATGATTTAAGGTGCTTAATTTGCTTTTCTTTAAATCATGGATAATTGAGATGAATAAGAGGAAAACAAGATAGCCTCATATACAAGGAGTTTAGGGGTCATGGCACCTCCCAAATGCATTTTTAGGGACGCAATGTGAGATAACATTTGTCATAATATGGGCCCCGACACCTACCAAATGCATTTTCATGGGATTGTTATAAGAGGATGTTCTCATGATATGAGACTTGACACCTCCCAAATGTATTTCTAAGGACTTACTATGTGATGACATTTTCATCATATGTGTCGTGGCACCTCCCAAATATATTTTAAGGACTTACTTTGACACCTTGCTTTATCGTTGTTGTATCACGTTCTATCACGGTCATGACATGAGTCGTGGAGACAGTCGCGATGTTGCGTTGTGAGATATTGGTCGTGGCACCTCCCAAATGCATTTTTAGGGACTTTATGTAAGATAAAATTTGTCTTAAAATTGGTCCAAACACCTCCCTAATGCATTTGAAGGGACATGTTATGAAAGGATACTATCATGATATGGGTTGTTGGGTCTTGTTTTGGTCAAGATTTTCGTTTCTCTTGTGTTTTCAATTTAGAAAGAGGTGCACCATGTGCATTAATTTGAGTTTTAGACCGTTGGTGTTGTTTTGGTTGTGATGGTTGGCCTTGTTTCAGTCGTAATGGTCCATTCTACTTCTAGATGTGACACTTCACTTTGGTCTAGTCGCGGCACTACATTTGTAACATCCCTAATCTGGGTTATATGTTAACCCTAGATGATTTACCTAATAAGTTTGATTAGATGCTTAATCTTATCTTGTGAAAAGTAATTAGGGCTCAAGAGGAACTTATATTTCAATTTTAGTCCTTTTTGAATAATGTTGAAATAATGTTTTACTTGATTTGGACTAGCAATTTACCCAACTTGAGGGGTTAAATTGCAAAATGTGCATGATAATATGTTCCTCATATGTTGAAGCATCATGATATTAGATATGATGTAGAGTTATGGCTTGTGGTAGTCTAAGTACCAAGAAAGAGTTGATAAAAGCAATGTTTGTGCATTAAAACCTAGTTTTGGTGTAATGTGCAATTTACCCAAAACCCAGGGTTCAATATGCAAATTACCACTTCAATAAGGTCCCTAATGTTTCATGGCATCATGTAGAGAAAATAAAATGAGGAGGGCACCTCATTTGAATTAAGTTGGAGAAGAGAGAATCTTGACATTAAAATAATCAAGATTTAATCCTAATTGAAACCTTATTTCAATTTAGTGCAAAAATAAATGTATTAATTAAAGGGCCTTCAACCAAAATTAAAATGGTTAGATTCATATGTGTGTGTACGTCCTTGATCCTTGCAAGGACCACGAAAATATCCAAGGGAGTGGATAACTCACTCACAATTTTATAAGAAAAAGAAATATCCACTCACATATGGATAATAGTATAATATAATTTAAGGTGCTTATTTTGCTTTTCTTTAAATCATGGATAATTGAGAGGAATAAGAGGCAAACAAGATAGCCTCGTATCCAAGGAGTTGAGGGGGAATATGCGGCATGATTTTTGGGATCAAATGAATTTTTTAATAAAGCATATTCTCTCTCATTGAATTTTTTTATAAAAAGACCTTTTACAAACCAAATGAAAGGCTTTCCCCGATCCCACTTCTTCCCTTTGTATGGAAAACGACCAAGGATCTTGGGAGGACCAGGAGGACGACTCCCTACCTGTTGTTAAGCTTCTTGATCCCTTTTCACCTTGAATCCATGGTGGAAATCACAAATCAATGCATGAATATTCTTCCTATATCGATCCCCTCTTCAATTCTAACCATTCCTTTTCACTCAAACCTTGAGGATGAGCCTTGGAATGGTGAAAGAAGTTACATCCACCATTTTTGACGTGATCTTGGAGCTTTGGAGCTCAATTGGAGGTGGGTTTTATAACTTGAACCCTTAATTTTATTATTGCAATCAATTCCTTATCAATTGGTGATGCTTTCTTCATTTTCCGAAATTTATTTTGGTTGATTGATGCAATCATCTTGAAATCACAGAAAACTTCATGGGTTTGGAGCTTGATGATGATGAAATCATCATAAGCACACACCTATCCAAATATCCAAGGCAAACGGTTTCAACTTGTTGGTCCAAACGGTTTCACCAAACCGTTTGGAGACCAAACGGTTTCAAAACCATTTGGTGATTTGAGTTCCAAACCGCATGAGGGTGTTGACCGTTTGAGAGGGTTGACTATTTGAGTTCTGAACCCCTAGTATGTGCTGGATGATGATCCAATGGCTCCAATTAATTAGTTCAACATATGGACAATCTTTCAAATAGAAACCCTAATCGACTAAGTGTTGATTTTGCAATTGATTGAGTTGAGGTTTTGGGTTGATTGACCCAAACGGTTTCAAAACCATTTGGGAATCTCCCAAACGGTCTCAAGACCGTTTTGAGGTCAACCAAGACCTTTTGGAGGTCTAGGGTTGAGTATGGTTGGGTATGTGAAGATCCAAAGGTATCAAATTAAAATGCAATCAATTGCTGATTTGATAATCAATCCAATGATCCAAAACCCTAATTGGATGTCATGGATTTTGATGATGGAATGGGAAAACGGTCTCAAGACCATTTGGAGGTCATTCAAGATCATTTGAGGTCAGGTCATATCATGTGATGATGATGGTTCATTTATTTCAATAGATTTGGTTCCACAATGTCAACCATTGCTGGATCCTCGATTTCAAAACCCTAAGTGATGGTTTCTTGATTATCAAACCTAGTTCAATTGGGTTCAAAACCCTAAATTGAAGGTCTAATTGAATGGTGATTCAGTGGTTCAATTGATAATTAGTTCATGGATTGAAACCTTGAATCGATTAAGTGTTGAAGTGCCTTTTTGGTCCATGCGGTTTTGAGAAGGTTTGGACCAAACGGTCTCAAGACCGTTTGGGTCCAAACGGTCTCACGACCGTTTGCGTCTAAACGGTCTCAAGACCGTTTGGGACCAAACGATCTCAAACTGTTTGGAGACTCAAATTCATGGGGTTTCAAGATGTGTTGTCTAAACGGTTTCAAGAACCAACTTTGCTAAACGGTTTCAAACTGTTTGAACTTAGTGACCAAGACCGTTTGAGGTCTAAGTGACCAAGACCTTTTGAGGTCCAAATTGGTTAAACCATTTGGACACCTTATATGATCAAAGGTCAATTAGCTATTTTGTTCTTAATGATGTAGACCAATGATGATTATGAGGGTTAACCCTAACTATGTGTACTTAAGTGAAGATTTAACCATAGATCAACCTTGGAGTAATTAACATCCTAGAGAGGATGAGGGGGAGAGTGAATGGGAGAGATGATTGCTTACTTAATAAGCCCTAATTCTCTCATTATGAATAAATGTGTAATCAGGGTTTGATCCATAATATGAGATCATGAAATCCTCATTGAAAAGATTGATGTACCTTGACCCTAATTTAGGGCAAGGCTATGTGAAACCCTAATTTAGGGCTAAGCTCAGTGAAAACATAATCCAGGGTGATGATGTAACCCTAACTTAGTGTAACAATGAAGGAAAACCCTAATTTAATAGGAATTGTACATCCTAACCCTAATTTGGGTATGAGGTAAGAGAAACCTTACTTGGATGTGAATGGTAAACCTTAATCCCTAAAATGGGGTAAGGTGCATGAAACCCTAATATAGGGAAGTGCTACTAATTCTATGTGAAGACCTATCACTGGGTGATCTGTTGTGAAATCCTAATTTCACATAATACTAGGTGAAACCCTCATATAGAAGGATGATTATGTAAAACTCTATTGAAGAGAAATATTGTGTGAAATCCATAAGTATATGGAATATACTATGTGAATCCTCAAATTATAAATATGGAGAATACTATTCCTAATAATGGAATAGTGATTAATGTTTTGACAAATGTAACACCTAGAGAGGTTGATGATGGATATCCTTATATTAATAGTTCCTAAACTCAAGGATGAGTCCATAGTAATGGAAATGGTTGTATAATCTAAGTGAGTAACTAATGACCAATACATTATATGATAAATGTGATGAACGGGTGCATAAAGTATTAGGATGGGGAATACCCTAATACAAGCTAAGTGGATGAACTCAACTAAGATAGAGGTGTTGAGGGAAGTAATACATCAAGATATGATAGATATCACATCCAACACCCCAATACTGGTATACCTTGATGTGTTATAAGTACAATATAATTGGATGAATGACACATGAGATGTGTCATGTCAACGGTTACATTGAGATGTAATGCACCCTGTTGAATGTAGGCTAACATGCCTTATGAAAAGGTTAATCCAAACCTATAAACTATGATGTAATCATATTCTGGCAAGGATGAAAGAGAAACTCAAGTTGTGTGTTGATAATTCATTTAATGATGAATGATGAGAATAAATACGCATAATTGAATACTTATGTTATCCATATTGATTCCATGCTATGTGAACCCTAATACAGGGTAATGTTATGTGAAACCCTAATACAAGTTAATGCTATGTGAACCCTAATACAGGGTAATGATATGTGGAACCCTAATACAAGTTAATGTTATCTGAACCCTAATACAGGGTGATGCTATGTGAAACCCTAATACAAGTTAATGTTATGTGAACCCTAATATAGGTAATGCTATGTGAAACCCTAATACAAGTTAATGATATGTGAATCCTAATACAGGGTAATGCTATGTGAAACCCTAATACAAGTTAATGCTATGTGAACCCTAATACAGGTAATGCTATGTGAAAACCTAATACAAGTTAATGCTATGTGAACCCTAATACAGGGTAATGCTATGTGAAACCCTAATACAAGTTAATGCTATGTGAACCCTAATACAGGATAATGCTATGCGAAATCCTAATACAAGTTAATGTTATGTGAAACCCTAATACAAGTTAATGCTATGTGAAACCCTAATACAGGGTGATGCTATGTGAAGTTCTAACAATAGAGTAATCCTATGTGAAGCTCAAATGCAGACTAATGGGTTATGAATGTAATAAGATAACCCTTGTATTGCATGGTACTGATATGTAATTGTATTATGATTACTAATCATGCAGATATGTTGAGAAGAGAAGCATAGCCAGGTATGGGCTATGATGTTCTGTATATTGAAAATGTTCTATAGGCCTTATAAGCTTCCATATGCCTTGTTGCTTAGTGAGAGGTAACCTACAATTGATGAATCATGGGTGTCACATGATGTGCTAATTATCTGAGATTGTTTATGAGCTTCATAAGCCATAATATGCCTTGTTGCCTTTTAAGGGGTAATAAGAGATGATATAGTACATGTACCTTTAATCCAGAATGTAAATGTGTTACTTTGGTTCTATGTGAGAAAGTTTTCCTTTGATGGATCTCTTGATAAAAAGGTTTTAATTTTTAGTGATTTTCGGTAATCCACTGCTTAGTGAACGCTTCCGCATTAGTTAATCATGTTTTAATGAGTTGTATGCCACAATTAAGTGGTATCAGAGCTCTAGGTTCACTGAGTCTACAGATACATAGGAGTAAGGATTGTTGAGTCTGTTCTAAATGTCTTCCTATTTATCTGATAGTATCTTCTACTCACATAAGAGAAGAAGAACTTGGAGATGTCTGGACCACATGAAGAACATGCTGCTAAGAGTAGTGCTGCTGCACCAGGAAGAGGTGCAGGAGACCATGATAGGGAGGAGCCTATACCTGAACAACCCCAGTTCAATCAAGCTGACATGGGGAACCCAACCTTCCAAGCCATGTTTGGGCAGTTTATGGCTGCTATGACTCACATGACAGATAGGATGCCAATACCTACACCTAGGGCACCGGCCCACCATGAGGGTTAGGGAGCCGGCAAGACTTTTGAGAGACTTTGTCGGGTTGGAGCCATAGATTATGCTGGTACATCTGATCCAGTAGATGCTGATTTGTGGCTGACAGAGTTGGAAAAGGCTTTCAAGATCCTTGATATCCCTGAAGCTGAAAAGGTAAGACATGTTGTGTACCTCCTAAAAGGGAGTGATGGTCATTGGTGGATGATAGAAGAAGATAAGAGACCAAATGAAGAAATTGGATGGGAGGTATTCCGACAAGAATTCATCAGTAGATACTTCCCTAAGACATATCTAGATGAGAAGATTTCTCAAAGTGATAGGATCAAACAAGGATGGATGAACGTCAGCGAGTATGAAGCTAAGTTCATGGAACTATTACGATTTTGTCCGCAAATGGCAGTTAATGATGAGGAAAGAATTCGGCATTTTGAGAAGGGGTTGAATGCTGAATTGACCACTTTTGTGTCTTCTTTAGAGAACAGGGAGAGGTTTGCCACCTTTGTGGAGTCGGTAAGGAGGATAGAGAGGTATGAAATTGAAAAATGATAGACTAGTGGTAAGAAGGTGTACACTCAGTCTCAAGGAAAAAGGTCTGAATGTTTTAAGAAACCGAGATTTTCTGCATCGACAGCATCATCGAGATTCCATGCCCAGACGCAATGGATGTCAAGTAGGGGTAGGGATCGTAGTAATATTCCAAGTAGAGCCCTCGACATAGCATCAACATCGGTAACTGGATCTCACAGACCTTGTTTTGCACCTAGGGTCTGTTACCAATGTAGACAACCGGGACATCTAGTAAAGGATTGTCCATACGGGAATTCGATGATGACTCAACCCCAAGGGCAGAGTCAGCAAGGCTCACAAAGGAGGCAGTTTTCTAGTAACAATAGAGGACGTGGACAGACATCCGAGACAGGTCAGATGAAATAGATTCATTCTGATATTTCATTTCCGGATTCTATGTGTTAAAAATAAGAAAGTTATTGTTTTTGAACTTCCTTTAACCAGTCTTATAAGGACACAAGGAAGAAGAGAACTTACATTTTACTCAGTGCTCCTTAAAATGCTTTATAATCTCTCTTATCTATGTAATAAAAGATGATATATTGAAGCGATGTCTGAAAAAAATTCAGAAATGAAAAATCTTGTGTGTATAATGATATGAAAAGTGAGGAACATGATAGCAAATAAAGTACATACTACCTAATCTCAATACTTGTATACCCTGGCCAGGTATATGATTATTGTAGATAAGGCAAGTATGAAACTCTTAGATTGTTGTCTTTTTTATAACTCTGATCAAGTAGTCATTATGAAACAATCTAGAGAGTATAATGTAATTAAAAAGGTAGAGCTAAGTGAACATTCCTAAATGGGAAAAACTAAGTGAACATTCCCAATTAAATAGAAAAGCTAAGTGAACATTCTCAATTAAATAGGAAGAGATAAGTGAACATTCCTAAATGGGAAAAGCTAAGTGAACATTCCCAATTAAAGAGAAAATCTAAGTGAACATTCTCAATTAAATAGGAAGAGCTAAGTGAACATTCCTAAATGGGAAAAGCTAAGTGAACATTCCCAATTAAAGAGAAAAGCTAAGTGAACATTCTCAATTAAATAGGAAGAGCTAAGTGAACATTCCTAAATGGGAAAATCTAAGTGAACATTCCCAATTAAAGAGAAAAGCTAAGTGAACATTCTCAATTAAATAGGAAGAGTTGAGTGAACATTCCTAAATGGGAAAAGCTAAGTGAACATACCCAATTAAAGAGAAAAGCTAAGTCAACATTCTCAATTAAATAGGAAGAGATAAGTGAACATTCCTAAATGGGAAGAGCTAATTGAACATTCCCAATTAAAGAGAAAAGCTAAGTGAACATTCTCTATTAAATAGGAAGAGCTAAGTGAACATTACCAATTAAAGAGAAAAGCTAAGTGAACATTCCCAATTAAAGGAAAAGCTAAGTGAGCATTCCCAATTAAATAAGAGTTTTGCTAAGTGAACTTTCCCAAACAAATAAAGGATTGCTGAGTGAATTATCTCTGTTAGATATATATGTTTCCCTTTTGATAAATATTCTTGGGTGATAATAGAAGTATGCTCTTTTATGCTTCTTTCTTTCAATAATATGGACATCATATGTTAGGGGTTTATGCTCTACATAAACATAAACATTGATAGGGTTGAATTAATGAAAGGAACTTTGTGTGGATTACATATCCATGATATCTCCATGATATTAAGATATTATGTGGAGACTTGAGGGTATGATAACTGAATAAATCTGTCCCTCCTTTTTCCTGGGATTTCGGGGATGAAATCCTTGTTAGGGGTTTATAATTTGTAACATCCCTGACCTACGTTATGTGTTAACCCTAGATGATTTACCTAATAAGGTTGAGTAGATGCTTAATCTTATCTTGTGAAAAGTAATTAGTGCTCAATAAGAACTTATATTTCAATTTTAGTCCCTTTTTAATACTGTTGAAATAATGTTTTACTTGATTTGGACTAAAGTGCAATTTACCCAAGTTGAGGGGTTAAATTGCAAATTGTGCATGATAATAAGTTCCTCATATGTCTAAGAATCATGAGATTAGATATGATGCAGAGTTATGTCTTGTGGTAGTCTGAGTACCAAGAAAGAGCTGATAAAGCAATGTTTGTGCATTAAAACCTAGTTTTGGTGTAATGTGCAATTTACCCAAAACCCAGGGTTCAATATGCAAATTACCACTTCAATAAGGTCCCTAATGTTTCTTGGCATCATTTAGAGAAAATAAAATGAGGAGGGTGCCTCATTTGAATTAAGTTGGAGGAGAGGGAATCTTGACATTAAAATAATCAAGATTTAATCCTAATTGAAACCCTAATTCAGTTTAGTGCAAAAATAAATGTATTAATTAAAGGACCTTCAACCAAAATTAAAATGGTTGGATTCAGATGTGTGTGTGGAAGTCCTTGATCCTTGCAAGTACCACGAAAATATCCAAGGGAGTGGATAACTCACTCACAATTTTATAAGAAAAAGAAATATCCACTCACATATGGATAATAGTATAATATGATTTAAGGTGTTTAATTTTCTTTTCTTTAAATCATGGATAATTGAGAGGAATAAGAGGCAAACAAGATATACTCTTATCCAAGGAGTTGAGGGGGAAGAGGCGGCATGATTTTTGGGATCAAATGAATTTTTTAATAAAGCATATTCTCTCTCATTGAATGTTTTTATAAAAAGGCCTTTTACAAGCCAAATGAAAGGCTTTCCCCGATCCCACTTCTTCCCTTTGTTTGGAAAACGACCAAGGAGCTTGGCAGGACCAGGAGGACGACTCCCTACCTGTTTTTAAGCTTCTTGATCCCTTTTCACCTTGAATCCATGGTGGAAATCACAAAGCAATGCATGAATTCTTCCTATTTCGATCCCCTCTTCAATTCTAACCATTCCTTTTCACTCAAACCTTGAGGAAGAGCCTTGGAATGGTGAAAGGAGTTACATCCACCATTTTTAACGTGATCTTGGAGCTTTGGATCTCAATTGGAAGTGGGTTTTATAACTTCAACCCTTAATTTTATTATTGCAATCAATTCTTTATCAATTGGTGATGCTTTCTTCATTTTCCAAAATTTATTTTGGTTGATTGATGCAATCATCTTGAAATCACAGAAAACTTCGTGGGTTTGGAGCTTGATGATTATGACATCATCATAAGCACACACCTCTCCAAATATCCAAGGCAAACGGTTTCAACTTGTTGGTCCAAACGGTTTCACCAAACCATTTGGAGACCAAATGGTTTCAAAACCGTTTGGTGATTTGAGTTCCAAACCACATGAGGGTGTTGACCGTTTGGGAGGGTTGACTATTTGAGGTCTGAAGCCTATTATGTGTTGGATGATGATCCAATGGATCCAATTGATTAGTTCAACATATGGACAATCTTCCAAATAGAAACCCTAATCGACTAAGTGTTGATTTTGCAATTGATTGAGTTGAGGTTTTGGGTTGATTGACCCAAACGGTTTCAAAACCATTTGGGAATCTCCCAAACAGTCTCAAGACCGTTTGGAGGTCAACCAAGATCGTTTGGAGGTCTCGGGTTGAGTATGGTTGGGTATGTGAAGATCCAAAGGTATCAAATTAAAATGCAATCAATTGCTGATTTGATAATCAATCCAATGATCCAAAACCCTAATTGGATGTCATGGATTTTGATGATGGAATGGGCAAACGGTCTCAAAACCATTTGGAGGTCATTCAAGACCATTTTAGGTCAGGTCATATCATGTTATGATGATGGTTCATTGATTTCAATTGATTTGGTTCCACAATGTCAACCATTGATGGATCCTCAATTTCAAAACCCTAAGTGATGGTTTCTTAATTATCAAACCTAGTTCAATTGGGTTCAAAACCCTAAACTGAAGGTCTAAATGAATGGTGATTCAGTGGTTCAATTGATGAATACTTTAGTGGTTCAATTGATAATTATTTCATGGATTGAAACCTTGAATCGATTAAGTGTTGAAGTACCTTTTTGGTCCATTCGGTTTTGAGAAGGTTTGGACCAAATGGTCCCAAAAGTGTTTGGGTCCAAACGGTCTCAAGACCATTTGGGACCAAACGATCTCAAACAATTTGGAGACTCAAATTCATGTGGTTTCAAGATGTGTTGTCTAAACGGTTTCAAGAACCAACTTTTCTAAATGGTTTCAAACCGTTTGAACTTAGTGACCAAGACCGTTTGAGGTCTAAGTGACCAAGACCTTTTGAGGTCCAAATTGGTTAAACCATTTGGAAACCTTATATGATCAAAGGTCAATTAGCTATTTGGTTCTTAATGATGTAAACCAATGATGATTATTAAGGTTAACCCTAACTATGTGTACTTAAGTGAAGAGTTAACCATAGATCAATCTTGGAGTAATTAACATCGGGGGGGAGTGAATGGGAGAGATGATTGCTTACTTAATAAGCCTTAATTCTCTCATTATGAATAAATGTGTAATCAGGGTTTGATCCATAATATGAAATCATGAAATCCTCATTGAAAATATTGATGTACCTTGACCCTAATTTAGGGCAAGGCTATGTGAAACCCTAATTTAGGGCTAAGCTTAGTGAAAACATAATCTAGGGTGATGATGTAACCCTAACTTAGTGTAACAATGAAGGAAAACCCTAATTTAATAGGAATTGTACATCCTAACCCTAATTTGGGTATGAGGTAAGAGAAACCTTACTTGGATGTGAATGGTAAACCTTAATCCCTAAAATGGGGTAAGGTGCATGAAACCCTAATATAGGGAAGTGCTACTAATTCTATGTGAAGACCTATCACTGGGTGATGTGTTGTGAAATCCTAATTTCACATAATACTAGGTGAAACCCTTATATAGAAGGATGATTATGTAAAACTCTATTGAAGAGCAATACTATGTGAAATCCATAAGTATATGGAATATGCTATGTGAATCCTCAAATTATAAATATGGATAATACTATTCCTAATAATGGAATAGTGATTAATGTTTTGACAAATGTAACACCTAGAGAGGTTGATGATGGATATCCTTATATTAATAGTTCCTAAACTCAAGGATGAGTCCATAGTATTGGCAATGGTTGTATAATCTAAGTGAGTGACTAATGACCAATACATTACATGATAAATGTGATGAACGGGTGCATAAAGTATTAGGATGGGGAATACCCTAATACAAGCTAAGTGGATGAACTCAAGTAAGATAGATGTATTGAGGGAAGTGATACATCAAGATATGATAGATATCACATCCAACACCCCAATACTGGTATACCTTGATGTGTTATAAGTCCAATATAATTGGATGAATGACACATGAGATGTGTCATGTCAATGGTTACATTGAGATGTAATGCACCCTATTGAATGTAGGCTAACATGCCTTATGAAAAGGTTAATCCAAACCTATAAACTATGATGTAATCATATTCTAGCAAGGATGAAAGAGAAACTCAAGTTGTGTGTTGATAATTCATTTAATGATGAATGATGAGAATAAATACGCATAATTGAATACTTATGTTATCCATATTGATTCCATGCTATGTGAACCCTAATACAGGGTAATGTTATGTGAAACCCTAATACAAGTTAATGCTATGTGAACCCTAATACAGGGTAATGATATGTGGAACCCTAATACAAGTTAATGTTATGTGAACCCTAATACAGGGTAATGCTATGTGAAACCCTAATACAAGTTAATTCTATGTGAACCCTAATACAGGTAAGGCTATGTGAAACCCTAATACAAGTTAATGCTATGTGAACCCTAATACAGGGTAATGCTATGTGAAACCCTAATACAAGTTAATGCTATGTGAACCCTAATACAGGTAATGCTATGTGAAACCCTAATACAAGTTAATGCTATGTGAACCCTAGTACAGGGTAATGCTATGTGAAACCCTAATACAAGTTAATGCTATGTGAACCCTAATACAGGATAATGCTATGTGAAACCCTAATACAAGTTAATGCTATGTGAAACCCTAATACAAGTTAATGCTATGTGAAACCCTAATATAGGGTGATTCTATGTGAAGTTCTAACAATAGAGTAATCCTATGGGAAGCTCAAATGCAGACTAATGGGTTATGAATGTAATAAGATAACCCTTGTATTGCATGGTACTGATATGTAATTGTATTATGATTACTAATCATACAGATATGTTGAGAAGAGGAGCATGTCCAGGTATGGGCTATGATGTTTTGTATATTGAAAATGTTCTATAGGCCTTATAAGCTTCCATATGCCTTGTTGCTTAGTGAGAGGTAACATACAATTGATGAATCATGTGTGTCACATGATGTGCTAATTATCTTAGATTGTTTATGAGCTTCATAAGCCATAATATGCCTTGTTGCCTTTTAAGGGGTAATAAGTGATGATACAGTACATGTACCTTTAATCCAGAATGTAAATGTGCTACTTTGGTTCTATGTGAGAAAGTTTTCCTTTGATGGATCTCTTGATAAAAAGGTTTTAATTTTTAGTGATTTTCAGTAATCTGCTGCTTAGTGAACGCTTCCGCATTAGTTAATCATGTTTTTATGAGTTGTATGCCACAACATTTGATGCGGTCGCAACATTGTGTTGTGATGGTGGGTCACGACGTTGTGTTGTGGGTTGGTCATGAAGCCTATGTGTAACATTGGTCGTGATACCTAACTTTAACATTGTTGTATCACATTCTATCATGGTCACGACGTAAGTTGTGGAGATAGTCACGATGTTGTGTTGTGAGATATGGGTCGTGGCACCTCCCAACTGCATTTTTAAGGACTTTATGTGAGACAACATTTGTCTTGAAATGGGCCCTGACACCTCCCAAATGTATTTGGAGGGACATGTTGTGAAAGGGCACTATCATGATATGGGTCGTAGCACCTCCTAAATGCATTTTTAGGGATTCGATGTGAGATAACATTTGTCTTGAAATGGGCCCTGACACCTCCCAAATGCATTTTCATGGACTTGTTATGAGAGTACATTGCCATGATATGGGACCGGACACCTTCCAAATGCATTTTTGAGGACTTACTATGAGATAACATTATCATCATATGTGCCATGGCACCTCCCAAATGTATATTCAAGTACTTGGGATGGTTTTGGTTGTGATGGTTGGCCTTGTTCCAGTCGTGATGGTCCATTCTGCTTCTAGACATGATACTTCATTTTGGTCTGGTCACGACGCTACGTTTGATGTGGTCGCGACATTGTGTTGTGAGGGTGGGTTGTGATGTTGTGTTGTGGGTTGGTCTCAAAGCTTATGTGTAACACTGGTTATGATGCCTTGCTTTAACATTGTTGTATAACATTCTATCACGGTCATGACGTACGTCGCGGAGATAGTCGCGATGTTGTGTTGTGAGATATAGGTCGTGGCACCTCCCAAATGCATTTTTAGGGACTTGATGTGAGATAACATTTGTCTTAAAATGGGCCCTGACACCTCTCAAATGCATTTGTAGGGACATGTTGTGAAAGGACACTATCATGATATGGGTTGTTGCGTCTTATTTTGGTTAAGATTGTCATTTCTCTTGTGTTGTTGGTCGAGAAAGATGTGCACCATTTGTGTTTGAGGTCGAGACAATTGGAGTTGTTTTGGTTGTGATTGTTTGCCTTATTTCATTCGTGATGGTTCATTTTTCTTCTGGACGTGACACTTCACTTTGGTCTGGTCGCGACACTACGTTTGATGTGGTTATGACATTGTGTTGTGAGGGTGGGTCGCAACATTATGTTGTAGGTTGGTCGCGAAGCCTATGTGTAACACTGGTCGTGAGGCCTTACTTTAATGTTGTTGTATCGCGTTCTATCACGGTCATGACGTGCGTCGTGGAGACATTCGTGATGTTGTGTTGTGAGATATGGGTAGTGTCACCTCCCAAATGTATTTTTAGGGACTTTATGTGATATAACATTTGTCTTGAAATAGGCCCTGAAACCTCCCAAATGCATTTGAAGGGACATGTTGTGAAAGGACACTATCATGATATGGGTCGTGGCACCTCCCAAATGCATTTTTAGGGACTTGATGTGAGATAGCATTTGTCTTAAAATTGGTCCTGACACCTTCCTAATGCATTAGAAGGGACATGTTGTGAAAGGACACTATCATGATATGGGTTGTTGGGTCTTGTTTTGGTCAAGATTGTCGTTTCTCTTGTGTTTTTAGTCTAGAAAGAGGTGCACCATGTGCATTTAAGTTTTAGACAGTTGGTGGTATTTTGGTTGTGATGGTTGGCCTTGTTTTAGTCATGATGGTCCATTCTACTTCTGGATGTGACACTTCATTTTAGTCTGGTCACGACACTATGTTTGATGCGGTCGCAATGTTGTGTTGTGAGGGTGGATCGCAACATTGTGTTGTGGGTTGGTCATGAACACTATGTGTAACACTGGTCGTGACGCCTTGCTTTAACGTTGTTGTATCACATTCTATCACGGTCACGACATGTGTCATGGAGACAGCCATGATGTTGTGTTGTGAGATATGGGTCGTGGCACCTCCCAACTGCATTTTTAGGGACTTTATGTGAGATAACATTTGTCTTGAAATGGGCCCTAACACCTCCCAAATGCATTTGGAGGGACATGTTGTGAAAGGGCACTATCATGATATGGGTCATAGCACCTCCTAAATGCATTTTTAGGGACTTAATGTGAGATAACATTTGTCTTGAAATGGGCCCTGACACCTCCCAAATGCATTTTCATAGACTTGTTATGAGAGGACATTTTCATGATATGGGACCAGACACCTTCCAAATGCATTTTTGAGGACTTACTATTAGATAACATTATCGTCATATGTGTCATGGCACCTCCCAAATGTATATTCAAGTACTTGGGATGGTTTTGGTTGTGATGGTTGGCCTTGTTTCAGTGGTGATGGTCCATTCTGCTTTTGGACGTGACACTTCATTTTGGTCTGGTCGTGACACTACATTTGATGTGGTCACGATGTTGTGCTATGAGGTTGGGTTGTGACATTGTGTTTTGGGTTGGTCGCAAAGCCTATGTGTAACACTAATTATGATGCCTTGCTTTAATGTTGTTGTATCACATTCTATCACGGTCACGACGTACATCATGGAGATAGTCGCAATGTTGTGTTGTGAGATATGGGTTGTAGCACCTCCTAAATGCATTTTTAGGGACTTGATGTGAGATAGCATTTGTTTTGAAATGGGCCCTGACACCTCTCAAATGCATTTGGAGAGACATGTTGTGAAAGGACACTATCATGATATGGGTTGTTGCATCTTATTTTGGTCAAGATTGTCATTTCTCTTGTGCTGTGGGTCGAGAAAGATGTGCACCATTTGCGTTTGAGGTCAAGACAGTTGGTGTTGTTTTGGTTGTGATGGTTGGCCTTGTTTCATTTGTGATGGTTAGTTTTTCTTTTGGACGTGACACTTCACTTTGGTCTGGTCGCGATACTACATTTGATGCGGTGGCAACATTGTGCTGTGAGGGTGGTTCGCAACATTATGTTGTAGGTTGGTCGCAAAGCCTATGTGTAACATTGGTCGTGAGGCCTTGCTTTAACGTTGTTGTATCACGTTCTATCACGGTCACGACATGCGTCGTGGAGACATTCATGATGCTGTGTTGTGAGATATGGGTAGTGGCACCTCCCAAATGTATTTTTAGGTACTTGATGTGAGATAGCATTTGTCTTGAAACAGACCCTGAAACCTCCCAAATGCATTTGAAGGGACATTTTGTGAAAGGACACTATCATGATATGATTCGTGGCACCTCCCAAATGCATTTTTAGGTACTTGATGTGAGATAACATTTGTCTTAAAATTGGTCCTGACTCCTCCCTAATGCATTTGAAGGGACAAATTTTGAAAGGACACTATCATGATATGGGTTGTTGGGTCTTATTTTGGTCAAGATTGTCATTTCTCTTTTGTTTTCGGTGTAGAAAGAGGTGCACCATGTGCATTTGAGTTTTAGACAGTTGGTGTTGTTTTGGTTGTGATGGTTGGCCTTGTTTCAATCATGATGGTTCATTCTGCTTTTGGATGTGACACTTCATTTTGGTCTGGTCGTGACACTACGTTTGATGTGGTCGCAATGTTGTGTTGTGAGGGTGGGTCGCGACGTTGTGTTATGGGTTGGTCATGAAGCCTGTGTAACACTGGTCGTGACACCTTGCTTTAATGTTGTTGTATCACATTCTATCACGGTCACGACGTGTGTCGTGGAGACAACCACAATGTTTTATTGTGAGATATGGGTCGTGGCACCTCCCAACTACATTTTTAGGGACTTTATGTGAGATAACATTTGTCTTGAAATGGGCCCTGACACCTCCCAAATGCATTTGGAGGGACATGTTGTGAAAGGGCACTATCATGATATGGGTCGTAACACCTCCTAAATGCATTTTTAGGGACTTGATGTGAGATAACATTTGTCTTAAAATGGGCCCTGACACCTCCCAAATGCATTTTCATGGACTTGTTATGAGAGGACATTTTCATGATATGGGATCAGACACCTTCCAAATGCATTTTTGAGGACTTGCTATTAGATAACATTATCATCATATGTGTCATGGCACCTCCCAAATGTATATTCAAGTACTTGGGATGGTTTTGGTTGTGATGGTTGGCCTTATTTCAGTCGTGATGGTCCATTCTACTTCTGGACGTGACACTTCATTTTGGTCTGGTCACGACACTACATTTGATGCGGTCAGGACGTTGTGCTGTGAGGGTGGGTTGTGACGTTTTGTTGTGGGTTGGTCACAAAGCCTATGTGTAACACTGATTATGATGCCTTGCTTTAACATTGTTGTATCACATTCTATCACGGTCACGACGTACATCGTGGAGATAGTCGCGATGTTGTGTTGTGAGATATGGGTCGTGGCACCTCCTAAATGCATTTTTAGGGACTTGATGTGAGATAACATTTGTTTTGAAATGGGCCCTGACACCTCTCAAATGCATTTGGAGGGACATGTTGTGAAAGGACACTATCATGATATGGGTTGTTGCGTCTTATTTTGGTCAAGATTGTCATTTCTCTTGTGTTGTGGGTCGAGAAAGATGTGCATCATTTGCGTTTGAGGTAGAGACAGTTGGTGTTGTTTTGGTTGTGATGGTTGGCCTTATTTCATTTGTGATGGTCAGTTTTTCTTCTAGACATGACACTTCACTTTGGTCTGGTCGCGACACTACGTTTGATGTGGTCGCGACATTATGTTGTGAGGGTGGGTCGCAACATTATGTTTTAGGTTGGTCGCCAAGCCTATGTGTAACACTGGTCGTGAGACCTTGCTTTAATGTTGTTGTATCACATTCTATCACGGTCACGACGTGCGTCGTGGAGACAATTGTGATGTTGTAGTGTGATATATGGGTAGCGGCACCTCCCAAATGTATTTTTAGGGACTTGATGTGAGATAACATTTGTCTTGAAACAGGCCCTGACACCTCCCAAATGCATTTGAAGGGACTTGTTGTGAATGGAAACTATCATTATATGGGTCGTGGCACCTCCCAAATGCATTTTTAAGGACTTGATGTGAGATAACATTTGTCTTGAAAGGGCCCTGACACCTCCCAAATGTATTTTCATGGACTTGTTATGAGAGGACGTTGTCATGATATGGCACCAGACACCTTCCAAATGCATTTTTGAGGACTTACTATGAGATGACATTATCATAATATGTGACATGGCACCTCCCAAATGTATATTCAAGGACTTGGGATGGTTTTGGTTGTGATGGTCGGCTTTGTTTCAGTCGTGATGGTCCGTTCTGCTTCTGGACATGACACTTCATTTTGGTATGGTCATGACACTACGTTTGATACGGTCGTGACATTGTGCTATGAGGGTGGATCGCAATGTTGTGTTTTGGGTTGGTCGCAAAGCCTATGTGTAACATTGGTCATGACGCCTTGCTTTAACATTGTTGTATCACATTCTAATACAGTCACAATGTGCATCATGGAGACAGCCACGATGTTGCGTTGTGAGATATGGGTTGTGGCACCTCCCAAATGCATTTTTAGGGACTTGATGTGAGGTAACATTTGTTTTGAAATGAGCCCTGACACCTACCAAATGCATTTGTAGGGACATGTTGTGAAAGGACACTATCATGATATGGGTCATGGAACCTCCCAAATGCATTTTTAGGGACTTGACGTGAGATAACATTTTTCTTGAAATGGGCCATGACACCTCTCAAATACATTTTCATGGACTTGTTGTGAGAGGATGTTGTCATGATATGGGGACCTAACACCTCCCAAATGCATTTGTAAGGACTTATTGTGAGATGAAATTATCATCATATGTGGCATGGCACCTCCCAAATTTATTTTCAAGGACTTGGGATGGTTTTGGTTGTGATTGTTGGCCTTGTTTCAGTCGTGATGGTCCATTTTGCTTCTGGACGTGACACTCCATTTTTCTCTGGTCGTGACGCTGCGTTTGTTACGGTCGTGACGTTGTGCTGTGAGGGTGGGTCACGATCTTTTGTTGTGGGTTGGTTGTGAGATGACATTGTCATCATATGCACCATGGCACCTCCTAAATGTATTTTCAAGGACTTGGCGTGAGGGGACATTGTCATGATATGTGCCCAAACTTCACCCAAATGCATTTTCTGGGACTTATTATGAGAGGACATTGCCAATATATGATCCATGTATCCTCCTTAATGCATTTGAAGGGACATGTTGTGAAAGGACACTATCACGATATGGGTCGTGGCACCTCCCAAATGCATTAGGAGGGACTTGTTTTGAGATGAAACTATCATGATATGGCATACCAATCCTCTAATCTATGATTTTACTCACTTTTCATGAGAGGACACTGACATGGTTAGGGCCTAAGCTAATCCCTAGTGAAATATGGTGACTTGATGTGAGAAGACACCATCATGATATGGGTTCCAAGTCTAACCAGAAGTATTTTTTCTAACTTGCTATGAGAGGACACTATCATGATATGCGCCCCGGCTCCTCACAAATGCATTTTAGGGGACTTACTGTGAGAGAACATTGTCATGATATGTGCCATATATGCATTTTTTGGGACTTTATATGAGATAACTCTCTCATGATAAGAGCCCTTGCTCCTTCCATATGTCTAAGGACTTGAGTGAGATGACACTGTCACAATATTTGTCCCAAATGTACCTTTTAAGACTTACTGTGATACGACATTGTCATGATATGGGTCATGGCACCTCACAAATGCATTTTTAGGGACTCGATGTGAGAGGACATTATCACGATATGGGTCATTGCTCCTCACAAATGCATTTACATGGAGTTTTTGTGAGAGGACACTTCTGCATATGACATGGAAGGCCTCTACTTTGAGGATCAACTTAAAATATATATAGTCCTTTGTAACAAAATTTATCTCACTTGTCCTGAGAGGACACTCACATGATGTGGGCTTAAACTCATCTTCAATGATGTATTCTGAGAGGGAACTTCATTGTCTGGCATTCAATTCCCCTCCTCCCCATGTTCCCTTGGCATTCTGAGAGGGAACTTCATTATCTAGCATTCAATTCCCCTCCTCCCCATGTCCCCATGTTCTCCTCCCTAGGTCACCTTGGCATACCAATCCTCTAATTTATGGTTTCTCTCACTTTTCATGAGAGGACACTGACATGGTAAGGTCCTAAGCTAATCCCTAGTGAAATTTGGTGACTTAACATGAGAGGGTACTTCCTCACTCTACATGGAATACCCCTATGCTTTTGGTCATCTCAGCATATAAAATCCTATATTATGTAAATCATGTCACTTATCATGAGACAACACCCTCATGAGGATGGTCTAAGCTCATGCTCAGTGGAGTTTTGGTAACTTGTTATGAGAGTTCGCTTCCTCATTCAACATGAAAGACCCCACCTCCCTAGGTCACCTTGGCATTCCACTCATTTGTAGTGTGATTTATCATGTGACATGGAACCATTATCAATACTAGGGACTTTCTATCAGATGTCACTGTCATTATATCTATCATTTCTCTTGTTAAAAGCATTTCCATGGACTTTTTGTGAGAAGTCATTATTATGATGGGTCATGGTTCCTTGGAAGTGCATATACATGGACTTGTTGTGGAGGACAATGCCATGATATGGGTGTAGCACCGCTCTTGTCCTATCTTGAGGCCCTTTTCTCCCCTATGCCACTAGACATGGGTTAGGTGGATCAAAAGTGGGTCAAGGACGGTTGGGTGTTACTGGAGGTGGTACTGCAGCGAGCATAAAAAAAGCATCAACATACATTTAATTCTAAAATCGAAGGCAAGAGTAAGAAAAAGATATAAGTTGAGATAGAGAGCACTTACATGAAGAGAGAGAAATGTCCAGTCCATTACATCCTACCCTTCACAAAGTCCATGGTGATGTTATTCCATTTTCTTTCAAGGATGGGTAGAGGTTGTAGAAAGCCCTAAGGTCTTTGGTGCTCTGCCTTGATCTACTGACATGTAAGGAAGTTTGGAATTCATGAGGCTATATCAATCTTCATATGTCTCCATAAACACAGACATATAGATGTTCCTGAGGTTTCTCCATTAGCTTCATCATCTATTGCAGACTAACACTACTAATGAAATGGGCTCCATAACCTCACAAATGACTTTTCAGGGACTCGATGAAAAATGAAATTGTTTGATATGGGCCACAACTCCATATAAATGTATTTAAATAGACTTGTTGTAAGAGGAAAATGTCATGATATGGGCCATGACTCCTACCATATGCATTTTTTGAGGACGTATGAATACATTCATTTGATAATTTATAAAGGTGATGTGTAAGAAAAATTCCTACCGTGAGTAATTCTAAGTCATTCTAAAAATAGTTCAGAAAGCAATATTGGCAAATTGCTCCTTGACAATGACTTACATTGACCACCCACCCCATCAACAACTGTTGCAAATAAGCAACGACTACTGTAAAAACTCAAATGACCATGCTCATATCATCCCCAAACTCATACACGTATCCATCAAAGCATTTGAGGGATTTCCTCTGAGAGAACATTATCATGATATGGGCTCTAGCTCCTCCCAGAAGTATTTTTGTATACTTGTTGGGATAGGACACTGTCATGATATTGGACCTGGATCCTTGCAAATATATTTTGACTTGGAAGTGGCTTGTTTAGACCACACACCCCAAGAAGAAATTGCTACAAACAGACAGTGCCATGGTTTAGCATCACAACGTTAGTTTCAACACCAACAATGGATGACGCAGTTGCTCACTATGTTGGTTTATTTAATCATAGAAACTGGGGCTAGGACTTAGTCAATAGTTTCTGCATCCACAAAAAATTGACGTTGTAGGCGCTTGTCTCTAGTGGCACCCACTTAGGTTTCAGTAGAAAACTGACTTTATAAGTGTATTTTAACAACATTATAGGTGGTTTCTAGACTAGTGATGGCTGACAAATGTATTTCTAGTGACTTCATGTGAGAGGACATTGTCATGATATGGCCCATGGCTCCTCACAACTGCATTTCCAAGGATTTGTTGTGAGACGGCACTCACATCATGTGAGATTGACTCCTCACAAATACATTTTCAATGAGTTTCTATGAGAGAACATTGTCATGATATGGGCCATGGCGAGTGTTGTAAGAGAAACACGCAAGAACTTCAAGCCCCAGAGGTGAGACATGTAGGCCCCATAAGAGAGTGTTGCAAGCCCCGCAAGGGAGTACTGCAAGACCTATAAGTGAGCATTGCAATCCCCAAAAGAAATTTTTGCAAGCACTACATACAAGAGCTATCATCCCAACAAGCGAGAGCTAACCCAACTAGAGAATGTTGCAAGCCCTCAAATGAGTGTTGCAAGCACCACAAACTAGAACATTTTTGGGACTTGTTGTGAGAGAACATTCTCGATATGGGTCATAGTTCCTCACACATATATTTTTAAGAACTTGATGTGAGAGGACACTATTAGGATATGGGTCCCAACTCCTTGAATATGCATTTTGAGACACTTGTTGTGAGACAACATTGTCATGATATGAGACCTGACTCCTCGTAGAAGCATTTTCAAGAACTTATTGTGAGAAGGAACTGTCATGATATGGGCCTTAGATCCTCACAAATGCATTTTGGGGGACTTGTTGTGAGCGGACATTCTCATAAAATGGTCTACGACTCCTCAAAAATGAGTTTTTAGGGACTTGCTGTGAGAAGACACTGTCACGATATGGGTCACAACTCCTCACAAATGCATTTTGAGGAGGGCTTACAATCAGGTCGGGTCAGATCGATCCCGAATCCACCCATCTAAGACAACAAAGATGTGGATTCCCTGAAGTCTTAATAACTCCATGATTCACAACTCAACAAGTTCACAAACTTTGGTAGTCGTCTTGACCGGAATGAAGTGAGATGATTTTGTGAAGCAGTCAACTACGACCCATATAGCATCACTATCTTTCTTGATACTAGGCCAACCCACCACAAAGTTGATGATGATGTTCCATTCATGGATGGGTATAGGCTGTAGAAAGACCCAAATTCTTCATAGTTCTACCATGATACATAGAGAATAAAACGCTTCCAGATGAACGTGGCTATATCATTCTTCATATGTCTCCACCAAAAGTGCCTCTATAAGTCCTTGTACATTTTTCGTAGATCCTAAAGGGATAGTGTACTTGGACCCATGAGCTTCATGTAGAATGTTTACCCTATAAACTAGAATCCTGAGGAATCCACATGCATTTCTTGTATCGAATGTTTGTCATGTAAAGCATATCCACAAGGTTTTATACAAAGGGCCCAACTTTGGCTAATTCAAAGAATGATAACTATACATCATAATGTTCTCATATGTCATGGAGCCCCTGAGGTCACGTTGGCATACTCATCCTCCATTATGCAATACCTCTGACTCATCATGAGAGGGCACTCACATGATGAGGGCCTAAGCTAACTCCATTGTAATCTTTTGAGATATTTCAATTTGTACTATGAAAATCTCAATGTGATTGACTTATATAGACTGAGTTACATAACTTCTCATAGACTACCAAAGTAGTGAAGATATGTAATAGAGATAGATTGACAAATCTAAGTATGCAATAATTAATTTCAAAGTCAAACCAGTTGGGTAAAACTTTGACAACCCTCGTTTAAAAAGTTATTTATCTTGTCAGGGACCCAAGTGTAAAATATGCAACACGCTTAGCTTGCTGGGAGATAAGATGAATAAATATATCCCGTTAAAAAAAAGCTGTCCTAGATCACGGGGATGTAAATATAATATAATGAAACTAAATTTAGGGCACGCAAAATTTCAAGTAACCCTAACCAAACCCCAATGATCGGTCAATCCCCTCTATTTCCCCCACTCGCGCACGGCGCACCAATCACTCCTCTATCTCTCTTACTCAAATCATCACCTTCCAACCCCCCACCCCTCTTCCACATGCACATCTCCGCTCGCATCCTTTTCATGGGCGAGTCACGCGATTTGGAAGACTAGTCTAATTGATCTACTCCATCTGGTGAATCGTATGTGGAGATCCCCGAGGAAGTCTGTGGGAGGTTTGGGGAACCGTTGGGAAAGATGCAATCCATCCGTCATCCCCAGAACTAAACCACCATCGTCCGGTAGTGGACATCGCCGCCACTGGTGCGTCTCCCATGTAAGATACAGTGGCTTCCTTTGTTCTTTTCATTCATCACTCCCCTAAACCTCTCTGTGTCTATATACTCTAATACCGCAGTTTACTTGTTACCTTGTGGTGGTGCTGATGAAGATCATGTGCTCGACAAAATGCCTTCTGGTTATGATGTGCCTTCGAGTCACAGAGATGATATGTGACCCCTGCTACGACTCTTTTTGGTTTACATTAATCTCTTGCAGCCTAGATGCTTCTGGAAGGTGGCAATGGGTAATTGATCAGACCACCAAAAGGGTCCAGATCAGAGCTTCTATTGCAACGACCATACAATATGGGGATCGAGACGTTGGCTGATGCTGGATGTGAAAAGTAGGATGACACCGCTCAAGCCAAGCTCAAGACTCTGCACAAAAGGTAAACAACAAATGTGTCACACTCATAAACCTCTCCCCCTTCAATAGTTATGGGTTCAAAATCTCATTTCACCACTCAGCACTACGTTCACCCTCTTTTTATAAAACTAAAGGACTCGTCAAGAGTGCTGCTCTAATATTCATGTTATTGCACATCCTCAATAGAACGCACCTACAAGGCTAAAACAGTGTCCTAGGCATCCTGGTAGACAAGAAAACTACACTAGAATGCTATGCCTCTAGCATTCCATGACCTTTCCTAACTAGCTCTTACTCTTAGCAGTCCAAACAAAGATGGACGGCAGTCTTACAGAGAAAGATGCACACATTCAGAAATCAATTTGATGTAAATTTGCTTCTTACTCCCTGGTACGAGATATTTTTCTCCCTTCATATACAGTGGTTTGTCTTCTATATATTTTATTCTTATGTCTAGTTCTAGTTGGAAGGGAAAGCCAATTTTGTTCTCGTGGGTTTCCGGAAGTGGAATTTGGATGGGAAGAAACTGTGTTTATGTTTTTTTTACTAAAAGTACCTCAAAGAGGTTGAGAACCATCTGAAATAGTTCTATATGGATAGGTCTCTCTCATCAACTTTTTTTTGAACACTCCTTTTGACATGTAGCATGCTATAGACACTATCTTTCCTTGTAGTGTGATAGAATTTTAACTATATACTGAAGTCTTGATGACTTTGTTGCTGATGGTATAGCGGATATGTTCTGATATGACCTCATAATTAAATAAAATAGTAGTTTTCATCCCTAATAATTGATGGTGTGCATTGTTGATAGAATCAAGGCTAGGTAAAATGAGCTAGACTTTTGACAACCATTATGGCTCCATTATCATTTATGTATGTTTCTGTTTGAAATTTATGACTCACATGGCTTGTGCTATAGAGATGTACATTACAGCTTGGTTTTATACATATAACATGGCCGTTTATGACTCACTTGTATTTTGTTATAGATAAGTAGGTGGATTATATTAATAAGTGTTTGGAACCACTAAGCAGTAAATGTAGTCACATTAATACAATGCTAATTCTTTCTCGCATTTTCAATTTTCATACTCTAGCCTTACTATATAAGACTTTTATGTATAAAATTAACTCATCTGTAGACAATCTTATTTTGCACACTACTCAAGTCAACCACACCCGACTTCCTGGCTGCCTAGACAACCTTGATTTATGTGATTCTTTGTGTGAGAGTGATGCAATCAATGTTGCACTGCACCAATTATTTTTTGTGGCCCTTCTTTAAGAGTAGGGCATAGGCTACTTTAACCGTCGCCTCACAATTGGGTCACTTAAAGTAGCAATTAAGGAACTTGAAATTCCACTTAGATGTCTGGTTTGGGTCATCTCAAATACCATCCAAGCGTGATCACTATTTGGTATGTTGTCTAGGTTGATAGTTGCTTTGTGGAACACTTATACCCATGCTTCATTGGCAAGTCCACAATCTAGATTGTTGGCTATTGGTCTTGTAGGGGGCTTATTATTTAGCTAAGTGAACAACCCATACATGTCTTGTTCGGGACCTATTATTTTGCTAAGTGACAAACCTTCATGTCATGCTAAGTTTAGACTTCAGAGTGATTGGAAACATCCACTGGTTCTTAAATCTCTCAAAGATGGGGTCTGTAATAGCTTTCCACCTTTCCCCCTTTCTCTAAATGTCATTAAATACGATAGTTCCTTTACAATTTTACAGAGGAAACTTTTAATATTAATAAAATCCTTCATAACATCCAATGGTTGTAGTAGGATTTGTAGAAGTCTTCAAATTGCTTCGATAATATGTTTCTCCCCTTTTAACTTCATGATTTACTATGCTTTACTAGCACAACTCTCGGTCTCCACATGAAGGCAGTGACACTCTCCAAACTAGGACTTGCAAGGGAAGTTGGATGGACTTTGTGTTTCAATATGGAGAAATAAGTGCATATGCCTTGGGTTTCAATATGAGCGACGATGAGACAGATGAATCTCACCACCATGAAGATCTAGGTGAGTATGTGTCTAATTGTGTGTAACCACTTTCTTTATCATTCTCATTCCATCACTTATTACAAATTTTAATACTTTTTTTAAGATATTGAAGATGACTTGAATGTTAATGGTACTTCAGAAATCCATTTTTCAGGTATTATCTTTGTGGAACTATTTCTTGTTGTGTAATAAGTCCATATAACCTACTGTTGAGACAATCAATTTATGGCACAATTAAAAGAAAATGAAAATGAATTTCCTATCCATGGAACTTAGTGATTAGGCACACATGTAATATTCTTAGGACATTGTTATCAAGGGACACACCTTGATCCACTAGTCTTCAATGGAGAGTGGTTGATTCTTGGGTGCCTAGTTCCTTGATCCACTAGACTCCAACTCCCGATCCCAGCCCCACCCCACGCTCGTGCCCATGCTGAGAGTCTGAGATAGCGTTCTGCCGTGACAACTTCCCCCCAAGCGAGAAACGTTGCGAACCCTAGCTGACAACGTTGGACCCACTGGTCATCCTGCCCCTAGAGCCCGTCGTCGCACCCGTAGCGCCGTCGCACCCCTAGCGCTGGTCATCCATCCTTGCTCGTCAATTTTGTCCCTCTGTCACTGTTGGCCGCCACAGACGTCTACTACTCCAAGAGACCTTGTTGCCGCTGTCCCACTGAACTGTTCCGGATCACTGTCGCTCGACAGATCTGCTACCAAAACTCCAGGTCGTAGCTACCAAAACTCCAGGTCGCAGGTCTTTCGTCACCACTGGTTCTTCTAGCTCCCTTGGCCTCAGTCTGAGTCTCCCCTGTTCTGGTCACCAAGTACATGTTGTGCTTCTACATAACTAAGGATTTCGGTCATCTACCCATCTTTCTGGCCATTTGTTGTAGTTTTTGAAGAGCATTATTAGCCACTTTGGTTGGCATCTTCCAATCTTCTTGGTATCTGTTGGACGGTTGGTTAGATGCTGCCTGCTGGTTTGATTTATTCTGGGATTCGTGGTTGATTACAGCAAGTGGACAACACTTTGCATTAGTCTAGCAATCTTCTTGCTGCCTGCTCTTGATCTATCCATGGTTGATCCATTCTGCTATTTTATTTTGTACCTTCTGTGATTTCTCAGCTCTAGGTAACCCATTCTTACTTTTATTTTTATTTTTGCATTGAAATATATATACTCTTGTCTTGATATTTGTTGTAATCTTGTCTTGCTAATGATGTAATGTGAAGTATACATATCTAAATATTTATATACATGAGATGTATACATAAGTGATTTCCTTGTAGCTTTTTGAGTTACTAATAAGAAATATAAATGACAAGCTTTGGTCTAATTAATTGCAATGTTCCCTCCTACATTCACACGATTGGTTGTAATTCAAGGAGGAGGACCAACAGGCTTAGCTCTTGTATATGTCATTGATATTATGTCAAATAAATGAATTTACAGCATCTATACATCAATATGGTTGGCTGTAACTTAAGGAGGAAGACCAATAATATTAGTTATTTCCTATATCCTTGATATTATGTCAAAGAAAGGAATTTACAGCAGCTATACATCAACCTGGTTGGTTGTAATTGAAGAAGAAAGACCTACAAGCTTAGATCGTATCAAAGAAATGAATTTCCAACAGCTATACATCAATGTGGCTGGCTGTAATTTAAGAAGGAAGACTTACAAGCTTATATCTTGTCAAAGAAATGAATTTCCAACAGCTATATATCAACGTGGCTGGCTGTAATTCAAGAAGGAAGACCTACAAGTATAGATATTGTGTACATCATTGACATTTTGTCTAAGAACTGCATATATGAGTTGTAAGTTGCATACATGAGTGTTATTTGGTTAACCAAATTAACCGACCAAATTAACCATTAACCGATTGGATAATAACCGAATTAACCGACACAATTTGGTTAGGTTAATGGTTAAAACCTCAAACCACAAATTAATCGTTTAACTGAACTGAATTAACCGAAACCGACCGAATTAACCAAATGCTCACCCCTACCACCACCCGCTGACCCACTTCATTATCAGGAGGATAAGGAACATATATTATCTATACCTGCTAGTCCCTAACCTGCTAATATATAGATAGATAAGGAACAATTGGGGTGAAATTATGCTTACCTCTACGATTATAGAAGGTGATAGAACAATGTAAACATTTGTTTTTGAATGGCGATACATGGTGTAGCTGGTGTTCCTGTGACATTGTTAAAGTTTTAAAGTTACATATACCTTCAGTTTTCGGTGGAGAAATACTGAGACGGATGGAAAAAAAAGTATATTTCTCATCCCTATAAACATTGTGCTAGTGTCTAAAGCAACAAGGATATCACTACTGCGACTCCAGTAGTTTTTCTTTCCTGTAACATTCACACTAATTACTGAATGTCTTCATTCAGCCTCGTTGGTCTTTGTGTAACCTATCGAGCCAATTTCTTTTATTTAAACTATTGTCATTTTTGTTCTTGTTGTAGTTTTGCATTAAAGCTCAACGTAGTGCTTTTCATTTTTTTAATCTCCGTTGCTTTGTACCATTGTAGTGTCTTGTTAATGTTGAGATGTATATAGTTATCTTATCACAATGATGTAGTATGTCCTTATCTATTTAATATCTCTTTATAGACCAAATGTGAATTTATATGTATGATTTTTTTTATAATGATGGAAATAAAAGTAGTACCATAGGTTACTGTAATATTACTAGACTATAATGGTGGAAGAAACAGTTTTATAGTCACGCACCTGAAAAAAAATCATACTTTTACCCCTTTTATCCATACGCTTAAAGATCTTCATCGGAAAAGGGTAATTATCCTTACCCACTGCCTTGGGGTGGGTAAGCGTAAGGATAAGTCAGTTTGGGGGTGATAGGACTTGCATGAGCTGGCTGTGTTTGGGGAGGAGGGATTTCATGTGTGAAGGTCGTATCCATAAAGTGTCGAGGACGCCTAGGAGTGTTGGGCCAAGAATAAACTAGTGGACATGATGAGAGAAGTACCCAATACATGTGTAGGGCTGTCCACAATGTGTGAAAGTCCCATATGTGTCTAATACAGATATAACACCTATTTTTGAGGTGTTTCTTCTTCATAAGTCATCAACACGACTGCACAATTGATTTTCGCCATGTATCTATAGATACATCTAATGAATTTCTTTCAAATTATTATAGTTCCTTAAGAATATAAGGACTATATGCTTTGCATTTTAGTTTTTCATTCTAGACAACAGGAGATTGTTAGGCAAGAGAATATCGACCATGATGATCTGCAGTTCTAGGTTGATTCTATCATATTTTGAAAAGATAATTGACTGTAAGCTGAATATAAGTGTACTACAATGTCCAGCTAATAGTCAGCATTTCAGAGTAAACCTGGATACTTCAACTTCACCTTTCAGATTTATCTTTGCAGATGCTGAATAAACACATCAAATGCTTGAGCAACAATTCTATGATTTTCTCTGTTCAAGTGGATATGTTTTTACTTTCTCAGTATTTCCATTAAACATAACAAATCATACTCATCATAGTGTACTATAATTGTGCTGTTAATTTCAAGATTCGTTCCCAATTAACAATCAGCATGGGTCAATTATAACTTGACGTCATTCAATATTTTGTTGCTCTATTCACAACTATTGTTGTCTTTTTGTTTGTTTAGATGGAGATTTTTGAGAAATCAGAATGACACTGCTGTTGTACTTCGGTAAAGTACGAAATAAGCTGGCTCTACCAACAATTAACTTTTCTTACTGTATCAAGTAAAGAATGAAGAAGTTGGACAATGCATGCACAAAGGAACATACAGTTTGTGGGTTTTCTTGAACTTGATTCAATTCATGTTTGGGTTTATGATTATGTCAAGCTGTATTTGGGTCATGTGTATGAATGTAAACAAATTAAACATGATGAGTATGTAATAGATTACTTGTTATAAGAAATGAAATTATTCGTTATCCATTTGTGATGTCTAGATAATGGCAAACTGTTTATAGTTTTCTACTGAAATCACTTGAATTTACTGCAAAAAAATATGTATTTGATTGGTGACCAGAATATGAAATTTATGTCCATTGTTGGGCAGTATATGCACATACACCTACATACATTCGTGTGATATATTAGCTTTTTGATAATGACTGTCTTCACTTTTGATGAAAGGGTGACATCAATCTGTGTGGTTCTTTTAATGTGGGTGATATACTATGATGTCACGTATTGCCCTGTTTTGGAATGTGAAAACCACTAATAGATGACGTTTATTCAAATAGGTTACATTGCACAAAGCCCACTCTAAATAGGTGACATTCATTTTTTAGGTAATAGTCAATCATGTCACCTTTTTGGTAAAAGGTTGCATACTTAAATGTCACCTATACCCTATTTTCAGTAGTATATGTATAAATACCTTGGTGTGCAAGTATATCTGCTGTTGTGTTCTATTGTAGTAATCCACCTCGTTTGGATGCAAACACCTAGAGAACATGATCTAAGTCATCCTGCAGCCACAAAATTGACACCTGGATTATGTTGCACAATGATGTGAACTGTTCTACAAGATATCATACTTGAACTAAAATATCAAACACAACAAAATCACCCTTTGTTAGGAGTCGATCAACATGGGTCATTGATTATACTTTGCTGCCTTTAACAGGTGTCATCTTAACATCTCTAGGATGCATCAACATAGAGTTCATGTGGCAGTTTATACAACTGAGTGATCGTAGATCGAGAACCTCTATATCCCTAGTTTCGGTGTCCAAAATTGCTGTTGCATATTATATGAAATTGCTTCCAGCAGCACTGATCGATGGCTCTTTAAAATTGAAGCAACTTTCTACATGGAACCTGGCATCTAACCACACTTTTCCGTTACCATTAACACTTCCAACAAAGAGCAGCGCCTCCCCCTACCAACTTCAGAAAGGCTAACGTCTGTAACATCGATAGAACTGCGCTCCTCTATAGGTATTTTCTTTTACTGAAGACAGTCAATTGATAAACATCTTTTCATCTCCTAGTCGTGTGACTGTGCGCCACAGACAGGTTACAATTAATGACTCGCTAAACCACCACAGTGACAACCTTGACACGATCTACTTTTGCAACCTTAGATATGAGGCAGCCGATGATCATCCTGATAGGTCGGAGGACATATTCAATCCAAATTAGACAGAAGAAATAGATCTTATGGTTGCCAAAGAAGCCTAGATTGATATTAAGCCACACCGTCGGAATGCAACAGTTGCGCAGTAGGTGGAGTTCGGCAATGACGTCTGCAGAAACCCTACGGAAAAACATATGGAAAACAGATAAACAGTGACGGATTAGACATTGGTAATCATTCAATAAATGTCGTTATTTTTGTATAAACAAAATAGCAGATTTGTACAGATAGCAGACAAAGCACGGATGAATGACAGAGAACTCCAATTCCCCACGATTCCGGAACACAGACACCGTGTCGCCGGCTATACTCTTCATTGAAAAAACGCGTGCTTGGCACGCTAGGATGGAAACGGATGCTGATACTTAGTATGAATAATAGTAGACTAAGTGTCGCTCAAGGCGCACAAGGGAACCACTGAATTGATACCTTCCTACATATGCAAAATTTGACTAATGGAATCAAATACATTATTCTACAACTACCTTTTCTAGGGCTTTGCAGAAGCAAACCACCGGATTAGCCGAGAGCTACTACTGTTTATCGTCAGAAACAGCGCTGTCACACAAAGACGGTAATATCCCAACGTGCAAGGATCAGTCCTTTCGCTCAGGCCCTCTCATTGCCTGGAACTTCTATATCTGGTGAGGGGGCATGCAGGATCGGATTTAGGAGCAGCTAGCTCCGCGTTCCTTAAGCAAGGGCGACAACCTCACGGCCAGTCGGTATGTGGTAAATAGCGTCACGCACCTTTGTAGCACCGATGGTGGCTTATCCAATAGCGGCAGGCTCCATAGGTTTCTTGAACTGGAAGATCGGGGACGCAGATTGAGCAATGAGCCACCAAGACTGGTCCTCTCTTTTCTAGGAACTTGAACTTTCACAGTGGTAAGATATATTATGGGATCTTTCATGAGTAAAGATGGGAGACTTGGGGGCTATATAAGATGGAAACGTACACCAGATGGAGTTTAGGGATTACAAAGGCATGCAAAAGATGGGGCCCGGAGGAAAGAAACGTAGAGAAAGTGGGGTTTGCAAGGACGGAAACGACTTTTATGGGCATGGTGCTTAGTAGAGTAGAATAGTAGACACACACACACACACATATATATATATATACTAGCAAACACACACGTGCATGTGCACGTGTCCCTTTGAAAATATATATAATTTATATTTATTTTTTAAATGAAATAAGAAGATATAGTTGTATTTTTATATATGTATGATAGTATTAGATGATATATTTATAAAATAGTGATCTCAAACTTGGTACTTATATTCGTTATGACTTAGTGCATATAATAATTTTCCTCTTGAAGAGATAAAAGAAATGGAGAATTTAACTATAAATATGCAACTGACCAATCAGATTGTAGCATTTTTAAAATGTTAAACTCTGCTAAATGGTCTATCTTCTATTTTTTTTCAGATTGTTTTTTTTTGTTAACTTTAGAGTACGCTAACCTTCCCACATCTCCACGATCATGCTAACTCCTCCCACATCTCCATGATCATCGTAACAACAACTCATCCCACACCCACTTCTTTGACTCAATCTATTTCTCTCTCCCAAATCCGATGTTATCGGTATCTCTCCAACCCCACTCCGTTTAAAACTCGTACTTATTCCCAAAAGGTAACGCAACCACCAAAGATTAATGACTCCTAAACAACGATGACATCAATAACATTCTACATTAACTGCCTCATGTCTAGCCAATCAGAGTTATCGCGATGACATTCTCTTTAGGTACTCTTTCTTAGTGATGGTTTAATCTCATAAAAATAATAATAATGCAATTTTTGTCTAACGATGGAAATAAATTATCCTCAATACCCCAATTCTCTCCCCACATTATCGGCTTGTTCGATCTCCTTCCCAACAAACTTCCGTTTCTTATTCTCAAAACAATTGAATTCACCCCAATTATTTCTCCACACTCTCTCCACACTCCCAATTATTTCTCCACGACTCTCTCCACCAAGTAACCGTGATCTTATCGTGTAGTCAAAACCAAAAAAATAGAGAATGAGTCAAAACCTCTCACTCCACGTCCTCAACCCCTGCACTATCACGCCGACGGTCATCCTTTTCAACTGCAAGTAGTTATCTCAGATCCCATATTCTTCCTTCTATCTCCACGTCTTCCACTTTACTCCACGAACATTGTTTACCAAGACCACATTCTGAAACCACGCCAAAGAGTATACTTACGGAGGTTCATATATATCGGTTGATAGGATTGGAGGGAGGTGATAATGGTTAGTTGGAGGGAATCGTGGATGTGTAGTTTAATAGGAGAGAAGTATTTTGATGAATAAAAAGTAATTAAATAGAAAAAGTGAGAAAAAATGTGGGAAGAGATTGAGTGAAGGAGAGAACGACAACTCAAAATGATGACTTCTGATTGGCTGCGGGAGTTCAAAATGGCAATTTTGTAAATAGATGAAAAAAATCCCTCTTTTATAGTAGTATAGATATATATATATATATATATATATATATATATATATATAGTCAGGCTAGAATACACTCGAGTGTATCCGGAGCGGAATACACTCAAGTAGTTTTTCATGATGTAATATTTTTTTTGAAAATCTAATCCATTGATCTTCTTGAACATCTCGTGAGAAACTCATACGTAAAATTTGAGCACATTTGGATATGCACAGCTCATGTTATGAAGACCGCAAAAATTATGCATTTCAAATTAGTTTCACGCGTCGATTTTGTTATCCTTAGATGAGTGACTTACACTCATCCAAATGGGCTCAAAATTTGTATGTAGCCTAGTTATAATATGATGGTGAAGATCAATAGTTTACATTTTGTAAAAAATAGTCTTGATATGCAAACACACTTGAATGTATTCGTGCGATCCGTACACTCGAGTGCATTCTAGCCTGACTATATATATATATATATATATATATATATATATATATATATATATATATATATATATATATATATATAATCTGATATGAGAAAAATCGCAACAAACCAGTAAGGACTAAGGAGTTTGCTCGACACGGGTATGTTAGGCACGTGGAAGCTGAGACCAATACGCCACCGCTTGATACTCGGATAGCTCGTCTTGAGAAAACACTGGTCAGATATAATGATGGCTGATACGAGTACTGCCCAACACAGGTGACATACCGATATGGGTTGTAAATCCGGTGTGAGAGAAAGATCGACACACATCTTAAACCGTCACGCAAAAGCAAAGGACGATATGGTTCTACCCGACAGGGGTACAGCCCGATACAATGATCAAACTTATATGTTAAATCACAAGTAGGCATAATGCTTACCCGACAAGGGTACAACCCAATACAATGATCAAATCGATATCAGTTCCGTACCTTATGTTTTTAGGAAGAAGGTGAATAAGGTCGACACGCCTTCAAAATCTTGAGAGAGCTCGTAAACTGACATATGTTCGTTGGCCGATACGAGAGCTTAAACTTAGCATGATTGTGAGAGAATTCATAGCCTGATACGAGTTAAGGCTCGGAGTATTTATAGCTCGTCTGCTAAAGTCATTTGCACAGTCGCCTGGGGTTCGTGTCGCGCATGCATGAAAATTTTCTTTCCTAAGAAGCTAAAAGCAATCTAATCATGTTGTTTCGACTGTCATGATGAGGGTTTCTATGACATGTCGGGCAACGACCATGTCAGGCCGGGATGCTAAAGTTGATAGGGGAGTTTTCCAGATACAAGATACATTCTACTTTGATTGGCAAGCCGATACGCACTAGGTAAGTCGATACAAGCATGGTAGCCGATACACTCTAGGTAAGTCGATACAAGTATGGTAGCCGATACAAGCATGGTAGCCGATACGCACTAGGTAAGCTGATACAAGCATGGTAGCCGATATGCTCTAGGTAAGCTGATACAAGTATGGTAGCTGATACAAGCATGGTAGCCGATACGCGCTAGGTAAGTCGATACAAGCATGGTAGTCGATACGCTCTAGGTAAGTCAATACAAGCATGGTAGCTGATACACTGTTGCCCATCACCGACACTTGTCACAGGTCGACACATGAGTCAGAGTAGACCGATATGGCACTCTTGATATTTTATTCGAGTTTTTCCAAAAACTTGTGCGGCTTAAAACAAATTAAAAGTTGCTTGTTTGTGAAACATTATCATTGGCACAAGATTTGAATCTTGGCCTCAATTAGTATCACAAAACCAAGAAACTAAGGAAAGATGGTGACCCAGAAAACATGAGAGTCAATTTGCATGGCGCGCGTATTGACTTAGGCCTTATTATAAAAATTGAGTCCAAAATGTCTGTTTTGAAAAGAAAGAGGTTATCCTATGCTAGGAAAAATAAACTTGGGATGCCAACCAAGGAGCGTTATGTTTCTTGTCATTAGCTCAACATGCTTGGATGAGCTCAGGAGTCAGCTTCAAGCTCAACTTTTGGTTCCTCAAGGGTGAGCTTGGCTCATCTGGTAAAGACTTCATCTTCATAGAATCTTTTTACACGATTCCCATCACTGGGAAGACTTTTATAGGATCGTCTTTATCAAATAGCTCCATCATCCCACATGGGTAGATTTTTGCCACCATGAACGGCCCTAACCAACGAGTCTACATGAACTTAGCTTCATACTGACTAATGTTCATTGGTTCTTGCCTTATCCGCTCAAACTGAGATATTTTCTCATCCAGGTAAGTCTTGGGAAAATATCTACTAACAAACTCTCGTCGGAATTCTTCCCATCCGACTTCAACACCTAGCCTTTTGCCTTCTTCTATAGCCCATCAATGGCCAACACTCCCCTTCAATAGGTACACCACATGTCTAACCTTCTCAGCTTCTGGGATATTAAGAATTCTGAAGGCCTTTTCCAGCTCAGTCAGCCACAAGTCTGCATCTGCTGGGTCAGCTGTACCAGCATAATCAGTGGCTCCTACCCGACAAAGACGTTCAAAAGTCTAACCAGCTCCATGTCCCTCATTGTGAGCTGGTGCCCTAGGTGCAGGTGATGACATCCTATCATCCATATGTGTCATAGTCGCCATGAACTGGCCAAACAGAGCATGGAAGGCTGGGTTTTCTAGTGTAGCTTGGTCAAACTGAAGATGTTTAGGTACTAGTTCTTCTCTAGCCTGATCCCCTGCACCTCCTCCTGGTGCAGCAACACTGCTTTCGACAGCATGTTCTTCGTGTGATCCAGCCATCTTCAAGCTTTACTTCTTCTCCTGAGAGTAGAAGTCACTATTAGATAAACTAAAAGACACTAGGACAGACTCAACGACCTTAATCCTATGTCTATGTAGACTCAACGAACCTTAAGCTCTGATATCAAAAACTTGAGACGACCTGATCGTAAATCAGGTTGTCATCAGATAATAATTAATGCGAAAGAAAACATTAGCAGCGGATTACTGAAAATCACTAAAAATTAAAACCATTTGCAAAGAGATCCAATTCAAAGAAACTCTTATAACCAAAACCAAAACATTATATATACATTCTGGTCCACAAAGTACATACCATGTATCATCTCATCTCGAGGAATATATACAATAGTTGCTCTGTTAAATCTACACATAAGAAACATAAAACCTCGAGGCATTCAATGCCAAAATCTCAGATCGATTATAAAAATACTAACTACTGACTCCAAGGACCTGAGAGTACAGAGACGACACATAGGACTCATATCTACAAGACATAACAGTCAATATCTCCACCTGAGATATCACTACTGTCCCTGATGTTGATGTCCTTCCCCTACTGTATGGTTTCTACCTCCTCGTCTGCGTCCACCTAAAAATGTTGGTGATCAACGGGGTGAGACAATTGAAATTGTCCCAGCGAGAGATATAACTCTCTGCTAGAAACATTATTATTGCAGATAAATAGTGATAAACTGAATAGAGAAATCACTATTGAACAGCAGAATTTAATCATTATTAGGCAGAATAGAGCAATATCATCTTTTAAAGCATTACAGCTATGAGTGATAAAGCAGTAAATTATCTATCCATTTTAATAAGGAATATGAAGAACATGTATAACATCTATCCATTTAGGATACAGTAAGAAATGTAACATCAATTCCAATGATTTCCATATTTCATTCTTAAGTAAATACGCTACACGACTGATTACATTTTACAATCATACTTAAGCCCTGAGGAAGTGAGTCGTACCACACGAATCCAACCTTCGGTTGCGAAACCCAAAGTCGGTGCCATACAAGATCAAAGGAAGAGCCAGACTCCTTGACCTCATCTGTCTCGATCAGTGCGAGACCACAAGCAGGACTGTAGTCTCTTGCTTAAGTGACCTCAGTCACATGGTTAGCTCTCATAGGCTACCAATCCTCTAGCCCGCCTTGGTACAGGTCATGGCACTAGTAAATATGAGACATGAGCCAATTCACCATGCTCATTGAGCCATGAACGTATTCATGCTCCATCACAATGAGCCATGGGCATGTTCACCATGCTCTTATACATATCTTGAGTCTACAACCAAAGTTGTACTCTAATCCTCCTATTTTCGTCTAGGAGAACCCCGTATATTCAACAATATACGCTCCAGATTAACCAACAGGAGAACTCGTTTCACCATCACCAACTACTGACGATGATGGATCTATGGCCATGATTCTACATGATAATATTCCACTTGATTATTTAAGTACATTACCATATTCTTTTAGCATCAATCAAGTTATCAGTCAGGAATTGTTATGGTGATTGCTACAAAGAAACATGTAATACTTTTATCAAGTGCTTTAAACTTTATAGAACATTGGGATCTCAATCCCTTATCTCATCACTAGGAATTCGCATTCCTCAATAATACCATCATTATGTTTATTGGATCTGGGTATTCAAACCCTTAGTTCATCACTGAACATGGTTACTGTAAGGACCCTGATCTTCGTTTAGGGTTTACCCTATTTGCTTTGCTTAACCCTGATGCTTTGTTGCTTGCTAATCACCTTTAGTGGTGATTAGGGTTTGGTTGTACTTTGTTGAGAGTCGGGGTGCTACTTGCAAATAACCCAAGTCTAGGGTTTGTGGGAAAGTTTGCCACCTTGTGGGGTATTTCTCTCTCTCTTTGCTTCCTCTAGTGTGGAGAGGAAGGTTTGGGCTCATTGCTTGAGTTCCTTTGGGCTTGGTTGACCTTGTTGGGCTTTTTTGAGCTTGCCTTTGTCTTTTTTAACCCTTGTATCGGCCAAAAGGAGCTTGTGTCGCCCAAGTGTGTCGCCCATGACCTTTGACCAAGTTTGACCTCGTTTGTGTCACCACTAGAGGACACTTGGTGCATGATGCTTGCATGTGGCTATAACCTTGGACATGTGTTTAGGGCTTGTTAGAGTGGTGGCTCGTACCCTAGGACAAGTGTCCCTAGGTGGGTGACACCTTGCTTGGCTTTGCTTTGTTTTCTCCACCAACCCCATCTATATATGTGTTCTTTTCCTCTTGCTAAGGATCCTTTAGTCTCTTGGTTCCTTCTCCACCTTGGTGCACGATACCCTTCTCCTTGGAAGCTTGGTGGACGACACCCTTGGAGGAGCTAGCTTGGTGGCCGATCTACCTCAGAGTCTTCTTCTTCCTTGGTGCTAGGAGCTTGGAGCTTGCTTAAGGTGGGTTTCATAATTCCTAACCCTAACTATACTACCTCCTTTCATGTTCTTACATGTTGCTAGCTTTGTCTTCTTGCTTAGTCTTCATGTTGGCCGAACTTGTGTTCTAGGGTTCTTGGTGAGCAACACTCTCTTCTCTCCTAGGTCTTGAGGAGTGAGCTTGAGCTCTAGTAGCTTAAGCAACACCCTCCTCTCACCAAGGAATTGAAGGGTGAGCTTTGTACTAGTGGTGATCTTTGCTAGGGTTGTCCTTGTGTTGGTCGTTTGGTGACAAGAGATGTGCAAGACCCCTCTCTCGTTTAAGTTGAGAGGTAAGTTGTCCTCTTGATCCATTAGGGTTTCCATGCCTTTGTGCTTGAGGTAGATGATGATCTTGTATAAGTTGCGTCATGGTCATTATGTGCTTGGGGAGGTGCTGCCCGACAGCCCTCTTGGCTTAGACCTTTGGGCGATATGCTATGCTGATGGTGGATGATACCCTATCTCTGTGACGGATGTCACACCATCACCTTGCCCTGTGACGGCCGTTAGGCTCTGGTTTGGTTAGCTGGATGACATGTCCTTTGATGGTAGCTTGTGTTGCACCTGTTGTAGTCGTGGGTTGGTGTCGTTGTGCCTTGGGGTGAGTGTTGTTGTTTGTGCTATGACGAGCGTCACGTTTAGCCCTTTGTGTGTCGCCCGATATAACCCCCCCTGTGACGGGTGTTGCTCTGCTGCCCGACATGAGTGTTGCTCGATAGGGTTGGGTGCCCGACGCCCCATCACACGTTGCACTCCCTTGATGTGACGCCCGACACATGAAGTGCACGGCACTCTGGCACGGCGTTGTTGGGTGACAACAGTTATGAGATGAGCGTTATGAGATGAACTATAGGTGGGGGCATGCTGCCCAACACAACCTTTAGTGAGGGTTCTCGGTGCTTCTAGTAATGGTCTCATTTATTATGTAAAGCCGACTTGTTGGTTATGTTCTTGTTTAGTGCGATGGTGATTCTTTGCATACTTAATAGCATTCATTATGGTAATTATTGATAAGCTTGAGATAGTAGATCACATTCATGTAATATAAAATGACATTTCATGTGTATATGATCATGTATAATGTTGGGCAATTGATAGGCGTGTAGGATGCTTTACTTAATGATGTAATCTAAGCTTATGGTCACCAGATGCAGCATGTTTGATAAAGCATATAATCATTAATGTCACCTTATATTGATAGCATGGTCTTTCTGTTAAGCCTATGAGTATTGTGTACACTAACCATGCAGGTGATGCATAGCCAAGAAAAAGGCTATGATATATATATATATATATATATATATATATATATATATATATATATATATATATGTTGAGTAACTCTGCTGTGATGATTACTCTTGATATACTTGGGATGGCTATCCCATGATGATAATGTAAGCCTTGAGAGGCAGTGGCAGTATATGATGAGGGATTGAGATCCCCTGGTATGTGATGATCCTTGAGATGGATCTAGGTGATTGGCAAGAGGCCAAGTGATAACATGTTATGTTGGGTCCTTGTGATGGATCAGGATGATGTGTTTACAATAAAAGCATAATGTTGTTGTTTATTTCCTATTATAGTTTGCTTGAATCTTGCAATCCAGATAAAAGATGCTAATTAATCACAATGGAATATATCATGTAGTTGCCCTGGCCATAGATCCATCATCGTCAGGAGCTGGTGATGGTGAAACGGGTTCTCCTGCGGGTTAACCCAGAGCACATATTGTTGAGTATGCGAGGTTTCTCCTAGCCTAAAATAGTGAGGATTCGAGTGCAACTATGGTTGCAGACTCTGGATATGTGATGAGCATGGTGAATAGGCCCATGGCTCAGGACATGTGGTATGGGAGCATGAATGCGTTCATGGCTCAGAGCACAGTGAACAGGCCCGTGGCTCAGTTATACTAGCACCGAGACCTGTACCGAGGCGGGCTAGAGTATGGGTAGCCTATGGAGCTGACCCGGTGGTTGAGGCCACTTAAGCATGAGACTGCGGTCCTACTTGTGTTGTTCTCGTACACTGACTACGAGGGGGAAGGTCGTGGAGTCCGGCTCTTCCATATGACCTTGTATGGCACCGGCTTTGGGTTTCGCAGCCGTCGGTTGGATTTGAACGGTATGGTTCACTTCCTCAGGGCATAATAAAATGTAATCCAGCCGAATAGTATTTCTTGCTTAAGGCAAAACACGGAACATTGGTTGAGGCCTTGCTTGAGTAGTTAATCCTGCTATATCTTGCAGTTACTTATATGTTCTTCATGTTATGTGATAAGATCTGATAAACCTTACCTTGTCAATCATGTTCCATAAAGGGATAAGTGGTGATATGTTTTGTGTATAGCTTGGTAAGCACGATGGTACGAATAGCCTTGTCATATAAACTGTTATTATTCTACGTTTTACTATTTATCTACTGTTGTTGCTTTACCCTTCTGGTTTTATAGTTTCGGCGGGGAGTTATGTTTCTCGTTGGGACAATGTTCAATTGTCTCACCCACTGGTTTTCAGGTGTTCATGCTAGACGTGGTGGTGGTCACGGAGTTGCGGCCGAGCAGCAAGAAGAGCAGTAGAAGGTAAGAGATGGATATGCTGTTGTTTGGTGTTTTGTAGTAAAGTCTAGAGTCATCCCTGTACTCTCAGGTCCTTGGGAGCATTTTGACGATGTTTCATGATGTAGAACCATTGATGTTTTGTATATCCTGTTGGTGGCCGGATGTGGGCCTTTATGTATATATATCACAGGTGATGAACTCATGTGATGACAGGACAGCTGATCTCCTATGTTGTGGACACGTATCAAGGCTTGTATATAACATGTTTTTCTGTAGGATGAGGACCTGGATGTAATAGTTTCACAGTTTATCCGTTTTCCGCAATCAGTTTTAATTAACCCGTGTTTTGGTAATCTATGGTTATGGTGATTTCTGCACGTTTTTGCGTAACACCTCGCTATCTGTGTGATAGTGGGATGTGTTGCTCACAAGTTTTTGTATCAGAGCTTTAGGTTCGCTGAGTCTACAGGGATTTAGGACTAGGTTGTGTCTATTCTTGTGAGTTGTCTAGATTTTCTTACGATCGTCTTCTGCCCTCAGCAGAAGAAAAGTCAAGATGTCTGGAAACCATGAAGAACACTCGGCTGAGAACAGCGATGCTGCTTCAGCTGGTGGAGCTGAAGGACAGGCACATGAAGATCAGGTGCCTGAGGTCCCCCAACCTAACCCAGCCATTCTTGAACATCCTGCCTATCAACAGCTTATGGGGCAGATGATGGCTACGATGAATCTCATGGTTGAAAGATTGACAGTGCCTCCACCAGGAGTACAGGCTTCCCATGATGAAACATCGGGTATTGGGAAGACATTTGAGCAGCTTTGCCGAGTCGGAGCTTCAGATTATGCTGGAACGGCTGATCCAGCGGATGTAGATCTGTGGCTGACAAGTCTTGAGAAGGCTTTCCGGATCCTCGACATCCCCGAAGCGGACAAAGTAAAGCACCTTGTCTACCTTTTGAAGGGTAGTGCTGGTCACTGGTGGACCATCGAGGAGGAGAAGCGACCTGGTGAGGTGATCGGTTGGGAAGTTTTTCGGCGTGAGTTTGTCGGCAGATACTTCCTGAAGACGTATCTGGATGAGAAGATCGGTCAGTTTGAGAGCTTGCAACAAGGAGTGATGAACATCATCGAGTATGAGGTTAAGTTCATGGATCTATTGAGGTTTTGTCCTCACATGGAAGCAACAGATGAGGAGCGGATCAGACATTTCGAGAAAGGTTTGTGTTCTGAGCTGACAACACCTGTGTCTGCGTTGGAAAATCGAGAGTGGTTTGCTACGTTTTTGGAATCTGTCTGGAGGATTGAAAGGTTAGTAAGGTAGAAAAGAGAATCCATGTCTAAGAAGAGGCCTGCTCAGTTCCAGGGACAGAGGTTTGGTGGCTTCAAGAAGCCCAGGTTTTTACCGCCTTCAGTTATGAGAAGTCCCAGTGTACCTTCGCAGTGGTCTCCGAGTAAGGGAAGAAGTTATGTTTCTTCACTGTCTAAGGCACATAGTACAGCTTCAGTGGCAGTGACAGGGCCATCTAGGCCATGGTTTGAAGATAGGGCATGCTATCTTTGTGGTCAGACCGGGCACCTCAAGTCACATTGCCCGAATAGAGATATTGAAGTAACGCAGCATCCGAGGTAGAATCAACAAGGATCAGATAGATAGCAGCCCAGTGGGAGCAGAGGTCGAGGACGTGGTCAAGCGTCTCAAGCTGGATCGTCTGCTCAAGGAAGCAAAGGATGTGGACATCAAGCAACGGCTTGATTCTATGCTATGAGTCATCCGGAGGCAATAGTCAACCCGTGAGTGGTGACAGGTCAGATGGAGTTATTTCATTCTAATATGTCTTCTTCTTGCTTTATATCTATTCTAGTTGACCCGGGTGCTACGCACTCTTTTATCACCTATAGTATGCTTGAAAACTGTCATTTACCTGTTAGTTGTAAGAAGGATAGCATGTTGTTAGAAACCCCTCTTGATGGTTCCTCGATGCTTCGAGAAGAGTGTCCATCTTGTGTCTTGTCTTTTTCAGGAAACAACATCCAAGTGGATCTTATACCACTTGATATGCATGGTTTCGATGTCATCCTTGGGATGGATACCTTAGAGAAGTATAGGGTTGTTTTGGACTGTGGTTCCAAGCAGGCTGTGTTTGATGATGCGGGAGGGAAGTGGATCTTCCAAGGGGATAGGAAGATTCTTCTGACGTGTCTAGTATCAGCTATGGTGGCAGAGAAGTTGCTACGGCAAGGATGTGAGGCATTCCTAGCTCACGTTGTGGATACCGTGGTGGCTACCAAGGCAAAAGGTCCTAGTCTTGAAGAGGTGTCAGTCGTCCGAGAGTTTTCCGATGTGTTTCCTGATGATTTCCCTAGTGTTCCTCCACCCCGAGAGATTGATTTTGAGATCAATCTGGTTCCAAGAACACAACCAGTTGCATAGACACCATATAGGATGGCTCCAGTAGAGATGGCAGAGCTTAAGAAGTATTTACAAGAGTTGTTGGAGAAAGGTTTCATCCGACCAAGTACGTCACCTTGGGGTGCCCCAGTGTTGTTCGTTAAGAAGAAGGACAGATCAATGTGGTTATGTATAGATTACCGGCAGTTGAACAAGGTCACAATTAAGAACAAGTACTCATTACCGAGGATAGATGATCTGTTCGATCAGTTGTGTGGTGCGGCAGTGTTTTCAAAGATCGATCTACGCTCTGGATATCATCAGTTGAGGATTAAGACAGATGACATACCAAAGTCAGCTTTTAGGACGAGGTATGGTCATTTCGAGTTTGTGGTTATGCCGTTTGGGCTAACCAATGCACCTACTGCTTTCATGGATTTGATGAATAGAGTGTTTCGTCCGTTTCTAGATCAGTTTGTTGTAGTCTTTATAGATGACATCTTGATCTATAGTCGGGACAGGCAAGAGCATGAGCAACATCTCCGACGAGCGTTGACTCTTCTTCGCCAACATGAGTTGTATGCCAAGTTTAGTAAGTGTGAGTTCTGGTTGGAAGAGGTGACCTTCTTGGGTCATGTGATATCTGCAGAAGGAGTTAAAGTGGACCTGAGGAAGGTGGAGTCCATTGCAGACTGGGAACAGCCGAAGACGCCGACAGAAGTTTGTAGTTTCCTGGGTTTAGTAGGTTACTACAGGAGGTTTATCAAGGACTTTAGTGCGATTGCGTTACCAATGACGAAGTTGACCAGGAAGGATGTACCTTTTGTCTGGGATGATCGTTGCTAGCAAGATTTCCAAAATTTGAAGGAGAAACTGACCAGTGCTCCAGTGCTTGTGCTTCCAGAGCCTGGAAAAGGTTATGTTGTTTTCTATGATGCTTCCAAGAAAGGTTTGGGTTGTGTGTTGATGCAGGAGAATCTTGTGGTTTCTTTTGCTTCACGACAGCTTAAGAAACACAAGGAGAACTATCCGACTCATGATTTGGAATTGGCAGCAGTGGTTCATGCGCTAAAGATTTGGAGACACTATCTGTATGGGAAAGTGTGTCAGATCTTTACGGATCATAAGAATCTGAAGTACATCTTTTCGCAGCATGAGTTAAACATGCGACATCATTGGTGGATGGAGTTAATCAACAATTACGACTGCACTATTGAGTATCATCCTGGTAAGGCAAATGTGGTAGCTGATGCGCTTAGCCGAAAATCTTCTTCTCTTTCTACAAAGAAGGCACAGTTGAGTTCTCTGGTATGCTATAGACAGGATATGCTTGTTTTGTTGCGGAAGATGAATGTACAGATGAAAGTTTCCTTGTTAACTGGACTTTTGGCACAGATGCAAGTCAAGCCTACGCTGAGACAACAGATCAAAGATGCACAACAAACGAATGATGCAGTACAATTGATCAGATCCGAGTTCGGCAGTGAAAAGCGTGATGGGTTCCATGAGTCTGAGGATGGGCTAGTTTGCTATCGTGATAGGATGGTGGTTCCAGATGTTGATGATTTGAGGAAGTTAGTTCTCGAGGAAGCACACACATCGATGTATGCTATGCATCCAGGTGTTACCAAGATGTATCATAATATGAAGGACTTGTATTGGTGGCCCGGTTTGAAGAGCGATGTAGCTGAGTTTGTGGCTAGGTGTGCGGTTTGTCAGCAAGTCAAGGCTCAGCATCAGAGGCTGGCAGGTACGTTGCAACCTTTTCCGATACCACAGTGGAAATGGGATCATATAACCATGGATTTCGTAGTTGGTCTACCCAGGACAACTAGGAATCATGATTCCATTTGGGTAATAGTGGACAGATTGACGAATTCTTCCCATTTCATACTGGTAAAGACGACGTATACAACAGAGAAGCTTGCTCGAGTATATGTAAATGAGATAGTGCGGTTACACAGTGTGCTAGTAACGATAGTTTCTGACAGAGGTCCTCAATTCACAAGTCGTTTCTGGGAACAGCTGCACAAAGCGTTGGGAACGTAGTTGAGGTTCAGTACCTCCTTCCATCCACAGACAGATGGATAGTCTGAGAGGACTATTCAAACTTTGGAGGATCTCCTTCGAGCTTGTGTTTTGTAGTTCCTAGGTAGTTGGGATATACATCTCAGTTTGATAGAGTTTGCCTACAACAACAATTATCAGCGGAGCATTGACATGGCTCCTTATGAGGCTTTGTATGGAAGGAAGTGCAGATCTCCTTTATGTTGGTATGAATCTGGTGAGTATCAGCTTTTGGGTCCTGAATTAGTACATCAGACAACAGAAAAGATCAAAGTGATACAGCAACAGCTAAAAGTGGCACAGGACAGGCAGAAGTCTTACGCAGACAATCGTCGACGACCTTTGGATTTCCAGGTAGGAGACAAAGTATATCTTAAAGTCTCTCCGTGGAAAGGTGTGCTAAGGTTTGGCCGGAAGGGTAAGCTAGCACCCAGATATATGGGGCCATACCCGGTCATAGCACGTGTTGGCAAAGTAGCTTACGAGTTAGAGTTGCCTCCAGAGTTGCACATATTACATCCAGTGTTCCATGTCAGTATGCTGAAGAAAAGCCATCCAGATTCGGGAACAGTGATACAACCAGTTGAAGCTGAGCTTGATGAAGATGTGACCTACGAGGAAGGTCCTGTGGCGATCCTTGATAGAAGGGTTAAGAAGCTGAAGAGGAAGGACCTAGTTCTTGTGAAGGTTCTTTGGCATCATCATGGTGTTGAGGAAGCCACGTGGGAGCTTGAGGAAGAGATGAGGAGGAAGTATCCCTCGCTTTTCTCTTCAGATTTCGGGGACAAAATCCCTTGAAGGGGGTCAGCTTGTAAGGACCCTGACCTTCATTTAGGGTTTACCCTGTTTGCTTTGCTTAACCCTGATGCTTTGTTGCTTGCTAATCACCTTTAGTGGTGATTAGGGTTTGGTTGTGCTTTGTTGAGAGTCGGGGGTGCTACTTGCAAATAACCCAAGTCTAGGGTTTGTGGGCAAGTTTGCCACCTTGTGGGGTGTTTCTCTCTCTCTTTGCATCCTCTAGCGTGGAGAGGAAGGTTTGGGCTCGTTTCTTGAGTTCCTTTGGGCTTGGTTGACCTTGTTGGGCTTTGTTGAGCTTGCCTTTGTCTTGTTGAACCCTTGTATCGGCCAGAAGGAGCTTGTGTCGCCCAGGGGCTGTGTTGCCCAAGTGTGTTGCCCATGACCTTTGACCAAGTTTGACCTCATTTGTGTCACCACTAGTGGACACTTGGTGCATGATGCTTGCATGTGGCTATAACCTTGGACATGTGTCCTAGGACAAGTGTCCCTAGGTGGGCGACACCTTTCTTGGCTTTGCTTTGTTTTCTCCACCAACCCCATCTATATATGTGTTCTTTTCCTCTTGCTAAGGATCCTTTAGTCTCTTGGTTCCTTCTCCACCTTGGTGCACGATACCCTTCTCCTTGGCAGCTTGGTGGATGACACCCTTGGAGGAGCTAGCTTGGTGGTCGATCTACCTTGGAGTCTTCTTCTTCCTTGGTGCTAGGATATTGGAGCTTGCTTAAGGCGGGTTGCATAATTCCTAACCCTAACTATACTACCTCCTTTCATGTTCTTATACGTTGCTAGCTTTGTCTTCTTACTTAGTCTTCATGTTGGCCGAACATGTATTCTAGGGTTCTTGGTGAGCAACACTCTCTTCTCTCCTAGGTCTTGAGGAGTGATCTTGAGCTCTAGTAGCTTAAGCAACACCCTCCTCTCACCAAGGACTTGAAGGGTGAGCTTTGTACTAGTGGTGATCTTTGCTAGGGTTGTCCTTGTGTTGGCCGTTTGGTGACAAGAGATGTGCAAGACCCCTCTCTCGTTTAAGTTGAGAGGTGAGCCATCCTCTTGATCCATTAGGGTTTCCATGCCTTTGTGCTTGAGGTAGATGATGATCTTGTATAAGTTGCGTCATGGTAGTTATGTGCTTGGGGAGGTGCTGCCTGACAGCCCTCTTGGCTTAGACCTTTAGGCGATATGCTATGCTGATGGTGGATGATACCCTGTCTCTGTGACGGACGTCACACCATCACCTTGCCCTGTGACAACAGTTAGGCTCTGGTTTGGTTAGCTGGATGACAGGTCCTTTGATGGTAGCTTGTGTTGCACCTATTGTAGTCGTGGGTTGGTGCCGTTGTGCCTTGGGGTGAGTGTTGCTGTTTGTGCTGTGACGGGTGTCACGTTTAGCCCTTTGTGTGTCGCCCGATATAACCCCCCTGTGACGGGCGTTGCTCTGCTGCCCGACATGAGTGTTGCTCGATAGGATTGGGTGCCCGACACCCCATTGCGTGTTGCACTCCCTTGTTGTGATGCCCGACACATGAAGTGCACTGAACTCTAGCGCGGTGTTGTTGGGTGACAGCCGTTATGAGATGAGCGTTATGAGATGAACTATAGGTGGGGGCATGCTGCCCGACACAACCTTTAGTGAGGGTTCTCGGTGCTTCTAGTAAGGGTCTCATTTATTATGTAAAGCCGACTTGTTGGTTATGTTCTTGTTTAGTGCGATGGTGACTCTTTGCATACTTAATAGCATTCATTATGGTAATTATTGATACGCTTGAGATAGTAGATCACATTCAAGTAATCTAAAACGACATTTCATGTGTATATGATCATGTATAATGTTGGGCAATTGATAGGCATGTAGGATGCTTTACTTAATGATGTAATCTATGCTTATGGTCACCATATGCAGCATGTTTGATAAAGCATATAATCATTAATGTCACCTTATATTGATAGCATGGTCTTTCTGTTAAGCCTATGAGTATTGTGTACACTAACCATGCAGGTGATGCATAGCCAAGAAAAAGGCTATGAGATATATATATATATATATATATATATATATATATATATATATATATATATATATATATATATATATATATATATATATGTTGAGTAACTCTGCTGTGATGATTACTCTTGATATACTTGGGATGGTTATCCCATGATGATAATGTAAGCCTTGAGAGGCAGTGGCAGTATATGATAAGGGATTGAGATCCCCTGGTATGTGATGATCCTTGAGATGGATCTAGGTGATTGGCAAGAGGCCAAGTGATAACATGTGATGTTGGGTCCTTGTGATGGATCAGGATGATGTGTTTACAATAAAAGCATAATGTTGTTGTTTATTTCCTATTATAGTTTGCTTGAATCTTGCAATCCATATAAAAGATGCTAATTAATCATAGTAGAATATATCATGTAGTTTCCCTGGCCATAGATCCATCATCGTCAGGAGCTGGTGATGGTGAAACAGGTTCTCCTGCGGGTTAACCCGGAGTGCATATTGTTGAGTATGCGATGTTTCTCCTAGCCTAAAATAGTGAGGATTCGAGTGCAGCTACGGTTGCAGACTTTGGATATGTGATGAGCATGGTGAACAGGCCCATGGCTCAGGATATGTGGTATGGGAGCATGGATGTGTTCATGGCTCAGAGCACGGTGAATAGGCATGTGGCTCAGTTATACTAGCGCCGAGACCTGTACCGAGGCGGGCTAGAGTATGGGTAGCCTATGGAGCTGACCCGGTGGTTGAGGCCACTTAAGCATGAGACTGCGGTCCTGCTTGTGTTGTTCTCGTACACTGACTACGAGGGGGAAGGTCGTGGAGTCCGGCTCTTCCATATGACCTTGTATGGCACCGGCTTTGGGTTTCGCAGCCGTCTGTTGGATTTGAACGGTATGGTTCACTTCCTTAGGGCATAATAAAACGTAATCCAGCCGAATAGTATTTCTTGCTTAAGGCAAAACACAGAACATTGGTTGAGGCCTTGCTTGAGTAGTTAATCTTTCTATATCTTGCAGTTACTTATATGTTCTTCATGTTATGTGATAAGATCTGATAAACCTTACCTTGTCAATCATGTTCCATAAAGGGATAAGTGGTGATATGTTTTGTGTACAGCTTGGTAAGCACGATGGTACGAATAGCCTTGTAATATAAACTGTTATTATTCTACATTTTACTGTTTATCTACTGTTGTTGCTTTACCCTTCTGGTTTTATAGTTTCGGCGGGGAGTTATGTTTCTCGCTGGGACAATGTTCAATTGTCTCACCCCGCTGGTTTTCAGGTGTTCATGCTAGACGTGGTGGTGGTCGTGGAGTTGCGGCCGAGCAGCAAGAAGAGCAGTAGAAAGCAAGAGATGGATATACTGATGTTTGGTGTTTTGTAGTAAAGTCTAGAGTCATCCCTGTACTCTCATGTCCTTGGGAGCATTTTGACGATGTTTCATGATGTAGAACCGTTGATGTTTTGTATATCCTGCTGCTGGCCGGATGTGGGCCTTTATGTATATATATCACAGGTGATGAACTCATGTGATGATAGGACAGTTGATCTCCTACGCTGTGGACACGTATCAAGGCTTGTATATAACATGTTTTTCTGCAGGATGAGGACCTAGATGTAATAGTTTCACAGTTTATCCGTTTTCTGCAATCGGTTTTATTTAACCCGTGTTTTGGTAATCTATGGTTATAGTGATTTCCGCACATTTTCACGTAACACCTCACTATCTGTGTGATAGTGGGATGTGTTGCTCACAGTTACCACTATCAGGTAACTATTATCTCCAGGTCATCAGACCAAGGTATCCATGATATTTGTTATACAAGCATCTCACATAATTCACCAGGCATATTCAACCTCTTATCACCTCTCACTAGGCAACAAATAAAATAATGGCTCACAAGACCCATTAACATCATAGTTCATACCTAGTGATACTCATCATCTCATGATACATGCATGGTTAGTATATTTGATAACAACCATATCAATTGCATATCAACATTATGTAATACAAAGATAACATCACTATTCCCTCATTAGGGTTAGTGTTTCCCATCTTTATTAATTAGGGTTTCACATAACATCACCCTACATTAGGGTTTCACATAACATCACCCTATATTAGGGTATCACATAACATCACCCTATATTAGGGTTTCACATAACATCACCCTACATTAGGGTTTCAAATAACATCACCCTACATTAGGGTTTCACATAACATCACCCTATATTAGGGTATCACATAACATCACCCTATATTAGGGTTTCACATACATCACCCTATATTAGGGTTAGGGTTTCCCATCTTTATCAATTAGAGTTTCTATTTTCCATTGATTAGGGTTTTATGATTACCTCATTAATCTAAACCCTAAGTCAGTGCTTCCACATATCTTGGATCTCATAGCATTATTTAAGTATTAAATCTTACTTCTCATTGTTTCATGTACTAGGACACACATCACCATCATACCTTATTCAATTGACTTAACCTTTCACTAAGTACATGCACCTATGCTTATCATAGTGCATTGAATTTATTACTTTCATAGGCATCAAGTGATGATCACTCTCATGTATTAATCACCTAAACATTTTAGATGTACTTCTATTGAAATCAACTTTGATATACTCATCAACCACTTATGGGGTTATTAGTACTTATATGGTTTGAACCAATTAGACCTTCAAACGGTCTTGGACCAACTGATCCTTCAAATGGTCTTGGGCCAAACCTCCAAATGGTCTAAAGAATGTTAGACCTTAAACGGTCTTGACCTCAACATCCTTAAACAGTCTTGAACCTTTGCACCTTCAAATGGTTTGAAGACCGTTAGACCTTAAACGGTCTTGAGCTCAACATCCTTAAATAGTCTTGAACCTTTGCACCTTCAAACGGTCTGAAGACAGTTAGACTTTAAATGGTCTTGACCTCAACATCCTTAAACGATCTTGTCCAAAATCTTCAATCGGTTTTGAAATCGTTTGATCTTATTAGGGTTTGAAACCGTTTGACCCTTAAACGGTTTGAGACCATTTGATAAAATAAATTTTGAAAACGTTTAACCCTAAACGGTTTGAGACCATTTGGTCCTCAAATGGTTTGAGACTGATTGGTCCTCAAACGGTTTGAGACTGTTTGGTCACAACAACTTAAAACCGTTTAACCCTAAATTAGGGTTTTGTCATCAATTGACCTAGGGTTTTGAAACCAATTGAGTTCTAATTGATTGGTCATCCAAGGTTGAGACCATATGAACTAAATCAGATTGAAAACCTTTAGACTTTTACACCTTCTTGAAACCATTTAACCCCTAACGGTTTGAAATCGTTTAACCTCTAACGGTTTTGAAACCGTTTAACCTCTAATGGTTTTGAAATTGTTTGACTAACACAATGAAACTGTTTGCTTCTAATTTTCTTGAGGTGTGTACTAAGGTGATTTCATCATCATCAAGCTTCAGACCTATGAATTCTACTGCCATATACATGATGAATTCAGCAATTAATCAAGAAGAGAAGAAAAGATCAACATATGATGAGAAATTGAAATCAATAATAACATTGATGGGTTCAAGTTATATAACCCGCCTTCAAAGTAGCTTCAAATCTTCAATCTTCATGTCTCTAAAGGTGAAAGAAGATCCTTCAACTATCCAAGGTTTGTTTCCAACTCTTTGGATGCAAAAGATAGCCAAGGTTGAACATTGGATAGAAGAGAGAAGAAAATCAATGTTGAAATCCGATTTCAACCATCAATTTAAGGTTGAAGATGATCATGGAGCTTACCTTCAGCTTGGGGAACGTTTTCCTCCTGCTCCTAAGCTCCTTGGTTTTCATCCAAAGTAAGGGAAGAAAGTGGTTTGCAAAATAGCCTTTCAAGTAAGGATAAAATCAAGTATATGCAATTGATTTTCTAGGAGAGAGAAAGTAGAGGAAAATTCATCCACTTTCTTTCCACATGTCCCCTCCCTTCCTTGCCTTCGAAGACATCTCCCTTTTCCCTTATTATCCTCTCGTTTATCCTTGAATTAAAAGCAATCACTTAAGCACCTTAATTAATATAATACTATCATCCATTTTTAGTGGACATTACTTTTTAATTAACAAATGTGAGTGGGTTTCTTCACCTACTTAGGATATTTCAGTGCAACTCAAGGTATTTGGACGTACTCCCATTATAGGATTTCAATCACAGCCTTTTTAATTGATGGGCACTTCAATTAATATATTTATTTTTGCTACAAAATAAATTAGGGTTTCAATTATGCTTAAATCTTGATTATTTTATTCTCAAGATTATCTCTCCTCAAAAGTAGTTCAAACAAGACGCCCCATTCTTTTTATTTTCTTTAAATGATACCAAGAAATAGTAGGAACATAATAGATGTGGTATTTTACATATTCAACCCTGGGTTTTGGGTAAATTGCAAATTACACCAAAACTGGCATTCAATACACAAGCATTACTCAAACAAGCACCTTCTTGGAACTTAGGCTTGTGGAAGCCATACCTCAGCATCATTCTCATTCTTATGATGCTATAACACTTGAGGAACATTTATCATGTAACATTGGTAAGGTAACCCCTTAAATTGGGTAAATTGCACTTTAGTCCAAAATAGGTAAAATATTATTTCAACATTATTTAAATAGAACCAAAATTGAAACATAAGTTCTCCTTTAGTCTTAATTACTTTTTAAAAGATAAAGACAAGAATCTAAATGACTTACTTAAGCAAAACTTCTAGGGTTAAGCCTTAACCCAGGTCAAGGATGTTACAGGTGGAGTGTTGTAACGAATCAAATTTTAGAATCTTACCCTAAACCATGATCAGAAATCTAGTAAGTTTTGGTTTCTTAGATTTAACCAAACAAGGATAAAAATTCAAACACATTTACATAATAATGTTACAACATATGATATAATCGTGAATTATGTTACATATATTTTCTTTTCTAACATAATGGCTAAATAAAAAATGAATAACATGCTTTGGAGTAACAATTGGTAATTCCATATCCATAAATACTAATCATTCTTCTTAATAAATACGAAATTAACATATTAAATATGTAAAATGTAGAATTGTGTATAAAATAATAATATATATCTCTTTTAAAAAATGCATTGAATATAATAAGACTCAATTGAGTGGATGTTTATAATAATGTTATAATGTTTTGATAAACACAATGATAATAAGCTAAACATTCTAATCGTGCCATAACTTATAAAAGAGAATTTCAAAAGCAAAATATAATGGTAAAAATGTGTTCCTTGGGTCCCAATTGCCTTGAATGCCAAGTTTCACATTGTTTGCATAATGATTTTAATTCCATTTTGAGAATAAAATAAGATTAAGAGTCAAAAGTGTTAAATAAAAAATACTAAAAGACTTGAAATTGGGGATACACCTCAAATTCAGAATCTACATGTCAAAATCATTTTAAATGTGAATTTGCACAAAATTTGGACATCCTAGTGTAGTTTAAGAGAGAGAATATATATTAAATCCCAAAATATAAAATAAAATGCTAAACGACCATAACAGGTTAAATTAATTGTAAAATCATTTTCCTCATGTTCAAGTTTGCTTGTAGGCTAAGTCTCACATCTTTTAGGAGTTTCTAGATGCCTCAAATTCCTTAATAAAAGAAAATTAAAGATAAGGGCTAAAATACTGAATTTATTATTAAAAAGAAAGCATCTAATATATTAAATGAATAATGCAAACTAACTTGTATGGATTGTTACAAATAAAGTTGTCATGTAACATAATGGGAAACAATATTGTACATGCATGAAAAATATTATCATAAAAGAAATAAAATCCAAAATTTATTTTAAAAACAAACTAATTAATACATATGTAAAGAATAGAATCACACTTGTATGTACTAAATAATTAGATGTAAAATGTTATTAGTAAAAACTAGTAAGATAATACAATTTCTCCTCTTTAATTATCTTTAGATGATATTACTAATATTATGGAAACAATGAAAATGTATTAGGAAACTAAGTTACTATAATCCAAAAGAAATAAGAAATAAACATAGTCAAGGATAATGAAGAGAGATTGAGGAAATATAAGATATTCTTTGTTTCTCTCATGAGTGGAAAATCTAAAAAGGATCATAAATCCCCAATATAGTAAGTAAAACATTCATGTATATGAAATTATCCACTATATAATTTTTAAACAAAAAAGTAATGTCAAATTTATTTCTCATGTATTAATTGGTCCAATTTCCAAATCCCATTTTAGTTGGATAATACTAGTGTCCATATACAAATTATAAAATATATTAACAAAATAATGCTAAAATGATTCAAATAAAGTAAATGACATATTGAACATTCCAAAAATAAAATTAATGTAAATTTTGAATTCTACATTTCTCAATTAACCTATGTGTCACAATTTACTTTACTTTTGGACCCTAAAATAAATTTAGAAAGAGAATATACAATTAGAAACATTAATTGTTAATTGTTTAATTTAATAGATTCGTTTGATATGGTTTTTAATTTTCTTCCTATCACATTTTATTTTCCTTTTCCTTTTACGTGTCGTACTCTTTTTATCTTCTGATTTCTTATCTCACTCTCCCTTCCTCTTTTTGTTTTATTAACCTTTCCTTACTTTCTCTTGCATCTAATAAGGGTCTACTCGAAGCATATTGTGGCGTATTCCAGAAACGCCTAAAGCTTGGGACACAAGTATCTTCGAGCCCCATCATAGAAACCCTAAGATCCAACCATATAAGTATGGGTCCTTGTCTCTTTTTCCAACACCTTGCCTAGACTTTTCCCTCTACTAAATTATCCTCTAGTCTCGTGCTTTGCCACCGGGAACTTGGAACTTGGCGGACCTATTATGGGCATTGCAGCCTATCATTTTGATATTTTAATCCAATTCCATCCATGGTTGAATTGACTTTAGACTTGGAGTATTAGGATCCAATCTCTCACTTAATACTCAAGTCAAGGCATGTACATATACTCTATTTCAATTGGGCATAATGTCATGAATAAATATATTTTTCCCATACAAGGCATCGACTAAATTGTGGACAATCCTATCATCTTTTGAAAGAACCCTTCCTTGTTAATTTTTATCCTGATTTGTTAATGTCCCCATTGATGGTATTATGACCTAATCTTACCACTCTCTTGAGGAAAACTTGATACACTTATTCTTTGCATGGAAGTAAATATACTCTGTTCTTGTCTGCCTATTTGCATGGATAATTGACTAGTCATAAATATAAGTAGTGACTTCATATAGGTACTGGGTTTTATTCCCCTGCCACTTATATTGTTTATAGACACTGGGTCATATTCCTCTACCAAGCACTGGGTTCTATTCCCCTTCCACATATGATATTAGACACTCGGTTTTACTACCTTGCCATGCACTGGGTTATCTTCCCCTACAATGCAATATACTTGTTTGGCATTGAGGTTTTAGTACTCCTACCCTTTGGTATCAAATACATATGGGTTCCTACCCTGCTTTCAAGTATATTCTAGTCAGTGTTTATTTATCACCATGCAATTACTTATCTTTGTGATTATGTTGATATGAGTTTGGCAAGAATCACTTTATTAATCATATCCTTGTTAAAAATTGCCTCATCTTTTGATCATATTAAATCTTTTTGACGAACTTTTCTTTATTGGACATCCCATTATTGACATCTCTTTATTTCAAATATTCTCTCACTTTAATCAATCCCCAATCATTTTACTTTATGCATACTCAACATTCGTTGATGTACTTTATTATATTTTCCTTTTTCCTAGGTGTTGTTTTTCAACCCACCCAGAGTTAGCTCAGCCCATGGTTTAGGGATGATAGGACTTTGCTTAGGACCAAATGCAAGGATGGGTTTTGAGATGGGAAGGTTTCTCACCACAATATGATCCTGATAATTAGAATTGTAGTTTAGAGTTTTCCTATAAGGCCCTCTATCAAGTTGAACAAATAATTTATGTAATAGTTGGATTTTTATTTTCCATAGTAGAAAACTATATTTTTGTATTCATCTTTTCAAGAAAATATTACACCCCTTTTATTTTGTCATGTTTTTGTTCCTGGGGATTTATGCAAATTTATTTTTTTGAATTAAGTAAGGAGTGATCACTATCTGAGTCTCACTCTTTACATAGAGACCTGTGTAGTAGACTCTCCATGCCTCTTAGATCACCATCCTGCACTTTGGTTCCATATCCGATATCTTACCCCCACTACCACCCAACCGTATACCCCCATGAAGCTGATACAATTTCCCTGATTTGAGTCTTCCACTTCTGTATAATATGGAGACTATAGAAGGATTAAGTTGTAACCTTGTCACCCCTCCACCATAGGCCCAGACCACCTACCCTACCAACATTATTGAATCCTAACCCTACATCCATACTGGAGCTCCTCCAGATATTTTTCAAAACCCTAATATGAGACATGGTTTCCTTGAGAAAAACCATGCCATGCATCTCCCTCTAGCATTTGGACTTGAGGGACGAAACCAACCCATAGGTGCATAGTCCCTAGATGTTCATGCATAATATTTTCATTGTTTTTCATGGGTGTGGGGACCCCACTACCCACTATTTGCTTGACCGACTCAGTTGTTGTGAGTGAGTGCTCCTAATTTTATTCCTTGGCCGTTCATATATGTCCATGTCCTTTGTTCTATCCTCCAATCTACCCCATTTTCCCCTGATCTGTTGCTTTCACTCTCCTCTTCTCATGTCATTGGCTTCTCAGGATTCCCACCCTTTTCAGTCCCATCCTCCCAGTCTCTTACATAACATGTTCCCATGAAGCAAAACCCCTGGGAATCAGAGTACCCGACACTCCTATGCTACGCCTTCCCCTCCTCCTTTTGGATATTCCTCTGTCTTCCTCCTATCAATATTTGCTCCCCATCCACCATATATCCCACCCAACTTTGTGTTGGTATGTATCCCCTGAGAGCCAATCATGGGATGATTGGTGGGATACATTAAGATTGATTTGATAAACATCAAAGGCAAGCTTCCAATTCATTCTAGTTCAGTCAGTTGTGAGATAATGACAGAACAGATTGAATGTCTTGAGAATGACAGTACTCAATGACGTATGCTTTTAGGTTAAGGACCTAAATGATAAGATCATACGAACGTTAAGAGTATACATTCTTGTTATATCCCTAGTCAGATGTCATTATGGAAGGTTGATAGTCAAAAATGACACACAATACTACATTGTGTGTTGGTTGATGATAGAATCTCATCAGTCATGATATAGTGATATCAAACCAAGCACATAGGTACTTGTTAGAGAAGTGTATCGAAGAGACCCATCATGAGAGTGACACATAGAACCATGACTTGGTATTCACAGTCATCTCTCACAGTGATGGTGGTGAGTGTGATTCTTTGACCTGAAATCACTACACTCAACACATGTCATTGGGTACACTGACATCATCAAACGTAGTCCTAAAATATAGATTGTTATAAAGGTGATGATTGGGTGACTTTTACACATGGGGCTTTTTAGGGGTGAGTGATAGATATGGGATTTGTCCCTACTGAGGGAGTTTGATGTCCATGGCCACTTGATGAGTAGGACTGAGAAAGGCATGCGCATGCATGTGTGAATCTATATGTGATATTGATGTCACACATATCTCATCCAGTCTGCTCTGAGATCAAGAAAGTGAATGAACATTGAAAGGATGACTGTTCCATGCCTTGAGTTCATTTGGGATATCAGTGACAAAGGAATTATACATTCACTGTAACACCAGTCACGGAAAGTTGTTCTCCAACTTTCCTTTTCACTTGGGTAGCATTGATGTGCGACTAGGCACCGCTCTTTACTTGTGAAGTCATAAGTGTTATGGAATTTCACTTCCAATGTGAAATGGGCCTGCATGGTCACACACATAGGATTTAACTTGGAAGAGGAGTTTATCCATGAATGATGCTTAGATTGTTTACTAAATGTGTTTAGTAGTTCAAATAAACATTCAATCAATTGACTTGACTCATAATCACCAGTTCAAGTGTTGAACTAACTGATTTGGGTGTCAGATTGATTGAGAACTACATCGATCGATTTCTGCACAACCTGGACTGCCAACTGACCGGTTCAAACTATTGAACTGATCGAGAGTCAAGTGAGATGACCAGTTCAAGTGTTGAACGGATTGGTTCAGCTGGACCAAACAAGCCAGTTTGGAAAAGTTAGGTTGGTGAGAAAATATTTTTGTTTCACTTGTACAATTCGATTGGGACAAGTATTGATCTTTGGATTAATTGGAAACACAAAGAAGAAAGTCAATTGGGAACTGCCCTGGGAAGTGAAATGACTGGTTCATGAATGAACCGATTGGTTTAGCTCCCCAAACATCTGGTTCAGTCCCCAAACGATCGGTTTGTTTGTGAAACAATCGGTTTGTTTGTGAAACGATCAGTTCACCTGCCGTAGTGTATCAATTTGTGGAAATTCCGGACCCTTCTACTCCCACTTTAGTCCCACATTTCCTGGGGCTGAGAACCCTGACCTTGACCCTTCCTATAAATAGAGGGGTACTGGGGGCTTCTCAAATAGAATATCTTAGACAACACCAGTTGCTCTGCAAAGTTGTCCTCTCCAGTTGTGAACCGAGAGAGACCGAGCATGTGCTACCCAACTAGGGAGGCACAACGAGGGAAATACAATTGTAGGATGACAACTGGTGGTGGGAGAGTACGTCGGTGACTAGTACGCTGACAGAAGGGGACAACTCCTTCCAGTATCCTCTAGGACAGGATGACTGGAGTTCCCGATGGTCCATGTGGACTACTACAGAGGCAGGAAATTTCTGCCGCTCGAAGGATAGCTGTCAATCTAACAGTCGGGTGTGACCAGGAGCTGCACAGACACCATCCAAGAGTGGAGGTGAAGACCGCGCTCACCGTAAGGTTACGTCGTCGAGCAAGCCTCAAGACAAGGTATGCCTCTACAAACCATCCTTCCTACCGTATAGATGTTGACGAGATCTCTTTGGGTTCTAGGTTTGGGGAGAAAATTTTTATTTCCACTGCCATCTCTGCCTCCCCTAAAACCCAAAAGTGGTATCAGAGCCACGTCAACATTCTATACTTTAGGATAATCGATGTGATCGGTTTTTTCATTTGTCGCATTTTTTATTGCATATGATGTGAATAATTAATTGGATTTATGCATGTCTAATATAAATCCACAAAATCCCTATATATACATATATGATATGGTATATAAATGCATTTGATACACGTTGCACTTAAACAGTTTCTATGGTGATTGTAGCGTGATTGTGGCCATAAACTCTAAATTTGTGTGTGGTTGATTGTTGTTGCTTGCATCTCGGTCTTCACACCGATTCCCTACCTCCTATTCCTGATGTAACTCAAGATAACTCAAGATTTTTCCTACCTTTGCTCCCCCCAAATGTAACTTGGGGTTTCCCAACGCAATTGTAAATAGGATTAGTTTATTTCCTATTATGTCAAAGAAAGGCGGACACCTGGAGGATCGAGATGATCATCTTGGGCATGAGACGATCGGCTGGTGGACCAAGGTGGCCAGTTCCTAGAGCGAGACGATGGGTGGGGACCTGAGGAGATGCATGATGACCAGTGAACTGATCGGATGGAGGCGCCAGTCGATCGGCTGGAGGCGCCAGTCGATCGGCTGGTGGCACCCAACCGACCGGCCTGATGGCGAGCCGATCAATCATGGAGATGAGTTGATCAAACCCAGAATGGCAAAGCACATAGTTCATCTTGTACAGGTTGCATGTGATGTGGACCTAGATGAACGTGATTCCTCTTGGCTCAAGGAATCACAATAGGATGGCCATAATCATCGCTTTTATTGTTTCACATGTTGTCTGTGGGATATAGCATGTATATGATACGTACTATATATTGTGGTGATTGGATATATATATATGTATATAAAAACCAAATTCCTCAATTAATATTAAGTCTTAGATGCCTTCCATTAGCAACACACATGAAAAACTTGATCGACCAAGTGTAGGTTACGCTAAAGTGTGGTGCTCCGTCTATCTCATGGAAGTGTGATGGTGGACATGTAGGTTCTGCCAAAGTAGGGTGCATGTTCATCGTGTCGGCTTTTGGGTTAGACTTAACTAGTAATTCTTACAGAGTCTAAGCTCTAGAGGCATGGGATGACCATGGTAAAGGGTTGCACATGGCATCCATCTGAGAGTTGCATAGGATGCAATTGGCAAGTGTTTCCTACCTAAATAGTCTAATTGTGGGTGATCAGCCAAAGCTGACTCATAATTGGATGAAATATGGATCTTGGACCCACTAGAAGGTTGTACGTTACAATCCTCTTAATTGATGGTGAGGGCTATCAATTTGAACAAAAATAGTGGGAGCGATAATTAATTAAAGTCCTAATTATATTGTAAAACTTTTTCAAATCAATCAAATAAGTCAAAAATGAGTTTTTGGACTAAATTGCATATATTTCCTTTTTTAGTACAAATGGCCACAAACAACAATCACTTCTCGTTGCGATCAGTCCTTGAGAAGGACAAGATGAATGGGACTAACTTCCATGACTGATTTAGGATGTTGAGAATTGTTCTCAATCGAAGAGCGAAAGCTCTAAGTCCTAGTTATACCAGAACCAGATGAACTCACTCCCACCACACCAAAGTCTGAACGGGATTCTTACTGGAAGCATACCGAGGATGCCATTGATGTGGAGTGCTTGATGTTGTATTCTCTGAACTGTGAGTTGTAGAGACAACATGAGACATGATGTCTCTAAGACACTGTCCTAGTATGTCATGACAGAAGGAGATCCAGTTGGTTCTCACACACTCAATGTGATTGGGTATGTGGAAAACCTAACTAGACTGGGATTCCCTCTGAGTCAAGAGTTGGCAACTGGTATGATACTGCAAATGTTGCGAGAATCATACAGTTCATGATGAACTACAACATGAACAACTTTGACAAACCATTGACAAAGTTGTTGGACATGTTGAGGACAGTAGAGGCATAGATGAAGAAAGACAAACCCTAATCTTTGATGTGATCAATGAAGGGTAAGTCTTAAAGTCAAGGTCAAGGGTAAAGTATAGAAGTGTTCTGATGCTAGCCAGCGACCCAAGCCATCTTCAGCCTCAAGGCATATGGGAAGGGTGAACGAGGGAGGAGAAATTGCCCTCTATATTTGGAAGAACAAAAGAAGATGAAAGGAGGGGATAGAGATCTCCACCATAGGTATCATGAAATAAACACTTCTTTAATAGAGGTATATGATACCAAGATGAAGATCTGACATATATGATATGCAAGATCTAAAAAGAAGTGATGGCCTTTATGAAAGGACCAAGAAAGTAGTACTCATCATTGGAGCAAGTGTTGCTACCATAGATAGGAGTACCTTTCAGTTTATTTCAACTTAAAGGGCATGGAATATAGTTGAGAACTGCTATTTCAATTTGCCAATAGAAACACCTTATTGTTGCATCTTCTAGTGACAAGATGGCTATCAATATAGTTGATGTTTCAATTTCTAAGATATGATCTTTGTGGTAATGTTTTTCTTTATCTTGTGGTACTTGGTATGCATAAGATAAAATGATACCTAAAAGTTATTGATAACTCAAACAACAAATTAGCATTATAATGAAAAATTCATCTCTAGTTTCCATATTGATGGATAAAGTTAGACTCTTTTGGTTGTGAACCATTAAGAGACATGAATATCTTGGACATGATAAATCAATCTTCACTAGTGGTAGCGGGAGAATGATTATCCTATTAGGTATAATACATATGATGTATTTATATACCTATTGGACCAAATGCTAATACTTCAAATGGTGTTTAGAGAAATACCAATATGAATATCTTGAAGTGTTCAAGAAGATCATGAATGAAGTACAAATTTGGTAAAAGTAATAATTCTTGATGTGATGAATGAATGAGATACTTAAACCAAATGTTTGAGAACCTTATGAGTGATTATGATAGTGTATCATAGAGAACTCATGATTAAGGCATAGTGATGTCTAAATAAAAAAGGAGTCATACTCTAAAGAGTTAGAGGATGATTATCAAATAACTAAATTCTTCTTAAATAGAGAATACCTTACACTAATAAAGGATATTAAGAATCACAAAGTGTTGTTAGTTCTCAAATTTCTTAACAGATACACCTCAAATATCTATACAATGAGTTGGTCATATGATGAGTCAACAATCTAGATGATATTGAGGAATTAGATTTTGAGTTACGGTTTATGACCATTAGATCCTAAATGAATTCCATGTGAACCATAACTTATGACCTTGATGGTAGCACCCAATGGGATGAAATCCATAAGTGTGAATGAGTCTTAAGTGCTAAGACACACGGATGACATTTTGAGAAGGATCATGCTTGTTGATTGCAACTTAATGACTAAGAGATTTGGCATATGGATATTAAAACCGCATTCCTATGAGGAATAAGACAAGGATGTGTACGTGACACAACCTATAAGGTTTATGAATCCATTAATGCAAATGAAGTCTATAAGTTATAATGGACTAATCAATGTGATTGATCGAGTACAAGCAACTCAGAGCTGGGATCTTTACTTTGATAATATAGTCAAAGGGTTTGACTGATATGTCAAAGATAAATAAGGGATATGTGATTTAGTGGGAGCGTATTTGCATTCCACATGTTGATGAGGAATGAGATGTTCTAGAATGGAATCCTTTGTAGAAATTATCTTTAGGGAAGATAGAGACGTTTCCTATGTGATAGGAATAGAGACCTATAGAGATAGTTCTTGAAAACTTCTTGACCTGGAAAAGAGAGAACATACATTGGCAATCTGTATTGAAGGGTTCAGTGTGCATAGATTTAGTGGGAGAAAACTTGCCCATGTTACATGGAGTTAGTATCCCAAGGCCAAGTGTCCAATTCTCATGATGAATGGGAACACAAAGAATATATATGGATCTATCATGTATGTAATCATCCCGTCATCTTGCATGTATGGAAATAGCAAGAATAAAATGCATTTATCATCTTGTATGTAGGACATGACAATATGATATGCTCATCCTGATAACTCATATGTGGGACATGACGAGTGGATGTTTGTCTAGTTCCAGTAAGGGTTATTGGAATACCATGAGAACTTGATAAGTACTTGAGAAGTACTAGTTCTATGGAAATAAGGAAGGGTTCATTGTAAAGAGTTACACTAATGCAAACTTTCATAAAAAGACAGAAAAATGATTGCAAAGTATATATGGGATATATATAAAAGTCAATGTGTGTTGAAAATGGAAACATTCCAATAAAGTCGTTTTAAAAGGAAATGTTGAGTATCTGTGTGTTAGAGAACAACTGTTGATACTATATGGATCTGGGAGTTCATAAAGATGAACTTATAGGTATATCGGTCATTGATGACAAGTAAGGAGTGCTTGGTCATGCAATGAGGCTAAAGGTTAGCAAAGGAATATTGGATTGCATATTACGGCAACTCCATCTCATACATATGACGTACAACGAAGAGATGTGAGACATGCAATAATACCGACTTAGGCAAAGTGTTGCCATAACTCACTGCGTTAGCACTAGAGCAGAGTAACATGTGGGACATGTTTGGAGATCACTAAGAATATGATTCAAGGGTGATTGGCTCACAATGCAAGTGGGAGTCAGTTGGTATGTATGCCCTAAGAGCCAATCATGGGATGATTGGTGGGATACATTAAGATTGATTTGATAAACATCAAAGGCAAGCTTCCAATTCATTCTGGTTTAGTCAGTTGTGAGATAATGACAGAACAGATTGAATGTCTAGAGAATGATAGTACTCAATGACGTATGCTTTTAGGTTAAGGACCTAAACGATGAGATCATACAGATGTTAAGAGTATACATTCTTGTTATGTCCCTAGTTGGATGTCATTGTGGAAGGTTGATAGACAACAATGACACACACAACTAGATTGTGTGTTGGTTGATGACAGAATCTCATCAGTCTTGATATAGTGATATCAAACCAAGCACATAGGTACTTGTTAGAGAACAAGTGTATCAGACAGACCCATCGTGAGAGTGACACATGGAACCATGACTCAGTAGTCACAGTCATCTCTCATAGTGATGGTGGTGAGTGTGATTCTTTGACCTAAAATCACTACACTAAACACATGTCATTGGGTACACTTTGACATCATCAAACGCAGTCCTGAAATATAGATTGTTATAAAGGTGATGATTGGGTGACTTTGACACATGGGGCTTTTAAGGGGTGAGTGATAGATATGGGATTTGTCCCTCCTGAGGGAGTTTGATGTCCATGGCCACTTGATGAGTAGGACTGAGAAAGGCATGCACATGCATGTGTGAATCTATATGTGATATTGATGTCACACATATCTCATCCAGTCTGCTCTGAGATAAAGAAAGTGAATGAACGTTGAAAGGATGATTGTTCCATGCCTTGAGTTCATTTAGGATATCAATGACAAAGGAATTATAAATTCACTGTAACACTAGTCACGGATTGTAGGATTGAAATTTGTTCTCCAACTTTCCTTTTCACTTAGGTAGCACTGATGTGCGACTAGGCACCACTCTTTGCTTGTGAAGTCATAAGTGTTATGGACTTTCACTGCCAACATGAAATGGGCCTGCAGGGTCACACACATAGGATCTAACCTGGAAGAGGAGTTTATCCACGAATGATGTTTAGATTGTTTACTAAATGTGTTTAGTAGTTCAAATAAACATTCAATCAATTGACTTGACTCAGAATCACCAAGTTCAAGTGTTGGACTAACTGATTTGGGTGTCAGATTGATTGAGAACTGCATTGATCGATTAATGCACAACCTGGACTACCAACCGAATGGTTCAAACTGTGGAACTGATCGGCTCAGGGTCATGTGAGACGACCGGTTCAAGTGTTGAACCGATCGGTTTAGCTGGACTAAATGAGCTAGTTTGAGAAAGTTAGGTTGGTGAGAAAATATTTTTGTTTCACTTGTACAATTTGATTGGGACAAGTATTGATCTTTGGATTAATTGGAAATGGAAAGAAGAAAGTCAATTGGGAACTGCCCTGGGAAGTGAAACGACTGGTTCATGAATGAACCGATCGGTTCAGGTCCCCAAATGATCGGTTCATGAGATGAACTAATCGGTTCAGTCCCCAAACGATCGGTTCATTTGTGAAATGACCGGTTCACCTGCCGTAGTGTATCAATTTGTGGAAATTCTGAACCCTTCTACTCCCACTTTAGTCCCGCATTGCCCGGGGCTGAGAACCCTGACCCTGACCCCTCCTACAAATAGAGGGGTACTGAGGGATTCTCATATAGAATAGCTCAGACAACACCAGTTGCTCTACAAAGTTGTCCTCTCCGATTGTGAACTGGGAGAGACCGAGCAGGTGCTACCTGACTAGGGAGGCACAGTGAGGGAAAGACAACTACAGGATGACAAATGGTGGTGGGAGAGCACGTCGGTGACTAGTACACCAACAGAAGGGGACAACTCCTTCCAGTGTCATATTGGACAGGACGAATAGAGATCCCGATGGTCCGTCTGAGATCCCTTCCCCATTGAAATCCTACACTAATATTCTCCTCACTAAATACGCCAAACTCGTATCCATTCCTCCCACTATTCTGGAAAAGACTCTCTGGCCATCTTTTCCTCTACCATCTTATGTCCAAGTTTGTAATGGCTTCTTTGTAAAACATATGTTTTTTTGTCTAATCCTTGCTGAATAAATCCTCTTAAAGTGGCATAATCCACTTCTTGAATGGAAAGTCTTTCACCCAGGTTCCCAATGTCTTAGTTTCTATGGACCATTATCATCTTCCATACAATCTCGTTCAGTGTGCCCTATGATACCGTTGGTATAGCAGTAGGAAGGTAGACACACTTAATTTCCACCTACATAAGCTTCCCATCTTTGTCTCTGATCTTTGGCCATGTTTAAGAAATTTGGTAACATCCCACCACAACCTTATCACGATAATAGGTGTCCCAACCCGTAGTTGATTGATCTACATCGATGACCACCCCCACCTTTCTTGCCACCAATCTGACTGCTTCTTCCATTATGTACCATAGAGGTAAGTTGTACATTCAAATCTAGAAATTGCACTAGGTTAGGGCTACTTCCCCTGATATATCCTCCACTATAATCTCTTTCATCACTAGTAGTAGTTGTTGAAGTTCTACGACCCCTTTGATTCCACCTTCTCTTTGTCCCACCAATAGAGAAATTGAATTATGAAAAAGTTGTTTTCCACTTGCCTAAATGTGGCCTCTTTCTTCAAGGTCCATGCCAGGTTCAATGTTCGCTTCATCGCCTGAAAGTTATAAGGATGTTTAGACATAATCCTTTCGACCAAATCAAGTTCTAAGTGTTCCCCATCATCATTGGCATTTTCCTTCACGAAATCAATTACCTCCTCTTTGTTATCTTTAACCCTAAGTGCCTCATACCTAGCACTCAGTTCATCGGCCATGGCAAGGAAAACCTACAAATAGTTAGGGGATTAGTCCTTGTTTCCCCATGGGGGATGAACCACCATGTCTCGTGAAGAGACATCGTGGTTTCTGAGGAGGATGACTCCTACATCCGTAGTTGTCGCCACATCGAAAAGATTAAGCGCACACCACATGATGAGAGATTAATAACTTATATATTGTAATGTCAATTTTATGATTATACTTAGACTTTTAATGGATGGATCTCACAAATTACAAAATGAAACAACATAGCTTTTCATGTTTTATGACACATATAGGTTTTCTAGTAGTAGAAGAAGAGTCAGTTAAGGCATATGCTTGGGCATATGTTCAACTTGTGTCAGCGATATGCAATTAAAAAGAGATCAAAGAAATATCACACATTATTGTAGAGTGATATATACAAACTTGATATGGGTTCACATACATTTAACACATGCCCAAGAATGGTACATGGATACAAACAATAAAATAATGTTGTAGCTCTTTTATTGAGAGAATGATTATACCTTAAGCTCATTTCACAAGTGGAGACTTCATGCTACACCTTAAAAAGTTTGTACTTTTAATGAAGATTCAAGCGACAACAATAAATTGGATCACTACTAGATTTATTGTCCAGATACATAAATCTAGTCTATTATCACTAGTAAAGAAATGACATACAACGTCACTTTTGGTGGTGTCGTTTATCTAAAAAAATTGACGTCAAAGCACAACGACGTCGTTTAATTAATCCAATAGTTACAATTTGTGAAGTCTTGCTAATTTAGAAAATGCACAGGTACCACTTTTACTTTAATGTCAATTTCTTTTCATAGAAATCGGCGTCTAAAATTACCCATGAAATACAATCTTTTAGTGAAAAAATGTTCCTCCAAAATTTTCACTCCGATATCAGTTTTTGTTATAAATGATGACACATGTTTTGCATCATGTCCCCGCGAAAAAATTTATCCCCTCATTGATTGTCGTCTCTAACAACTAACCGACGACTGATCCCCCTTGATGAGGTAATTTGTTTGGGGGGGGGATGGGTCTATAGTGTCGATTTTGTAGACGAAACTGATGACTAGGTGTTTACGTGCCTTGTCCCCGCAAAAATATCCCCCCCCCCAATTTGTTCCTTCATCGTCAGTTTTAATTGGATAACCGATGACTATGGGCCTAACACTAGATCATTTTTTTGGATATGTATATAGACGCCAATTATGTTGTTCGTAACTGACGACTATTTCATAATTGTATCTTTAGTGTCATTTTAAACCGATGACTATGGCCCTAAATCGAGAGTCGATTTTTTTGTTTAGTTTAGGTGTTAGCGTCGGTTCTTCATACTAACTGACGACTATGACCCTAACTCGAGGACAATTTTTTTGTTTATATTTGTACTTAGTCTTTGATTTTTGTAGAAGTAACCGATGACTATTTCCCTTCACCAGTGTCTATTTTTTTGGTTTAGGAGTTAGTTGTCGATTTTTCTCTAGCAACAGATGACAAATCCTTAGTTGCTGGATTTTTTTGTATAATTGATGACTATGTCCCACTTAAGACTCATGCAATTTCTTCTGCTTTCCGCATTCTTTATTTCATTCTTCACCCGACCTAGCTCTAGAAATTCCAATTTCTGCCACTTCACTCACCACCGCCACCACTGCTGGAGCTGTAAGAGCTTGCCGCAATCGTTGTTGGAGCTCATTGCCGCTGTCTCTGCTGGAGCTCTCCGCTGCCTTCACTGCTAGAGCTCATCGTCACCACCACTAGATCTAACCATAATCGTCGCCATCACCATCATCTCTTGTTTGGTCCTCGTCACCTCTTTGGTGTCATCTAAGAAGGTATGTGTCATGCATTCCTAAGTTGTGTATGTTTTAGACACACATCTTAATGCATAATATTGAACAAAGTCTTAATCTTGCATCCACTTGATATCAACCCTCAACCTAATTTTTAAAACCAGTAGATTTATGCCACATATCTCGACCCTTGCCCAAAAAGTTGTAATATTGCATCCATTTCACTTCTTTGATTTATATGACATCAAAATGTATGAATATGACTTGTTTTGGATTGTAAATGACAAAAGTTTCTCTATTTTGCTATCTTTTCTTCTTAGTATTACATCCATTTCTCTATTTTTCTTCTTAAAGAAATTTGTATTATCCATATTAACTACAAACCTAGATTCATAGGTATAGATATACATGTCTTCATAATTCAATATGGATCTAGAATAATCATAAGAAAACCAATATATAAGGGAAAGAATGGTTATATATAAGAAGGTTGTTCATATAAATATACAAATGGATGAGTTTTATTAACACAAATTTAGATTATAAACCATTGGGGTAGAACACAAATTTAGATTGTAAACCATGAGTTGAATTAAATGATGTTTTATAAAACCTAAGATATGAATGATGAAACTATGATCATAGGCTAAGGAATAACAACATACATACATTTCTGACATTGTCCTAGAAACCCATATGAGATTTACTCATTAGGAGTAAATCTTGGATAGTCCCCAGTTTGGGACTATTCTTGAACACTTCATCTCACTTAGGATGTAAGTGTATAATGTATATTTGATTTTCAAGATGTTTCATCAGCACTTCCATGTTTGTTCTCTAAGTACATATGTTTATACTTAGAGAACTGCGGGGAAATGCTACTAATTTTTTTTTAAATTCGAATACATACATTATACACTTACTAGTGAGATTAGGTGTTCAAGAATGGAATAGGTGGTACACACATTCATCATTGAACCCTGAACCCTAATATTTTGACCCTAAACCCTAATATCTTAACCATGAACTCTAATATTTAAACCCTTATCCCTAAATCTAAAACAATAAACCCTTATTTATATGTAAATCCTTAACTTAATCTGTAAACCCTAAACTATAATACTTGTTTTCTCTTTGATCATAGAATGGATGGATCATAGATATCCATTCCAAATTGTTGTACCCCAGAGTTTATTTCTGGTCTTGATCAATTTATAAGATTTGCAGAGGAATATCAGAAATAACCTGGAGATAGGTTCTATTATCCATGTAGGCATTGTGGTAACAACTTGAAAGTCAGCACTGGTGATGAAATCAAAAGTCATGTCATGTGTAATGGGATTGTATAGGGCTATATAGAATGGTACTGGCATGGAGAGATTTCAAACGTGAGATCAGTAGATGTCGATAGCAGTACTTTGTGTTGAATAAGAAATTACCAGCGATGTCGTACATGTGAACAAACTGATTTCGCTAGACATCATTGATGTGATACTGGATAGTTGAGGGGTAGAGCACACCGATCCACCTTCCTTGTTTGGGAACATTGTGCATGATGTTGAGAGACTGTTACACATAGGTTGTACTAAGTTTACGAAGTCGAGCGTTGTGTTGAGATTGTATAATCTGAAGGCTAACAATAGATGGAGCGACAAAAGCTTCATGTCATTGTTGTCTTTGTTGAAAGAAATTCTTCCTGAAGGAAACAAACTTCCAATCTCAACATACGAGTTAAAGAACATATTATTCCCAAGGGGAATGAAGGCTAAGAAGATACATTCATGCCTGAATGATTGTGTATTATTACAAAAGACTATGTCAATTTTGAAAAAATGTCCAAAATGTGGGGCGTCAAGTTATAAAATGACGACTTCAGGGAAGTCCAAAACTGACTCTCCTACCAAGGTGGTGTGGTATCTACCTATAATACCATAATTTCAATGGTTGTTTTCCAATCCGATAGATGCAGAGAATTTAAGGTGGCATGCAAAGGTTAAGAAAAATAATGATGAGATTCCTACGACATGAGTCTGATTCTCCACAATGGAAGAAGATTGACTTATTGTACCCTAAATTTGGTGACGAGGTCAAGAATATAAGACTTGGGCTTTGTACTGATGGGATGAATCCATACAACACATTGAGCAGACAACATATCACTTGGCCTATTATACTTGTTATATATAATCTTTCTCCCTAGTTGTGTATGAAAAATAAGTATGTTTGCTGTTGTTGTTGATATTGGGTCCTAGACAACCTGGAAATGATATTGACATTTATCTTGAACCTCTTATTGATGACTTAAAGAAACTCTAGGGTGAAGGTGTAATGACCTATGATGCTTCGTGTAGAGAGACATTTCGTTTACATGCTATGTTGTTTTGCACTATTAATGACTTTCTAGCATATAGGAATTTGTCTGGATAGAGTGTAAAAGGGATCAAAGCATGCCCTATATGTGAAGAGAACACCGATTCAATACGACTAAAACATGGACGCAATACTGTATATCTTGGTCATCGAATGTTTTTTCCAAATTTCCATCCTTATCCAAGGTTGCACAAAGTGTTCAATGGATCGAATGACGAACAGAGTGCCCCTAAACCTATACTAGGGGAGGTTATTTATGAAAGAATAAAACACTTTGTCAATGAAGTCGGTAAGAGATCACAATCTACCAATCCCACACAAAGTGACAAATCTTTATTCAAGAAGAAGTCAATATTTTGGTATCTTATGTATTGGAGTTCTTTGGTAGTTAGGCATTGTATCGATGTCATGCATGTTGAGAAAAATGTTTGTGATATACCACATAAGACTAAAGATGGCATCAAATCTAGAATGGACCTACATGAATTGGGATTAAGGAAAGAATTAATAGTAGTAGTTAGTAGTGATCGGAGAACATATTTACCTCCTGCTCATTACATGTTGTCTAGAAAGGAGAAGAAAACCTTTTGAGAGTGCTTTCTTAATGTTAAGGTACCATAGGGTTACTCTTCCAATATCCGTAGATTGGTATCAATGAAAAATCTAAAGCTGATAGGTCTTAAATCTCATGATTGTTACACTCTACTGCAACAAATATTTCCCATGCCAATTCGATCTATACTGCCAAAGCATGTAAGGTTTACAATCACCAAACTTTGTTTCTTCTTCAAAAGTCTATGCAACAAAGTTATTGATCTTGAGAATCTCCATAAGTTGTAAAGAGAAGTGGTTGTTACCCTATGTCATCTTGAGATGTATTTTCCTCCTTCATTCTTTGATATCATGGTACATCTTGTTGTCCATTTGACTAGGGAAGTGAAAATGTTGGGACCGGTTTTATTGCATTAGATGTATCCTTTTGAACGAATGATAAATGAGCATTTTAAAGGTGATGTTTGAAACCGTTATTGGCCTCAAGGGAGTATAATTGGGGGTTATGTGATGAGGTAGGTTTTGGATTTTTGCAATGACTTTCTGAGTGGTAATGAAGCTCTTGTAAATGACAAGAATATTGAGTACTATTCTAGAAAAGGGACTGTAGGAGCACGAATGAAAGTAATCAATTATGAGCTATTGGAACAAGCTCACTTGTATATTTTACACAACATCGATGAAGCGAGTGTTTATATCACTGAACATACCAATTTCATCAAGAAACAAAACACATTGAGCCAATTCAATGTGGCTTTCTAAAGAGCATAACAAGGCATTCATAAGTGGTTTAAAGATAAAGTCTTACATCAACTATCTCAAACACCGAATAATGTTACTAAAAATATCAAATGCCTTGCTTTTAAAACAAAATTGAATGTTATGTCTTATAGAGGGTTTGAAATAAATGGGTTCTCATATTACACAAAGTGTCAAGATGATAAGAGCGTCGTTCAAAAAAGTGGGGTCACCCTTCAAGCATCTTCATTGTTTTTTTCTAGTGTAAAGGATAAGAGTCCATGTGAAGCTAAAATATCATATTACGATGTCATTTAAGACATATGGGAGTTTGACTATGTAGATTTCAAAATTCTGCCCTTTAAGTATAATTGGGTTGATAAAACCAAAGGAGTTATAGTGGATGAATTGGGTTTCACATTAGTGAATTTTGAAAAGATTGGTGAGAAGGGTGAACCATTCATATTGGCATCACAGGTGAAGCAAGTATTTTATATCGATGCTCCTTCAAATGAAAAATGGTAAGTTGTTCTTCATGGTAAAAGATAGTTCATTGCAGATCCTATAAATGAAGAAGAGTACTATGATAAGTATGATGACTCCAGTTATTCTCAGTTGGCTTGCCAACACCAAATATTGAAGCTAACGATGTGCATGGAGATCACACTGAAGGAATGTTAATTGATAAAAGATCTCAATATTAGAGGCATGTTTTTAATTTTTTAAATGTTTTATTTTTTGAATGTTAGAACGATGTGAACTTTACACGGTTATATTAATTTCATTATTAAATGTTAAATGTTTGATTGTTTTTTATATTCTCTTTTTTAGATGGTTGACCATGAGTATGATGATCGTGATGATGATCACCATGAGGGTGGGGCGTCGCATCACGATGTAAGTTTTACAATATATGTAACTATATGTTCATTTATAAGTTATATCCTATATGTGATTTTTTTGTCAATTCGTAGGTTGAGGATGTACCCCCTAAAGACCTTGTGACACTTGATGAGCAACATAAAAAAACTAAAAAAATCAGGAGCATCACTATGATGAACAAGTTACTACAACAAAGGGGCAATGGACCAAAATTGGTTGTGGATTGTGATAATGCGTGAAATCCAGTTGGAAAGAACCAAATCTCATTTGTTTCATATCTTGGGGTTCTTACTCATGGATTGTAGTGTAAATGTAGAATCTTGGCATACAATTGACAAAAGCAAGAAAGACTTTGTATGGAAAGAACTATGTTTAAGATATTATTATTTGCAATTATGTTTTTAAAGCTATTTCGAATTCTATTTTTTTTAGAATACTCTATGAAATATATGAAATTTTGCATAGTATATTTGAACTAGATGAAAGCCTACATCGTAAAAATGTGATGCAACGCTGTGGGAGGGTATAAGGAACTATAGGACAACTCTCAACTGACTATATATACAAGAAGCTGATAAGAGGAAGAAGTCAACCACTGAGAAATGAAACTACATGGACCCAACTCAGTGGGAGGTGTTTGTTTCCAAGAGAAAAACCAATGGATTCAAGATGTTAAGTGTCACTCCCAATTTAATTAGTATACATTCTTATGATTCATTGTTTTGCAGTTGACCTTGATTGTTACTAACCAATTCACTATTCTTACTGATAAGACTATTAACGATGCACAAAGAGTAAGGCGTGCATTGAATGTTCATGACCACACAATGGGTCTAGGTGGATATCCAGCCCTTCACCAAAAAATACATACGTCTTCCATTCAGAAGCCTACTTCTCCTACCACTGAGGCTGCTGAGTCCTCTACTACTCTGCACCTCTGCATCGCCATGATGTGTGGATAGCTGGGAGGCAAAACAAAAAAGGAGATATAACCAACCCCACAATTGTTGAGGCAGCTGCAAAAATGGTAAAATTCAACTCTCAAAGCAATTAGTATTGATGATTGTTATATTTACTTACCAATTTCTATTAATGATGATTAGCAGGAGCTTCACGATCAGAGGAAGAAAGTCTCATTCACCCCTTAGGGCACAAGGAATGAATTGACAGTTGCTCTTGGTAACCCAGAACATCTTGGATGTGTTAGGGCTGGAGGCATTGGTGTGGCCTAAGAGTGTTCTTTGGGCCATCAAAGTACAAACATGTCCAAAAAGAGGGATTTTCAAAAGTTGAGGTAACCTATTCTTTTTTTAGAATGTTATTGCAAAGGGAATTCAAGAATCAAAGAGCGTTTCTTTTGGCCATGTATAGGTAAATGAGTTAATTGATAAGAGAGTTCAGGAAGCAATGAGTAAGTGCCAGACGTCTCAGGCTGCCACTCAGACAGTACCTATGTTGTGCCTCTCTTACCCTACGATAGAGGTGGTTGGGAGTAATCATGTAGACCCACCACCTAGCATGTCCGCTGTAAGTATTTTTATGACATAGTAGCTAGTCTTTTCAAGATGATATGTTTAGGTATATATATAGCATACTCTATGTAAATTTGTAGGGGTTTAGGCCATGCCATCTAAAATTATAAGAATACATTGTTGCAGAGGGCGAGGCTTAACCACGCTTTCCAAGACACATGATTTATGGCACTCCAATACCCGATGGTGAGGTTCGTGTGAGCTCGAGGCTCGTCTTCCCTGCTTGGAGGAAACAACCATTGCCATATGCCCACCCAGATGTTGAACGCTTGGTGAAGCAGAAGGCAGAGTGGTCTTGTGGCCCAAAGTGGGAGTCATCTATATTGATCATGTATGGTAAATTTACATTATGTTAATTTGTATATGTATATACATGACAATTGATATGAAATTATATATACATGACAAAGGGAAGAAACATGCTACAGCTCGTCCTCCTCTACCTCCACCTCTTTCTGAAGTACCCAGTTGGCTTGTAAAGGACCTATTCGACTCAATAGGTCCTCAGTGCAGGGGTATGGCAATATGGATAGGCAAACATCCCAAAAATTCACCTATTATTGTTTCCATGGTGGAGGATGCTTTCGGTCAATCATACAATAATAATATATTTCTACAGGATATTTTGGAGTTGTTTCATTATGCTTGGCTGAACTCATCTATGATAGAACTATGGATATGGTGAGATCTTATTTATATATCTATATACCTCATTTTATATATTCTTATTTATTTTCTTATATATTAATGTATACATAATATATATTTTGCAGCCACTTACATAGGGTATGTACAGATTTTTCAATGATCCATGTGGGATTTCTAGTTCCATCCTTGATCAGAAATGAAGACCCTACATCAGTTACCTTATACTGCTCTATCACTTTTAAATATTTTGGTGAAGCAAACAAGAGCATGATAATAGCTCCATATAATGTTGGGTAAGTTTACTTTGCTTATAATTTTGACTTAAGAAAATTATATTTTATTGTGAGTTTTGAGTTATATATTTTTTTGTAAGGAGTGAGATCCCAGAAGGGAACCACTCCCTACTAAAATAAAAATGCAACATCCCAAGCAACACACCAATAAAAACTTTTTTCTAAAGGGATGGAACCAATTTATTCAACATGATTATATCATAACACAAAGTAGCAACGAAATAAAAGATGTATCTAACCATTACAAAGCTTCTTATCATACTAATTTTTCACCACGCAGGGTGACATAAAGGAAAAACTAACTACATATAGGACTAGTTGAGGATCACCTAACAACTTCAAGCAAAGTCTCCCATGAAGTTGGCTACACTTGTCGTGGTCCAGGTCCTCCTTGATTCTCTTCTCCTAGGCCAACTCCTGGGGTTGGAAGCATACCTCAAAAAATAAAAGGAAAAGAGAACGTCAACAAAAAGTTGGTATGTACATGCTAAAAAGAAATTGAGCAATATATATAAGGAAAGAGGTACATCAAGTATAGAAGGCTTCCCATGAAAGAGGTAAGAACTACCCAAACAGATGTAAGAGGAAAAGATTCATTTTCATATGATCAAAAAAATACTTGCCATAAAATCAATAATAAAAGTGATGCCACAAAAGCACACAAAATGTTTTAAGGCACAAAACCTATAACAACCTGCATGTAGGTGAGATAAACATAACACTAGAACAACACTAAATAACAAAGGTGGCAAAGCCTCATAAATTTGAAACCTGGTAGAGATTGGCACATAACCAAACTCCCAATATATATAAATGTAGGCCAAACCTCATAAATTTGAAATATGGGTATGGGGCACATAACTTCCATCCCAAAAATAAATAAGGGCACATAACCCAAAACTAATGCAGTTATATTACTCTAGGGCTACTGAGTCACACAACATGCTATATAGAGAGACAAGTAAAAAGTATAGTTGGAATTTATAAATTAATCACCACATAAATGATCATCATAATCATCCGCATCAAAGCGGGCATGTAACAACAGATTGAGTTTCATCATGAATAAAGCATAAGAAAAGATCAAAAGAATTTCCAAAGATCAATTACAAATAAGAGGTACTTCACATGAAGCATATTTTCCAAAAGAACAAGATAATGTGTAGGCTAAAGTCCATATGACCAAGAGAATGATAAAGATAGGTTATTGCTCAATAAGAAGAATAGGAGATGCAAACATACATTATGAGAGATGAATCAGGAGTTCCTCAATATGGAAATAATGTGGGATGCAATCATACCTTACTAAAGAATCTAAACAGTCCAAAGCCAGTCCTAGATCCAAGCCTAGGTCTCCAAAGCACCTATGATGCATATATGTAGAATTAGGGTTAGGTTTTATTGATTATTCAAAACCCTAAAAATCACCTTTTTAATATTAGTGAATTAGGTTATCAAATCCATGCCATGTTCTAGATTATCTTTTTCTGAGTTCAAAACATATTTTAGTATGTTTTATGACTTCTAAATACTTAGTTATGAATTTTGCAAGTTATTACTTATTTAAGAAAATCCATTAAAATCACACATTCTCAACATTAGATTTTGACAACAAAACCAATACTATTACAAAAGCTCACATTTTTCTGATTTCAAAACATTTTATTAGCTATAAATAATTAGTTATGGAATTTTGAAAATCAACCAATAAGGAAAACCCACGTCAGCACAAACCATTAAGAGGGGAAGAGAGAGAGGGAGAGGGCGCTCGCACTGAGTTGGCCCAATCAGCGCAGGCCAACTCAGTCTGCCCCACCGAAATCCTAGATACTCACCTCAGAACCAAAACAAAATAAGCAAGTGTGAAATGACCATTTTACCCCTGATGGTGAAGCCAAATAAGAGACCAAAATAAGGGCATATATGTAACATGCTCATCTATCATCTCCCAAAATGGCACGAGAGACAAAACACTCGAACAACTTTGGAAGGTCCTTGGCGTAGAGGAAATCGTGTGAAACAACCCTGGCACCAACATCAAAGGCGCCCATCATCTTCCTCATTACTTGGCGGTCTCAGGGAACCCGAATATGAGATCAAAGATGCTCGGATGATAGGGGAGGATTCCTCGCATTGCTGGTAGACGAAGGAAAACTAGAGCAAGAAATCAAAAAGGGGGAAATGAGGGTGCTACCTTTATTGATCAAATTTTTGACCCAAAATGCATAGTGAGCAGTGGCTGAAGGTAATCGGAGGGTTGACAACAACTCTGAAGAGCCCGGACCAGTCGACGGCAAAAGATGAAGCTGGTATGTCAGTGTCAAAGTCAGGTGGAGGATCCAGAGGGAAGGAGGCAAAATAGACGACTGAATTGTTCAATCGTGTGTTAGTGGTGATTATAGAGTCATTACATGAGGTTCTGATGACCCAATGTTGTGAGTAACCAGGAACCAAGAGAGAAACAGAACATGAACAGAGGAACCCAGTGGCCAAGATGGTTCTAGGGTTATGGGTGATGAAACACCAGTAAAATAGGGTCATATATAGTCGGGGTGGTGAAAGGAATAAGAAGGGGATGGAAGTTGGGACCGAGGAGGGATTGAGAGCAAGAAAATCAACCCTGCGCAACTTGGTTCCGTAGCGGAGAAAAGGGAAGGGGAACTGGAGGCGGAAGGTAGGAGAGAAACCCGGGACCACATGATAAAAAATTGAATGATCGTTATTAAATCTAGAAAAAGAAAAAAAGAAAATCGCGTGGCATTGCAATGCGTGAGAAACAAAGGAAAATCGGGATTTTTACCTGCGTGATAGATTAAATCAAAAATTTTAATCAAATAACCATAGTCCAATTACATTAGTATTGCAATTATCTTCTTTAATCAAATTAGGCTAACAAACACTATCCAATTAAACTAAAATTTTGCACCTACACGTAATAGAACATGTAGAATCTAATTTTGGCATTCGATTTCACATTTGGAAAATTTTGATGCATTAGTTAAGCAAGTCATATTTTCTCTTTTCTCATGCATCAATGATACTAGGATTATCCAAATTTGATAAAACGTCACCTACAAGTCACATTAAGTGCATTAGATATGAATTTACCATCAATTTTACACATTAGAGATTTTGTATATTTATTTAATATTTTGAAGGTTCTACACACTTTCTCTCTCCTGATTTCATATTTTAATCAAACATCTTCCAAATTAGATGAAAATTCACCAAAGGATATATTTATTATGTAGATTATGAATCCAATATTATTTTCCTCTTTTAGAATCATTTATTATTTTATTTGATATTTTGGAGAAAACATAAATCTTCTCTATCCAAAAAGAATTAAGTTAATTATTATTATGTGAAAAATGTGAAACTTGACTCCCAAGACAATTGGGACCCAAGGAACACAATTTTTAACTTAGATTATACTTTTGGGGTTTCCTTTAATGAGTAATGTCATAATTAATATTTGTGGCCATTATTATCACTATTGCTTATTCAATTATGTTTCATAACTTAATATTATCACCAAAAGAATTATGTGTGATTATTTGCACGAATTATATATAATTCATTATTATCTCGTGTGACGTATTTTATGTGTCTATCATTGGCTTAAGACTAATGTGAGAACATTAGGTTACATTAGGGTGATTTATACATGAATTAGCTCATTAAGGTTATACTATACATCTTTTAACTTTATCTTTGTTTGGCTAAGCCAACAAGGTCAAAGTTCTAGGGTAGGGTTCTTAGATCTAGTATGTTACATTTTTACTTTATTATCACTAGAGGTAAGCATTGGGAGTTACTAGTTGTTGTCCCCGAGATGATGACTGTTTATTATCTAGATCCTAAGGGGGACAAATTAGACCGTTCGGGACACGATTTGAAAAGGTCGTTATTCACATGAGATTTTTTTTATATTTATATCCGTTAAAATTTATTATTACATGACTATATACTAATATAAATTAATGTGTTAGATTAACGTATAGGGCTTTAAAACATTTCAAAAAAGTTGGAGGAAACATGGATAAGAAAAAGAAAGCGATAGCTTAGAAGAATGTGGATGTAGTTTCTTGACTCCAATGCATAATTTATTTATGTGAACTATGCTTATTTTTATTTATTAATATTTTATATGTTGAAATTTATAGTGTGCTGTACAAGACACCGGTTGGGCATGTGAATACTATGTGATGCGGTATATGGACATAATTGTCAGATATGCTGCACGTGACATCGAAAAAATACAAGTAATATATAGTCTTGATCATCATAAGTATATATCTAGTCTCATTAGATAATATGAAAATATCAAACTTATTAATTATATATATATGTCATTCTATTTGCATGTATTTAAAACTAATGACTTCAATACAGGGAAAAAGCTATTAGATGTACATATGCCCTATACGATGGGAACAATTAGATGACATAAGAGAACAATGGGCAAAAGTCTTTGAAAAGGAGGCAATTTTTTATTATGATTGGGGTACTAATGATTAAAGAATGACATTTCTAAACTTTGATGTCATTATTTCTTTATATATGTGGTGCTTATATATACATGTGTGAATGACTTTTTTTGAATTGTCTTATTGAAAGTTGATCTATATACATGTGTGTGAATGTGAAGATGAATGAATGAATTGTGTTTTTACATGTGTGTGAATGTGAAAATGGATGGATTAATAGAACTGTAGGTGTCTACATGTGTGTGAATCATGTAAATGAATGAATTGTGTTTCTACATGTGTGTGAATGTAAAAATGGATGAATGAATGGAACTGCGAGTTTCTATACATGTGTGAATCAAGTGAATGAATGAATTATGTTTCATGTGTGTGAATCACATGATGTATGTATAGTCTTGATATAAATATAGTGATTATCTTGTTATTACATGTTTATGACATGTTGTTAGACTGAAATCAGAGGATGCTGTAAACTTACAGTTTAGAACTGAACTGCAGGTTCTGAATCCTGCTGACCAGCCAAACAACAGGCTTGCAACATGATAAATATAAAAAAATGACACTTAGTCGTCAGTTATTTTAAAACAACCGTCATTATAGGTCTATCTTGTCGGTTATTTGTAAAAACCCGACGACTATGTCCCTAATCTTGGCCAATTTTTTTTTTGCATATGGCGATAGGCGTCGGTTTTTGAAACATAACCGACGACTATGTGTCGCTTTATTGTCAGTTTACTTTGAACCGACGACTATGAACCAAACATAGATCATTTTTTTGTTTGGAAATGGAGTTAGTCGTCGGTTTTTACTGAAATAACCGATGACTATGGCCGTAATCTGGGTCAATTTTTTGTATGGTTATGAAGATAGTCGTCGATTTTATATAAATAACCGACGACTATGGCTCCTACCGATGTCGATTCTTTTTTATTGCAATCGGGGCCGGCTCTGTGTGGTCGATTTTGGAACCGACGACGTATGCCTCTACTTTTAGTGTCGCTTGGAAACCGACGTAAAATATCCATTTTAACTGACGTTAAAGGTAGTATCTTTACTAGTGTAGGTAAAATAAAATCCGGATGGCATGATATCTAAGCCCTCCATACTCATTAATACAAATAGTATACCTACTTCTTGATAATGATTTATTGGTATATAAGTATCTTTAATATCAACATAGTATAAATATATTACATAGGGTCAGTGTGTCTTGAACCACTACAAGGTCATGAAGATCCGGTTCACAAATATCTTTCTAGACAAAACCAAACTAATCCGTCTGGGAGTATATCTACTTATTGGTAATAATACAATGGTGTATATATGTCTTTAATATCAACTTAGTATAAATATATCACATAGGGGTCCGTATGATTAGAATTAACATAAGGTATTGAAGAGCAAGTTAAAAAAAAACCCTCTAGACAAAGCCATATCAATTGGTTTGGGCCAACTTATAGTTTGATCCGGTGCAGATATGACACACAATTAACCTTAGCTCATTATTGCTAAAGATCGTCCATTATTTGTGAAAGAGATTACTTTCATTGTCCGTTGCTTACAACATTTTTTAACAGTTGCAGATGAACAACTGGTAACATATTTGCCGATATCCCATACAGAAAAATAATATAAGATGAGGGCGGGTGGCAATCGTGCATTTGGTAAAACGACAGCTGCTGTCTGTAATTTTGCTTATCGCTTTTCTCCGCCGTTCAAGCACAACATAAACTGCAGAATATAGGGGCTGCCTGAGCCGGGCTCGGTAGCGTGGGCCTGTGTGAGGTTTATGTGCGTGATGATGGGCTGAAAACGTGTAAGATAAAATCTGTTGTGGATTGTGATGGAACTCGGCCTATGAACGGCCGTGGCCTCCGAACGGCCTATAGATCTGCTGCCGAATCGATGACAAAGTAGCGAGCGATCTACTTTCCAGTCCTCACTCGGCACCCCGTGCGGCCTGTCTTGTATTCACTGTTCCCATAGCGAGCGCTCCAAGTTTACAACCCTGCTGTTGACGGCCCCTTCTCCAGTAGCCACGGTCGGCGGCGCCGGCGCTATAGCTGTAGTATTCGGTGACGACGGCTGTTACTGCAGCATTCCCTGCGGCTCCACCAGACACTGTCACGGCTGCTCTGGGTTTCGGTATCTGGTCTGTGGCGGCGCCCCTATGCTTCTTGTAGAATCTCGTCGGGGCGGGACTGATGAGGAAGAACACGTATATATAAAGGTAAGTCCACTCCCCCAGAATCAGAGTACATGCTCCGAACCCGTTGTCCTCTTTCTGAATTCGCCCCATTTTGCGAAAATGGAGTTGCTCGAGTGACCCTACTTATTTAAGATTATGAGAATGGGCGAGCTACTATTTTTTTTTACATAATCTCCTCTTTAAAAGCTGTACACAAGAAATAGTTTGCTTCACTTTTGGAATCACATCTTCAACATCCAATTCACAGGTTGCTTCTGATTTCTGAAATTCGCCCCATTTCAACTGAACGTTATTATACAAACAGACCTCAGCTCACTTATAAATTTCTGTACATGTGTGGTTCTATCGAGGCGAATTCTATCATTGCGAGTGAAACCTTTATCAACAATGGGAACATCTCTAGTTTCTTTCTTATGCTCCTCAATACGCCGTCGAGATGCTAAAACCTTCTGTTGCTTTTCTACTCGGTTGTTCCACTCACAAACACTGCCACTGCCACCACCACCACTCCTGCCACAACGACGAGTGGTGGTAACTGGTCTTGGTTTGGTCAGTCCCTTGGGATGTGGCGTCAGCACAGCATGGAAGCGTCTGTTGGAGGGCAAGTGTGGGATCAGAGCACTGACGATTGATGACCTAAAGATGGGTGAATTTGAAGAGGGTGAAAGGATACACGTGTTTGAGAAGCTCTCCTCAAAGGTGGTAGCTGCTGTGCCTACAGGGAAAGAAGAAGGCGAATTTAACGAGGAGCGTTGGCTTCGAGCACAGGATTCACGTTCAGTGGCCAGGTTTATTGCTTATGCTCTGTGTGCAGCTGATGAAGCTCTCAATGATGCAAAATGGCTACCTTCAGAAACAGAAGAAAAAGAAAGAACTGGTGTTTCCATCGGTGCTGGCACTGGTAGTATTTGTGACCTTCTAGATGCAGCCAAACTGATTCCAAATAAGCGACTGCACCGATTAAGTCCGTTCTTTATCCCGAGGATTCTAATAAACATGGCATCTGGGCATGTGAGCATGAAATATGGATTCCAGGGACCGAACCATGCTGCTGTGACAGCATGTGCTACCGGTGCACATTCCATTGGAGATGCTTTGAGAATGATTCAGTGTGGTGATGCTGATGTTATGGTTGCCGGTGGTACAGAGTCCAGCATTGATGCTCTTTCAATAGCGGGGTTTTGCAAGTCTAGAGCACTGACCACAAAATACAACGATCAACCTCGATCATCTTCACGGCCATTTGATTGTGGCAGAGATGGGTTTGTAATAGGTGAAGGTGCTGGTGTTATGGTGCTGGAATCATTGGAACATGCACAGGAAAGACAAGCCCATATCTATGCTGAAATTCGAGGGTATGGAATGTCTGGTGATGCGTATCACATAACTCAACCGCATGCTGATGGCAGAGGAGCCATTTTAGCAATGGAACGAGCATTGAAACAGTCTGGACTGAAGCCAAACCAAGTAGATTACATAAATGCGCATGCGACTTCAACGTCATTGGGTGATGCTATCGAAGCCACTGCCATCAAAACTGTTTTCTCGGATCACGCAACCACAGGGCATCTGCAGCTCTCTTCCACAAAGGGGGCTGTTGGCCATTTGCTAGGAGCAGCTGGAGCTGTTGAAGCTATTTTCACTGTGTTGGCAATAAATTCTGGTGTTGCTCCTCCTACTTTAAATCTTGATGAACCAGACCCGATTTTTGAAGGTGAATTTGTTCCGCTATGTGAAATGAAGGAAATGCCAATAAGGGCTGCTATGTCAAATTCATTTGGGTTTGGAGGCACAAATGCTTCTCTTCTATTCACTTGTCCACCATAAATTATAGTTTTTCCATTATCCATCATATGGTTTGCTTCTTTCATCAGTCCGTGACTCCTCCTTTCTCACGAGGATCCGACTAATCATTCCCAGCTCTAGCCCCCTCTCTTTGTTCAATCTCATATCCGAAATATTATCTAAAGAACCAGCACTGAGGTAGATTACCAGGTACTTTTTCATCGTTAATATTTATTGCTGTATCTATAGTTTGAGAAATCACAAAAAAAACTAGATGATAGCAGCTTTTGTCACTAAATGGCTTTTGAGTTGGCTGCACGAATTCAAATTTTCATAGATAGTTTGACGTATTGAAAAAACTTATATTCTATCCATAGGTTCATTCCTAATATATTGTTCACGTTTTTTTTAGTAACATTTTTCCTGTCATGTTGATATGAAGGATGGCATTGCATTGATTTGAGTACGTTATTTATGGGCCGTTACATCGGTTTTTGTTAGAAACATAGAGTTGCAGCTTGTAATATCTGTAATGTGGGCATAATAAACAATTAAGGATAGTAGGGACTAGTTGGTCTTTGGTTTCTGTGCTCGAGTGGAGGTACAATCTAGAACAGAAACTAGCTTAGGAGCCATGGAGACGGCCTTAACCTATGTGATGTAATGGGGATTGTGCTGGATGTGATCGAGGTAGATGTTAAAAGGCAGTGGGGCTTTAACTCCCCTTGGAAAATATTCATGAGGGTCACCTATCTAGAATTTCACTGGAGGAAGGGTGCATGGGTATTAGCCTGACCTTCACAAGTGTTACAGTGGGCGCTAGCTGCATGAGGAAACAAGGGAAAACAATTTATTTCTACCAAGAAGAAGAGCTTTTGGAAGGTGCCTGGGAACTGTTAAGGCTGGAGGCAAGTGGGGTTCCAGACATTACAAATATACGAGTCGTACAGATCAGACTAGTATATATTATATATAGATATAGGATTATTACACTGGTGAGGTACAGGATGGAAGCAGAGGCAGTGATCTGCGCAATGCCACAACCATGTCTATTTCGACCTCCACAAGGACAACATGAAAATGCACATTCTAGTTTAAAAGAAGAAGAAATATTACTTCCCTCGAGATCTAGCATCAATAGCAGGGAGTTGCTTTAGTTCTGTCCAGATCTAATTTGGGAAAAATCACTTGTAGATGGGGATATGGTTTTGCAGCACCAATTGAATATATAGTGACGATATGAAAGCCGTCAATTCACACATATGCAGACATCCCAATATAGGTCAGTGGTTAACAATGAGACGGTTAAATTAACAGACAACATGGTTCAGACCGAACCGAACCGGCCGGTTGAACCGGGAACCGGTCACTCTACCGGTTCGGTCCACTCCCAAAGCTGGAAATGAAGCCTGACCGGCATCAAACCGGTGAACCGACCGGTTGAAGCGGTGAACCGGAGAATCGGTCCGGTTTTAGCCCAACCGGCCGGTTCTCTCACTTAGCAAATAAATGTATTATTGCTGCTATATTTTGTTAATTAATTTTGAATACTATATAAATGTTGATATATGTATGTCCATGAATATAATAATATTTGTTATTTGGTCTGTTTATCAAGTTATTGTGAGCAATTGTGCTATTATTAACGTTCCATAACTTTTGCAGGGATATTTTCCATAAGTAACAAAGACATTTATATATTTTAAACTATTAGTGACGTCATGATGACGTCACCGGTTGAACCGGTTAGACCACTAGTTGAACCAGTGAACCGAGAACCAGAGGCCACACCGGTTCGCTAACGGGTTCGGTTCTGACAACCTTGACTAACAGTCATACAACACCAATGAAAAAACATAGCCACAGTCCTAGCAGCTCCGAATGCAGCCACAACAACGAGACCTCACCGCAGTGGGCTAGCGTGGGACAAGGTTGAGGTGTTGATACCAATAAAGCAACCACCAGAATCACAATATATATGATGGTTTCACTCATTTAACCTTGACTAAAGGGTTTCAAAACCGATCCCGTAAGGCCAGTTGTTCTCAGTTCACTTGTTCAACCGGTGATGGTTGGACCGGTTCAACCGTCCGTTGCCATGAGCATGACAGGAGTACACATATCCACTAGTATAGAATTGACAATTCTCTAAAAACCAAACAAGTAAAAAAATCATTGCACAGCAATACACTAGCATACACACACATAAGAATTGTTACTAAAAGAAATTAAGAATGGAAATCCATTGCAACATAATATACAACAATGGTATTGTACCAACCCAAAAAAATATCCATCAGTGAATTATATACCTTATAATCAATGTTTTAGAAAGCGGGAAGCAGGAGGCGTGCGGATGGCACGTTGTGCCCGCTTAAACGGCAGACAACTGCTCAGGCGGGCGCTTTTTGAAAAAGCGGGTTCCTATATCCTTATACAATTTAATAAAAAAATACACATGTCTATATAAATTATATTGTAGGCAAACATTTTACTTATATGAACACACTATACAACATAATAAAACACCCAAATAATCTATGAATTATAACACAACTATAAAATAATGGATGACATCATGACAATGAATAAATACAACTCAAGTAAATAAATTTAATACATGAAGAAAAATAGGAAATAAATCTAAATTAGTGTTGTACCTTTAGATGGGGCATTTTCCATATAAAATTAGTTGATCCAATTGCAGATACGCCACAATGCACCAACATGAAAATATGAAAACAAGAAATAGTTAATACAATTTCACCACAAAATAATTAGACATTAAATTTCATAGACATATTGCACGCAACATAAGGACCATTAGCGTATTGAATTAAATATAAAACAAGTAAACACTAGGCAATAGCTATATAACATAACAGAGGAATGGAGGATGTTGCCTATGACCATGACATTAGTCTAATCCCAAAAAGCATCAAAAGTGAATGCCCAACCCAAAAACACCACAAATGTATACCCAAAAACATAAAAAATGCTACAATATCACATCCCCCTTAATTCAACCTTAATTGTCCCCATCTTCCTCCAATTCTTCAGCACTAGAATAGTACTCAACCTCTGGACCAGCAACATCCCTTAGGGGTTCATCTCTTCCTTCAACCTCTGGATCATAATCTTCTTGGTAAGCAACTCTTTTTGCCTTTTCTCTTTGTGCATCATCAGTAGTAAAAGGGGTAGACTGAGTAGGAATGGTGGGTTGGGAATTTCTTATGGTCCTGGTATAAACCCTTTCTGTCACCCCAGATGCTTCAGGTCCCCATGTAAGTCCAACACCTGCATAGATCTCATCTTCATCTGCATTGAGATCTGAAAACCAATCCTTTGCCTTGTCTCTATAGACAGACTCCAAGGATTCTCCCTGTGCTTCAACCTTTTCCTTTTTATCTTTGAGTTTTGCATTGAACTGCACATATACCAAATCATTTAACCTTTGCATGTCAAATCTGTTCCTCTTCAGTGAATCTGTTAGACATGTCAAAATGAAAAGAAAAAAATTAAATAGATTAGTCATGTTATGATATCTTAGATGCATATTTAAAAATCTTGAATGTTTGAGATCATTACCATCTCAAATGTACTCCAATTTCTTTCACACCCTGATGAAGTGCATGTTAGATTCAGTATCCTAAGTGCCATTCTTTGCAGATTTGGAGTATCATATCCATGATTTGTCCACTACTCCACTGCTCATCAGTAAATGCTATAAGTCAAATAACATAATAAGGCTTTATATTGAATTTATCAAAATTGTTAAGTTTCGATTTCAAGACATTTTACTGGGGTCCAAGTCAGGATTTGATCTCTGTCTTATGGCACTTCTCTCTATAGGCAGACATCTCTTTCTCTAAAACAATTTTATCTTGAATTACACTTTCAGGAAAAAATATCTATGCACTCCATGAGTCCCTCCATCACACCATCTCGTGTGTTAATCTTAGGATCAGAGCAGTAATAGTACGGATTCAGGTAGTAGCCTACATTGTGTAATGAATAGAATATAAAATTAGAAATTAGAATACATTAATAGACGTTGAATATAAAAAGTCATGCATAAAATTTCTTTACCTACCCCACATGCAAGGGATGGTGGAGCCTTTTGTCCCATTTCTCATCAACAATCTCCAAAACCCTCTGGAATGGTTGATCATGATCTAGGATCTGTGTCAACTCCTTTTTAGCATCAAGCATTGCAACATATATGAAGCCTGTAGCTGCCTTTGTCTCACTGTCTACAAGTAGTAACATGTTGACTAGAGGCTTGAATGTTTTCACAGTAGACACCACTCTGGCCCAAAATGTTGAAGAAGTCTTCCTACCGCAATATTAGCTGTGGCGTTGTCAGTGACCACCTGCACGTCATTGTCTGCTCCAACTTCCTCTATACAACTATCCACCAACTTAATTATGAACTCAACATTGTGAATGTTAGCAGATGCATCTATATCCCTTAGGAAACTTATACACATCTTACAATTGACACAAAGATTCATTATACTTCTTCCTCTTCTATCTGTCCATGCATCTGTCATAATTGAGCAACGACTCCTCCACTCATCTCTGTGAGTCTCCAACGAGTTCCTACTCTGTTCTACTTCTCTTTTTAAGAGAGGCTCCCGCAATCCATGTATTGTAGGGCCCCACAATCTAGGACCAAATTGGCCAACAACCTCCAACATCACATTGAAGCTCCTCAATGTCACTGTATTCATCGCTATCCCTGTAATTTTCATAGTATTTCATATAGATACATGCTTATGTAGGTATACAATATGCTATAATAATCGCAGGAACAAGATATAGTGATATACTAAACAAGTAAAGACATGCTTACTAGCTTGATAAAACCATCTTGCAATAAACTGCACTGCCTTCTTCCTTTCTTCTTTCTTCAACTTCATTATATTTCCTCTTGCTTTGATGACAACCTCTCCTTCACTACAACTTCTGGGTCCCTACTAAAATACTGGTTAATCTGTCCCACCACCTTAGGCTTCTTCGGTCGTGAATCACCAAGAACTATCATATCTTCATCATCAGACTGCTCCCTAATGTTGACATCTTCTCTAACTTCATCCATTTCCTTTTGTTTCTTGGCCTTCTTTGCTGCTAATTTTATTCAAAAACTCAATATTCTCCCTTTTTACTTTTGGTGGTACACTGATACAAGGATTTACATCCCCTCTCCTTCCAGCAAGATGTTTCTTCAATATGAAATCCCACCCGTGGAGATATGTTTGCAAAAAGTACAGCGAAGGCGATCTCTACGAGCCGGGTCTGGAAGATCACAATACTTCCACCCGGATCTTGTGACCTACTGTTGGAAGCAAGAGCAGCTTTTTCTTGATTCTGAGCGGCTGGAGGAGCAGACATATCATCGGCCATCTAACAAAAGTCACAAAATACAATATACAACATAAGTATAATAAATATGTAATACATGAATCAAATTTGAACAACATATATTTCTAGTCTATTTCCTTTTTGACTTTTACTGTTAGTAGTATAAAATAATGTACTAATTTGTACAACAGTAGAATTGTAGAAGATATATATTGTATTAATCTACAATATGCATAAGCAATACAATGTATAAAATTAGAATTAATATATAATATAATGTAATACTATCCACTTATCCATTAAACAATAGATTAATGCACTATTGGCTGTTTTCTTAATGTAAAATGAATTTGGGATACTTATAGTGCCATGAAAAAGTGTACAACAGTATTGTGCTATAACTTGTACTATTATATAACAAATACATAGACATATAGGCAATCATATACATACATAGTTACTAGGAATGTAATCATATAGCAACAACAACAACATTTAACTAAAAAACGAAAAAAGAGTAGAAACAGTACATCCGTCATATGTATCTTAGGAGAAAAGAGAAAATGTTCAAACAAATAATGGAAATAAGTGTGAGATCATTACCTTGGGATGATCCGTCCTCTCTTGAGCAGGAGAAGGCTTCCCCAAACGTCAAACATCAGCAAAATCAACTTTGGAACGTTGATTCTTCACCAGCATGCCAACAACCGCTGGCGCCCTCCAAAACAATAGCCAAAGGAGGAAGGGAGAAGGTGAAAACTAGTCCGGAACACGACCACTAGCGCCGTTGCAGTCCGCCAGTCCCTTTTGTGAGATCCAAGCGCAATCCCAAAGAAGGGTTGGGGCTAGATTCGTCGAAGACGAGAATAGCGTCCACGGAAGGCAGCGTTTCGTTTCCTGTACTCGGGGAGCGAAGAACAACCGCCGTTGCTTGCATGAATCGGGATATTCTAAACCTTGGTGGGCCATGTTTTTGTTTTTTTATGAGCCAATAACTTTCTAGGTCCATCATATGGGCTAAGGCACCTGACCAACAAAAGGCGGCTTGAAGCGGGTGCTCAAAGACTGATCTGAGGTGGGCGCGTAGGCGGGTGAGGTGGGACCCAGGCGGCCACTTATTGGGCCGGCGCTTGCTGGCCGCACAAGCCAAAAATGAAGCGGATGGCCCCGTGGGGCGCCCGCCCCGCTTTTTAAAACATTGCTTATAATATAGGCATTATCCAAAAAGAGACCCAACAAAAAAAAAAAGAAATAGGATAACAAATCACATTAGGGTACAGTCAAAGAAGAGTAATGAATCTTAACTTATGAAAAAGACACTGGATATGAGCAATGGAATAGCAATAACACAGCTGCAATTGACAAGCATACATGAGTGGCAGCAGTTGACAAGCACACATGAACATCAGCTGAAAGAGAATTGGCATCGGTTGGTTGTAATGTGATAGATGAGGAGGATAAGGAAGGAAAGAAGCATTGTTGTTGAAAAAGATAAGTAGAGGAAGAAGAGGAGGTGGCATACTCAATTCTGGAGCTTAAGAGGGAGAGAGGAGAGGTTCTGGGACAGGTTCTTTTGTGAGGTTGGAGGCCAGGGACTATTCCCCTGTTACAGCATGTGAACAACACATGGTGGGATAAAAAACATCCCTGCAACAAACCGGCCAGTTGGATTAAATTTGGACTGGTTCACGGGTTCATAGGCTTTTGACTGGTTTTGCTTTTTTTTTTTTTGTCTCTGGGTGAACCAAACCACTAGGGCCACCGGTTACCGATTCAACTGGTAAAACCGACTGGTTCAGTTTGGTCCTGATAATCCGTGCCCTGACTCAACCTGACACATTGTTACCAAATCCAATTTTATTGCATAAAATGGATTCTAACTGATTCATGGTTCTGAAATGGTTTCACTTTATCTATTCTTTTTATGCACGGTGTGATTCATGGTTCTGAAATGGTTTCACTTTATCTATTCTTTTTATGCACGGTGTGATTTGTCCCCATGGAGACCTAAATGTAGTTGGACCATATCGACCAACGTAGATATTTCTATTCTCATAAGAATATCAATCCAAAGATGAGTTGAGGGTGGCAATGAAGTTGGTCCAGCAAACCCATATTCATGTCTATTATGATGCATTAAGTTCAAAGCACAAACCCTTGTTTTGACCACACATACCTAGTCCATATGGCGAGTAAATTCCAATATATACTATATGCAACAATCAACTATATAATAAACATGGGAAAGCATTGATTTTCCTAGCAATTAACATCTTGTAGCTTGATTTTTTAAACATAGCCCTCTAAATATATAATACTTAACTTTAAAGTCCATTCTTAACAATTAACATATAAATTTAAAAAGTAATGAACGGTTCAATATGTTCATACAAAAACCAAGTGCACTGGCCTGCTACATAGACTAATGAAATATTCAATACAAAAATAAATTTGTTCCATCATCAACAAATACGTACAAAGGACATTACCAAGTCTGAACAACCTACTGTATAGATGAATAACCATTATTAATTATAAAGATATTTTGTTACATTAATAACAACTATATACCAGGCAGTACCACAGTAAAATATTAATGATAAGCTGATAACCATGGCACTTTCATGTTACAATTGCAAAATAAACTATTCGTCTTTCAAGAATGTAACAAAATGGTCTTCTAGAGGATCATGTAATTTCAATCTGAAAACCAAAGTACTTGAATAATCGAAACATAAAATCAATTCTAACTGCTGCTGCTCAATGAGTTTTGAAGCACGTCGTTTCATCTGCTTTGACTACTATGTGGAAGTTTTAATTTAATTGAATAGATTTATCATGGAAATTATTTTACAATACTTTCCAAGGCCCATCATCATGATATGTATTGAACGAGCTATACAGCCTATACTATAAAGCAAAAAGACCTGCCGACCATGGAATAGGGCTTCGACTTGGACATGTGTGGACATGGAAGTTTGTGGAAATGTCGAGGAAATGTGGAGGATTTTTACAACCAAACTTCAATGCAACTTAAAAAAAAATTAACTAAAAATAGTCACTTTGTGATGAAAATCGACATATTTCATCAAATATAGCTAAAAACACAATATATGTTTACATATAACCAACCATCCATATATGTTTACATGTGTAGATAAATACACGATTACATACAGTCATCTCCGAACTACAGATTTCTTCCATATATAAAATTTGTGACAATAAACAAACTACATAAAAATGGTGTAAATCATTATGCAGGACTTCGACTTCGTGTCAACTTCGCCAGGTGTGGAAGTGGAAGTTTGTGGAAACTTCTCGAAGTTTCGAGGACATTTAGACGCAAACTTCGACAAACTTCGATGCCGATTTTTGAAGAAAATGATGTGAATTTGAAGGAAACTTCGATTGAAAACTTCTAATTATGTTATACCTCTCTCGTATAATTGCTAATTTAACAAAAATACATGATTCATGAGTCTTTAGCCCTAAGTAGGTTGATAATATGATGTGCGCCTGCAATGGTCAAACATGCAATACACATACTAATACAGTTCGTGTTGAACATATGTATTATATACAAATATACAATTAAATAGTAGTTACAAGACCCTCTCTAGGAAAGAGTGGAAACAACAAACATAGGAGTTGATATTAGAAGTTGTGAAGAGGGTTGGAGGCGACACTTATGTATTATATGGTCGTTAGTACACTAGTTAGAATTAATGTTCTGGGTCGTCTCAATTTCGCCCCAACTTCGCCAACTTCGAGGGAACTTCGACAACTTCGGAGAAGTTGAGACGAAAATACATACAAAAAAACTAACTTCGACGAAATCAGGGAAACTTCGCCCCGAAGTTTAGACGAAGCCGAAGTATTGAGGATTCGACTTTGCCTAGGCTCGAAGTTCGAAGTTTCGGCGAAACTTTGCCCAACTTCGCCGAAGTTTAGTTCCATGGTGTAAATCTATGGTAGATTTAGAAGAGAGGGGGTCGGTCTATTACTATCAGCTTAGAATAGTAAAAAATAACATCAAAACCATCTTACCTCAAGCTCCAACACTTTTTCCCCCTCACACAACAAACTCTGCAAAACACCAGAAGAATGTCGCCAACTTCGACGACTTCGACAAATGTTGAGGACATTGTGGAATTTTTGAATGGACTTGAGCCAACTTCGTCGACATATGGGGAAATGTCGACAACTTCGACGAAATGTCGAGGATATTGTGGAATGAGGATGTTTACGTGGATTGGATGTTGGCGAAATTTTGCCCCATGTCGATGACGTTTAGTTCCATGCTGCCAGCTACAAGGGTCTAGCCACAAGAAGACACTGCGTCTGCTTTGGCTGCATAAGTGGTCTGACCTATGTACTCGAGGAATCTTGGTTGAAGCGGGCAATGTTCTGAAAAGCCGTATATAGTATGCATTCGGCCAATAAACTGCACAGAGTATATGCAGAATGGGGCGATCCGGTTTCTTTAAGAAATTAATTATACATAATTATGAGCACAAAGTTATATATAAAAGGGTAAATCACTACAATTATTATATGAATATCTAAACATATAAAATCGTAAAATATACATGTATAGTATGTTATATATATGTATATATATAAATACATATATGTATATGTCATGGTTATTAAAACCGGACCGATCAGGCAGTTCAACTAGAAAGTGGTGGGTTGACCCATCCGAGTGAGCTCGAGACCTGCTAATGAGGCAGAATCAGGCTATAAATGACGTCTCGATCGGTTCAACTGACCAACTGGATCCATTTTTACAGAACTGGCTAGTCAACCTTCTTTCCTTCTATTAGCCCTACGTGCACCTCACGTGCTGGCTAGGGGAAAATACCCCTAAAAATACCCCAATTCTGTCCCGATTCCCCGATTCCCTGACCTCCGACCGTAAGGAAAAACGACAAAAGCCGTCGTTGTTGCTGAGCCCTCTCTGGCCACTAGGGGTGAGCAAATAATGGTCCAGACCGCAAAACCGGACCTGACTGCTCAATTCGGTCCGGTCCGGTCCATTTTGAGTTCGGTCCGGTCCGCGGTCTGGGAATTTTGATGAGTTCGGTCTTCGGTCCGGTCCGGACCGCAGACCGACTTTTATATAAAATTCATGTATATTTGAAGGTGTATTCTATAATAACTACAAATAAAGTACATATATAAGCACTACTAGTATAAATGTTTGATACTAAAGTTATATAATTGTTAGAAGTGACTAAGATTATCAACTTTGTACAATTAAATAAGTTGTAAAACATGTAAAAAAGGCTGATTACGGTCCAAACGGTCCGGTCTCGGTCCGGTCCTACCTCAAAACGGTCCGGTCTGCGGTCCATATATTTTTCAAAATTTGATCTGCGGTCCGGTCCGGTTCTGGACCGATGCTCAGCCCTACTGGCCACCACTGCTGCTAATGGGAACTTCTCTGTCCCCCGTCGTTGTTGGGTGCTTCTCTGGCCACCACCAATGTAGGGGGGACTTCTCCAGCAACCACCATTGTTGGGAGCTTTACCGCCCCCCACCAATAAAGCTGTTGCTGTCAGTCACCTCCGATCAAGGAACTGCCGCCATTGTCGTGCTCAACCTAACTGTCGGCTGCTTCCCTGCTTGCTGGCCCTAATGCCGAGGTACATGTCTCCTCTTAATTGTTCTCCTTACCTCTACTCTTTCCCTCTACTACTTCCCACCTCTATTCCTCCCTTCTTCCTTCTCTTTTGCTCTTCCTCCTCTTTCTGTACCCCTTTGTATTCTTCTTGTACACCTCCCCTTCTTCCTTCTCTTTTGCTCTTCCTCCTTTACTACTTCCCACTCCTTCTCTCTACTACCCCTATTGGGCTCTTCTTGTTCATGTATCTTCTTCTTCCTCCCTCTACTTTTTTCCTTCTTACTTAATCAATTAGTACTTATCTCTTTTCCTCTAAGGGCACGTTTGGTGTGCGGGATCCTGGTTGGGATTGGACTGAAATCCTACAGCGGCAGCCGAACCCACGTTTGTTTGCAATTAAATTCAAAGCAGGATGGTATAGCAGTGGCAATGGAATCCTGGTGACGTGGGACTCTTCCAACCCTCGACCCCCCCTGGTACTACGGAGGTATAGTTCCGGAAGGTGCCTACATCCGACTCTCCTTGGTGCCGCGTCGTCTCCGTCCCCCCCCGGGCGGACACCGGCTTGCGGATCCATCCACCTTCACCATTGTGGCGCTCTGCCTACAAATAACATGCAACCAGTGTCCTCCCCACGCCGTTGTTGGCCGGAGTCTGAACCTACTGCGGCTGGGCGTGGATCTCGTGGCCTGGACCTAGAGTTTCACCGGGACCCACTACGGTTTGCGGACGCACTCACCCTTGTGCCAGTCGAGCGCCTACCACGCGCGGGAGCAGTTGTTGGCTTTACGGCACACGGAGAACCTGTGGAACTCGTGTCGTGTCTTCCGACCGCCTATATGTCAAGTGCAAGCACATCTTCAGGTCGTCGGAACCCGACCATCTTCCAACGGCGCCACTGGAAACCTGGAGGGCGGGGAGGAGGTTCCCCCCGAAGTGGCTGAGGAGCGGCAAGAAAGGAGGGAGCAGGCCTCGGGTTGTTGCTGTTGTGGATACGACTACTGCTGCTGATTTTATTATAACTGATTTTGATGCTGGAATCAATCGTAATCCTATCCAAGCGGCATCCAAGCCTCATCCAAACGCAGGTTGTTAGATTTAACTTCCTTTCCCTTCTATGTACCGACCAAACCCATACCTCCTTATATCCAATTCATCTCCTATCTGGCAAACCAAACGCGGCCTAATTGTCTCTCATCTCTTCCCTCTACTGCTAGCTTCACGTTGGTGCTCAAATTTGCGTTTGGTGTATTGCTGCTGCCTTTTGATTTTCTACTGGCTAGTGTCTACCCACTTGTGTGCAATTGCAAATTGGATTTCTGCAGCCTACCTGACACCATGTCTCCTCTTTAATTACAATCTATTGTGATTGAAAAGTAGATTAGGAATTTGATTGTTTCATTACAAATTATACCTCCTACTGATTGTATTGCCGTTGCAATGTGTTTTATTCTTAATTTTCTAATTGGATCCGAAATGTTGAATACTTTATCTTGTGGACATGTGGTAATGTTGATATTGGTATCCCCTATCTTGTTGAATACTTTATCTTGGTTAATTAGTTTGTTAATGTAATTCTTGTGGATTTATCACTTTGGATATGGCTTCCCCTCAATCTCTGCACACTAAGTGTGAGGGAAGTCACATCCAACTTGGAAGCTTGTGGCGGAGAGAAATGAGCCTAATGGGAAGAAGAGTTGGACCTCTTCTTCATTGCTAGAGCATTTTCAAAGGTGGTGGTATTTGCAGGTTAAAACAACACTTTGCTGGTAATAGGAGGACAAGCCTAAACACGCAAAGGTGTGCCCCAACTTTGTCTTATGTGGTAAAATGATTGAAATTGCTTATCCCTTAATATAGCGAATTCCATGTGTTGTACATTGCTTTGATCTGTATGGAGGATGTTGCTGATATGACACAAGTGAAATCTATTGCGTAAGGCTATGAAGATCTCTACATTTATTTACAACCATATATATGTTTTACACATGTTTAGGAAGAGACTAGGGTGGGTAGAAATCATATGTCCTAGGCCTACAAAGTTTGCCACAATTTTCGACGATGTAGAGTGCCATTTGCTGCAATTTTTGACGATGTAGAGTGCCCCTTCATACAAGCTGGACTTGTAGAACACGTTCTTGAGCAAATATTCAATGATTCTAGATACTGCAAGGACAAAGGTATAATTGTCCAAGAAATCGTGTTGATCAATCTTTTTAGAGAGAGTGTGCAACTTTAGTTCATATTATTGAGCCTCTAGTCCGTGTTTTTAATTCCAATGAAAGACTGACCGTAGGCTACTTGATGAGTCCTTGGGCATAGAAAGAGAGGCCACTAGAAAAGCATCCGAGGGAAAGAAGAGACTGTATGATCCATACTAGACGATTATTGACAAAAGGTGGGATAAGCAATTGCATAATGATTTACATATTACAGGTTATTGGTTGAATCCAAAACCGAACTACAACAAAGCCACGTTTTCCAAACATCCTGAGATCACTAGTGGGTTGTATGATGTGATTGAAAGAATGTGCCAAGGGAATGACAGTTTACTTCAAAAGTTCACCAGGAAGATGCGTATATTTGAAAACCAGGAGATGAACACTAGAAGATGATTGGCACACTTATTATTGAAATGCTCAATTACTACATAATTGTTGGCATCTTTTTGGTGGAGATACTCCAAATTGCAGGATATTGTTGTTCGAGTTTCGTACCAAATTTGTTCCTCTTCTGGTTGGGATAGGAATTGGAGCACATTTGATCACATCCATTCGAAAGGAGGAATAAATTGGAGCATGAGAGGCTCAATTCCCTTGCTTATGTAAGAGGGGCAACTTAAGTTTGAAGCACAAGTAGGTTTTGTGCAAATCACTTCATTTTCTTGCAATTCTAATTACTTAGCATAATTTTTTGTTGTTGTGAAGATGTCTAGGCATATCTTAAAGGATCAAAATGTCGACCATATTGAAACTGGTGATATTGATGCCACTGATGATTGTGTGGTGGAAGAAGAGGAGGAACCACCAACACTAACGATAATGCAAGACAAGAGTTGCTCATTGAGATCGTGATACCTCAAAGTAAGAGGAAGAGGTAAAACAATGTAAATGGTGGAGCACTTGGAGGTAAATATTTTACATGAGATTGCCTTTTAGGCTCGAACTTCATCTATGTAGCTTAGTAATGGCTCTAGTTATTTTCTGAAAAAAAGATAACCTAGACATGAGACTTGATGACATTCCACATCTGGAAATAGGGGATGATCCTGGTGATGAGAAGATCAAGATGACATTAATGGAAAGAACGCATGAAATCACATGCCATTATTCATAATGATGAATATGATGACATACGTTATGTTACATTTTTTGAGTTTTGTACTGTGAATGATGGGTGTGGTTCGCTTGTTCATTGTTACCTCACTTCTTTGTGTGGAATTGTATGGTCAACTAGTACTAGGCGTGAGTTGTGACTTTTGTGCATATGTCATGACTCATGAACTATCTACTTTATCCTAAAGCTTAAAGTTCGATTGTAGGATTACGGATGGTTTACTTGATTTATTGATTACTTTAGTTTGCCCTTTTATTAAATTGGTACTTTAACATGTCTCATTCAAGTAGTCAATTACATTATTGTGAGCAAGCGTGGTATTATTCCTGTTTCATTTGTATATTTTTCATGATCTTTGTATATATCTAGGTTATTTAAATTATTTTTGACTGCACCGGCTGAATTGGTTTGATCCTTGGTTGAATCAAGGACAAGAGGCCTCACTGGTCCAGTTATGAAAACTATGATATATGAGGGTGTGCTTGTGTGTATAAGACTATAAGTAGTTTAATGAATCATTGAACGAGATAATTGATATACACACAGTTCAATAGAAAAAGCTGCTGCATACGTGCCACATAAGCCATCAGGGCCGTATAATGGATTGTATAGCCATATGTAGTGCAGAGAGGTAGTAGAACCGCATATGCGAATGCATGGGCCGCATGTGAGAACACATAGTTCAATAGAAAAAGCTGCTGCATACGTGCCACATAAGCCATCAGGGCCGTATAATGGATTGTATAGCCATATGTAGTGCAGAGAGGTAGTAGAACCGCATATGCGGATGCATGGGCCGCATGTGAGAACACCGGCTAGTGAAAACATTAAACTGTTAATCATGCACCTTTTTATGTTTTAGTCCACTTTATCCCCTTTACATGCCTTGACGGGTGGGGGAGCTGTATAAAGCTTCCATTCTTTCTAGCAGTGAATATTTGATGCATCTTCAATGCAGATATGATGGATCATATACTCTTATTTGATATCTCCAAAAAGTTGAACTTGTATTGCACACTGTCATTTATAACCTTCAATAATTGCAAACCAATATATTTTTGTAAGCTTGATTTTTGTTTACATCTTGATTATAATATGACCCATAAATAGCTAACTGGAAAAGAAGGATCTACGTAGCCAACCTCAATATGGTTGGGATTGAGGCTTAGATGTTGATGCTGATGAAGCTTGATTGTTTGTGTACCAACGTGCTAGCTAGTTTTCATGGATGCCTGTTGCTTAGATATGTATGCATGTAGACTTGTCAAACACGTCAGTGAGTTAGGTTTGGGTTGGGTCGTTGCTGGTTTGGGTTTCGCGGGTGCGGGTCAAAAGATGAAATTCTAAACGGGTCGAAAAAAGATAAATCCAAACCTGACCCGTGAGTTGCAAGTCACCCACGGATGCCCATACAATGTGTTCAATAAAAAATTATTTGTAATTTGCTACTGTAACAGTAAAAGAAGACCATACACTAGTGTTTTTACATGAAATATAGCACAAGAACAACAAACTACTATATATTGTCACCACAAAATCAAAAGTATGTTATATTTTTACAACCCTTCAAGCACATACATATTTTTAGGTAAAATTCTTTAATGTACAATTAAAATCCTCTAATATATGATGCGATCAATAAACTAGAGTTAGTAACTTGACTAGAGATTTAGTTTGATAGGACAATTAGGTAATGTAGTAGAATTAGATTTATTTTCCCAATATCACTCTCTCATATCAAATCTTGTTGGGCAAGTTCATGATTGGAGTGGAACTCCTTACCAATTAATGGTTAGTAGTAGATCGTCTTATTTATTCTAAGTCCCAGTGTATCATTATATTTATTTTTATATAAGTAATTCTGATTAGCAGGTCACCTGCCAAAACCCGCTAAATAAACACGTGACTATGAGTTTGGGTAATTTTCATCGAGTGACAAATTTCATCATCCAAACCCAACTTAAACATGTCGACCAATGGATTTTCACAGATTTTGAGCCAGTTTGACAAGTCTATATGTATGGAGTTTTTAAATTTTGAGTAGTGGTATGAGGACCGTTGCTGTTGTTTTGGAGTTGCTATTATTGTTCATGAGAATGGCCTAATCTTGAATCATTCCTAGAAATACATTGTACATGCTACTTAGCCAAATAAAAAAGAACGAAGAATCTATTGAATTCGACGCTACCATTTTTGAGAGATTTGCTACAGACACTAGTTAGACTATTGAGATAATGAGCTTCTTGGGAATGAAAACATACCTTCCAATGCGTGCTCCTAGGCGTCAAGACCCCCAAAGGGGCGTGCCTTGACCGACGCCTTGACTAATTTTTGTAAGTTCTCAACCCCATATAAGGGTGTTATAGTACCTTTTAAGGTCATAGCATTCTAACTAAAGTTTTTTTATCCATGTTAGAAGCCTACTTTCTCTATTTTTCTGGGTTCATACCATAAAATCCAATTTTCAGTTTTGTCTTGATTTGCATCTTGAATATTTTTTTAATGTAAAAGGGAGAATGTGTATATCTCCGTCTCCCAACGAGCAAAAAGTAACTCTCAATACCCAATCTTGGGTTGCATCTTGTCCTATTCAGCTATAGGGGTTGTTCTAAAAAAGTATAGCTATATATATATGTTGTATATGCGAGGAACTCGTGGTGTGTTCTATCGTCTAAAGTAGGCTCCTTGCGAGTCTAGCTTAGTAAAATCACGTACTGCCAGTGGGGAGATCTAGACTTTAAGCCCCTGTTTGGCAACGGACTGGGATTCTGTAGTCTGGATTGGATTAGACGGGGTTAGTCAGGATCCAGTCAGATTCTGTTTGGCAACCCAGTCTGATTCTGGTCGGCTGGTCTGGATTGAATCAGGTTTCAGTCTGATTCTGTTTGGCTAGCAGTCTGGATTCAATTTGTTTTTGTTTGGCAACGAAGTCAGGATCTACTTATTCTGTCCTATTCTTAAAGAACTATTTTAACAAAAATAAAGTATGACTACAGAACTGTTTTGCCACTGCAATACAATATTAAAATTTACAATAAGTATTTAATTGTATACAAGATGTTAGTTATAGTGTTTGTTGTTTTAGTAAAGTGAATAAAAGTTTGATTATGATTATTTTGTATGTATATTTTAAACAAATATTCCTTTACATTTGTCTTGCATGGCATGTGCTTATTGTATGTATGCATACTTGTATATTTTTGTATAAATCGGTAACTAACAAGATAATTGAAATTGTCATAATAGAACATAAATTACGCACAAGTAGCATAACAGTTTGAAATAAAAAAGTCCATATGATGTTAGGTACTATGTATGTCGTTAGAGCAAATATTTTTTTTCAAAGTAATGCATTTACATATATTATGTTGGGAGCGACATACATATCCACCCAAATGGTGTGTTACATAGTATATATTTCACACATGGCAGACAGACACAACCAACCAGGTTCTTTTTCAAATAGACACAGGTCGGTTCAGACAATTCTACAAACAGTTTATGAGTGTGATCATTCAATTGGGAGGCTCCGTCCATATCATATATTTGACTTGACCAATCAACATAACTGATGCGAGAATCAAAGCTGGCTAGCAAAGATGCCGCCTAAGGTGAATTAGTAAGAAAGGTCTAAGATGAAGTAGTAAGAAAGGCATATGAAATAAACGGATAGCAGACAACCAAATATCTATTGTATTATATATAGAGATACGAGAAAGTAAACTTGTTAGAAGCACTTGCATGAAATATTTTTGGCATACATAAATCCATGCGACATGATGAAAATTAGCAGACAACCAGGCCTTGCCTCCAATGGACTTACGAGCAATCTGCTTGGTACGAGCCATCTGATTGTGGGTGCCGACACAGCAAAGGAACCTTCTTCACGCCTTCTCCTCCCCTCTCACGGACACTGATTCGCCTAGGGAAAACACGATAATATTTTCAGAGGAGAGGGCTAGGGGTTATCTGGTACATCCGCGCGGAAACCGGCAGTAGGAGAGATGATCGTCTTTCGTGCACATATCTGAAATCATGCATCTACAGCGTGTGATGGGAGAAGTCCGTCTAAGATTTCTGGACCGGATGCGGCAGTGGAGAGCGGTGATGGAGTCGTCGGGGGAGATCGGGATGGTGTCGCGGGAGGCGATGGGGCGGTGGTTCAGCGGAATCGACGAAGGGAGAGTCGCGAGGAGAGAGGCGAAGAGAGGAGTCGAGAGGAGAGAGGCGAAGTTTATCGGAAAAGGTGTCGGGGTCACGGGAGGAGAGAACAATTGTAAATCGGACTAGAAATCCAAATCCTGTCCAGAGCGGGACTGACTTAGTCCGGGTTTCGGGGTTACGGAATCCAAAACGGAGGATGTTATCCCATTGCCAACCAAACACCAAACCAACTCAATCCGGACTGGATTATGCAGATGTGGCACAAAAAGACAAGGCCAAATCCCGACTCAGTCCCGAACCAAACACTACCTAAGAGTTACCGTGCTCAGCGGCAAGAATTTCAAACCCGGTGACCGACAACACATTCTTGTCGTCTCCGTCGGTCCGTATCTGTTGAAATATGCGATGCTGCAACATCGTATCTCATTCAAGGCATCCTCGCATCGACATATCCCGTTCTTAGATTTTTCCTTTTGGGATGTTACGGATGTACTTTCTGTGAAAGGTTTCAAGCCATCTCTATCGTCACAAAAACTAAGAATTGGACATATGTAAAGGTAATTGTTGTCTTTATTTTCACTTGTTGCAACTTTTAGATAAGTATTTATTTATCCATAATATAGTGAGATAATAATCGTCACTAATTGTAAATCTAATACACATTCATGAAATTTATGGACATTATTTAATGTTAATAGTCATAGTTGATTCAATGTTAATATGTATATATGGTTTATTCATAACTAGATCTGTATGGTTATTCACAGTTGATGACATAATCGATGAATTTTATGTTTTAAAAGATCACAAGGCACAACTGAAATTAAAATGTACATTTTCATATATTTTATACATTACATTTTAGAATTTTTTTCCAATCATATTATTTGGTCCCCCCAGATAAAATTCATGGTACCGCCCCAGTCTCCGCATATTCCGCTATAGTAGTGACAGTCTTGTTTGCGAGCTTGTGAATGAGCATGATACAAGTCCTGGTCTTGCGTAGGAAAAAAATGATCCTTTCCACCTCGCGTTTCCATATCCAAGGGGAGAAGATTGCAAATAGGCAGGGATTGTCCATTTCAACGGAGTCAACTCGAATCCCTTCCGTGTTACAAAAGTTGTAGGCAAAGAGGAGGCTTGTCAACCCTGATGTGAAGGCTCGCGTAATGTGTCATGTAGCGTCTCGAACGATGCCCCCTGTCGTGGCCGTCTGCGGGCTACCTCTGGATCATGCAGTGAAGCTGAAGTTCAACTTCATTGTCGTGCTTGGTGGTGGTGACCAACGTTGAGGTACCACAACGCATGGGGGGTCCTCCTGATCATGGAAGAGGAGTCCTGCATGACACACCAAGCTGGCGACTAGGAGGATTGACTCCCAGACACTGGTTGGTGGGTTACGACTGTCCTCATACCGTCGTTGGCATCACTACTTCCATATCTGTCAGCATACAAGCTGTGGAAGGGTACCCCCAAGCAAATGGGGAATGGACCCATGGCCAGTCGAGGACCAAAGTTCAGTTAGCATCTATGTCATCTTGGTCTGGTCTGTCACCCGGAAGTCCATGAGGTCTTCAACCTTCATCCATAAAAAATTGGGCAAGTTCGCCATCCATCAACAGATGCTTGATCGTCTCAATTTGTTTATCTTCTCATCATTCACAGGCTTACACTAAGGAAATACAACATGCTCACACCTACTTGTCAACATGGATGGCTGTGTGGAGGACCTTCCAAGTGAAAACTGCCACCTTATAGGGTATAAGGTTGCTCCATATCCTTGGCAAGGAAGGGACCAGAGGGAGGGTTGGCCGAACTGCCTTCTTAGCCAATTAGCTGGCGAGGACGCCATGGACAACGGGTTCCCAAACGAGTTGATTTGCCTCATTTGTGAAGTTGATCTCCTCCGCACGTATGATGGCCATGCCATCCTCATCGACGAGGCCGTTGACCAACGACCAGTCCCATGTGTCCTGGTGGTTGAGGTGGTTTTGTAGCGCAACTGTAGGTCAATCTCAGCCCCTGGGTGACAGTGACCCAGGAGTTCATTGGAAGTCCATCTATCTGTCCAAAAATTTATATCCCCTCGCCCGACCATCCACCTAGAATGTAGATGGATGGTGGGGAAGCACTGCCAAACTTGCTTCCCGTAGATGGAAGTGAAGGATGAGCAATTTAAGCCCCGATGGGCCAGACGACATAAGGAGAGGTTGGGGCCGCCTTTACTTCACTTTGCAAAAGTGCACCCTGATAGAACTGGAGGTGAGGACTTGTCAAGCGGCCATCAGACAATGCAACCTCTTGAACCTCCTGGAGACGGATGATGCATACACCACCCTCCTCAACCGGTATGGCAGCCTAATCCCAAGCTACCAATTGCTAATAGCGACTCTCCATGAGAATTCCAAAGAAAATTTATAGCATAGTTTCTAATAACTTGATGATCTTCTTTGGTACCACGGTGGCAATGATGGTGTTGATAGGAACTGAAGAGAGAACGTGTCTTATGAGCGTGATCCTCCCGCCCATGGACAATAGATGCCCATATCATCCTACGATTCATCTTTTAGTCCTCTTGATGAGCCCTAAGAAGGCAAAGACATGCTGACAGATGATGGGAATAGGGACCCCGAGGTGTACCATAGGTCCTTGCTGGTAGGGAATTTGGAGTGCATTCTCAATCTCCTGCATGCGATGGTTGTCTAATCCCACTATGACAAAGCCGAATTTGTGACGGTTGATGTACGAACCTGAGGCCGTCTTGTAGAGGTCGAGGATAGGTCGAAGGTTACTCATGGAGTCTCCACCCGAGCCGACGAAGATGATGACATCGTCGGTGAAGAGGAGATGTGAAGATGCGAGCCCTCTGCCGCGTGTGTGATACCATTGTAAACGTCTTCCTATCATAGCGATGCGTAAGGTCCGACCTAAGGCTTCTTCCATGATGATGAACATGGTGGGTGAGAGGGGGTCCACTTGTCGCAACTCTCACGTTGGTCGAAAGAAACCATTTGTGGTCATGTTGATGTAGATTGACATCCATGTCTCATCGATGATGTGGTCCATCATGTCGATCACCCATTTGTTGAAGCCGAAAGAACGAAGGATCAACCGAAGAAAAGATGGGTTGACCACATCGAAAGCCTTCGCCATGTCAACCTTGAGAATGAGATTCTCCTCACCTCTCTTTGTCGTACTGAGATCATGGTTGAGCTCATGAGCAAGACGTATGTTATTATCAATGCCTCATCCCCATACAAAAGCGTTGTGCTCCTTCGCGATGATCTGAGGCAAGATCCTTGCAAGTTGAAGGGCGATGATCTTACTGACGATCCTCATGCAAACATTACATAATGATGGGCCGTAGATAGAGAAACCCTGAGGGAACTCAACCATGGGAATCAAGACTACTTGTGTGGTTCTTGTCCCGTGGAAGATAGGCATCTGGTTGAAGCAGTCGCCGTGAAGGAGAAAAATTGTCTCAGATGATTTTCCAAGCAAAACTTGTAGAAGGTCACCTCGAACTCGTTGGGGCCGAGTGCACTATCTTCATCAAGCCTTGCGATGGCATCCTAGATCTCGACGTCAGAGGGTGTCGAAGACAAGGCGTTGTTATCCGCCTCCTGGATCAGTAGCGGAATGCATCCCAGTTCCAAGGCCTCATGGCTACAAGAGGTGGCGGTGAAGAGACACTGATAGAAGCTCGTGGCCTCGATGACTCCCTCCTCCCTACCCTCCGCCCAAGAGTCGTCCGCCCGCTGGATCTTTTGCATCACTACACAACTCCTCCCATTTTTCGCTTTGGCGTGGAAGAACGTTATGTTGCTCTCGCCTTCCCGTAGTCGTTTGACTCCAGACAGTTCCTGCCAAAGCATCTCTTCCTGCAAAAAGGTGTTATTGAAATACGATCCACCTCCTATAAGGCTCGCCTATTCTGTTCGTTGGGCAAAAGGTCAAAGGCCTACTGGAGAGTCTCCACTATGTGCTCACCCTTCTTAATGCATGCAAAAACATTGCCAATACCTCGTCGTTCCAGACTCAGAGCGCATTCCTCAGGGATTTCAGTCTCATAAAGAGGACAAACCTTGGGTTCGCCCAACCTTCGCACCGCCATTGCTCATGAAGAAAATCCTTGAACCCTGGATGGATGGTCCACATCTTCTTGAAACATAAGCCTCCTCAACTACTGCCTCTGTAGCGCGTCTCGATCTGGAATAGGAGCGGGCAGTGGTCGAAGTGTGAAGTGCGGGCGAGGTGTTCCACTAGGTCACACACATCCCTCTCTTGCCAAGTCTGGTTGGAGAAGCCACAGTCCAGCCTTTCCCAAACAGTGGGGGTGCCACGCGGGCTGTTCACCCAGGTGAAGTGTCCCCCTCGAAAGGAGATTTCTAGCCCACTGCCAGAAATCACAAACTGTGGCGGGTGAAGGTGGGTTATCCCCGATCTTCTCATCCTCTCTCATGACAATGTTAAAATCGTCTCCTATTATTAGCCAGCCCTAGTGCCGGTTGCTTGAAAACATATCCCACAATTCGCTCCAAAGGTCTAGTGTCTCTTTGATGTCGCAATTGACATAGATGCTTGTGAAGCAACCATCTATCTCCGCTCTGTGTTGTGAATTCTACCAAAAGTCGTTGTAAGCTGGAGCTAACCACCGGGGAATCGAGATGGCGGTGGGTGTATTTCTCATGCTGTATGCCAATATAATACCTTTGATACAAAACAACATACCTACTATGCAATTGACTAAAACATAGTTGGGCAATACTTTGTCAATGGAGGATTTAGGAGAAACATCCTATATATTAGGAATCAAGACCTATAGAGATAGATTTAGAAGGCTTCTTGGTCTAAGTTTGGGTACATACATTGACAAGTTGTTAAAGAGGTTTAGTAGGCATGATTCTGAGAAAGGAAACCCACTTCTCATGGAATAAGTTTATCTAACTCCCAATCTCCACACTCTTCAGAAGCGCGAACACACATGCATAAGATTCCATATGCCTTGGAAATTGGATCTATCATGTATGTAATGTCATGTACATGTCTAAATGTCTCATATTCTTTGAGCATGATGAAAGGTACCAACCAGATCTCAGTGATGGTCGCTGGATAGTTGTAAAGAACTTTCTTAAGTACTTGAGAAGAACTAAGAACCAATCCCTAATTTATGGCGGTGAGGAAAAGTTGGTTGTAAGAGGTTACACTGATACAAGCTTCCCAACCAAGAAGGAAGATTACCGATCACAATCAAAATTTATATATTTTTTAAAACATAGAAATTGTAATTTATAAGAGTTTTAAGCAACATAGATTGAGTACATTGATCCTTTCATTTCAACAAAGGAAGCAATATGGATCAAGAAGTTCATTAGTGAACTTGGGGTGGTTCAAACCGTTGAAGACGCAATAGAGCTTTACTGCAACTATAATGGAGCCATTGCACAAGCTAAGGAACCCATATCACATTATCGTTCCAAGCACATACTCATGCGTCACTATTTCATATGAAGGATCATACATCAGTGAGATGTTAAGATTTGCAGAGTATCAACTAAAAATAGTGTTGCTAATCTCTTCTTCATCCATCTTAGCTTGGCAATAACGAAGTAGTGATGCTAGAGGAGTGTCTCATGAACTTGCCTAAGAAGGATAGACATCCACAAGTAAGACAAACAAAGTAGAGTTTAATTCAAGAAGATTTGCAATGTTGTTAATTCTAAATAAAAAAAAATGAACTAATAAAAGTTATTTGATCAAAAAATCTGATTGTCCCCAGTAACAGTGAAAAAAGTTGGCATAGAATCAATCACACATATAAGGTCCCGTGGAGATGAAATTCCTAAATTTTAACTAAACCAAGTGTACGAAACCCCCCGTAAGCAGACAAGTTTTATTGTTGCATAGTTAGGATCAAATCCAAAGGAAAACATTTTTTTAAGAAGTGATCTGATCTATGTAACCATACAAGAAGTAGTATTTAGCACAAAAGGGTTTGTTTGATCAAACACAGTAGAGTTTAATTCTAGAAGATTTGCAATGTTCTAATACTCAATGGATTTAACCACCAAGGTGGACGGGTTTCACTATTGCTACCTATAGTTCAGTCTCTCACAACATCTTGATAAGTATAGACATACATATGTTGAGGCCGGTTAAGTCCTCTTCTTGGCATTAGAATTAAAACCAGATATATTTCACTCTAAGCTCCGTGTCATGTTACCTATAGTCTCATGAAACACCTCGAACAAATTTTGGTCAAGGGTTTAACACAAAACAAACAATACCATAGATTTTAGATTCAAAGTTCTCTAAAAACAATATCTGATAAACATGCAGAAAAATGGCCAAACAAGATTTGCAAGCATTAAAGGTTTGATTCAAGATATGTAGCATATTTATACAAACATAAGTGCAGTAGTAGAGAACAGAAACATGTTGCTTGGCTACTCTTCACACACTAGTGAGAGGAGTACTCGCTCATGGAATTAGTAACACGTTCAACAAGGAAAGAGAAATAGAAAGCCATCTTCACAGTAGGATATGGAGGTACAACCATGGTGTGTGGTGGCCTTTCTTTGAGCTTGGAATGAGGGTGACACGCTTTTACCGTGCGTCGAACGCAAGTGTACGCGTCAATGTAGTATAGGCCCTTGTGAGGCCCGAGTCGAACTCAGGGACACTGAACTATCTGTAGACTACTACTAATTGTTCGCGATCAGTTAAACCTATTGAAAGAGTTGAGAGTTGTTGTAAAAATAAAAGAAAATAAAGTAAAACAAAGCAATCGATTAAGGGTTTAGTTTAATCAATTCAAATGGAGATCTTTAGGATTGTGGTTTCACCGCGAGTTTTCATTGTATGAATTTTTATATAGTTAAACAAGTTCATCTCTCAATCCGGGTAGTGGCCTGTAGTCAGAATTGCCCACTGTCGTGGTACAATTCACTACCTATGTCTAGGTCGGTTCCACTGTTGTAGTAACCTATACCCTAAACTAGGTGCATTAAAAACGACCTCTGAGTTTCCACCATTAACCGTACATCACCTTGTTCAAGGGATTTGTTAATTAATGTGAATTTCGTCTCTTTTCAACCGTTAATTCTTCTTTCAAAGTAATTAAGGGCATTAGATTATCATTATGGTGATCAAGCATAACAATATAATTGAGAAAACGAAATCATACCACGGATTTAAGAGATAAATGATGAATTACTATGATAAAAACGTCATACAATGCTTCCCCGGGCTACTCCCGGTCCTAAAGTCAAAGGGGATTAGCCCCACATGTTCATCTCAGAGCAAAACATGGTAGAGAAAAGGGGAAACATGGAGAAAAATGTGAATAAGTAAAGAAACCCCTGAACGGAGAAGATCCAAGCGTTCCTCGGCGTGGAATGCGCGCTCTACAGCCTTTCGGCGGTAGAAAATGTCTTCTTCGGCTTCCGGAACGGCTGGGGCGTGCTTCTGGGCTCCGTTCTTCTCTCCACACCTTCTCGGGACGTGTGCAGCGGCTAATGACGTGATAGATTGCTCCTGGCCGTCGTCATTAGGTATAATCACCGAGTTAGGTTGCAAAAATATCACAATCGTCATATTTAGATCGATCTGAAACAAACTTGTATCTGATGGTGTTGATACCATCGACGCGAGTCGATGGTATCGACTCTGCGCGATATCGACAAATCTTCTTTCCTTTTCTTCGTTGTGCCTGATGCTGACTCGATACCATCGACGCAGGTCGATGGTATCGACACTCTTAGGCGTCGCTTTTTGTCCTTTTCCGTCACTGAATCTTCTGGGGTCGATAGTATCGACTTTGGAGTCGATAGCATCGACTCTCTTCTCGCCAGCAACCTGATGGTAAGTCGCTACCATCGACTTCCGTGTCGATGGTATCAACTCTGTGCGACTCCTTGCAGCTGACAACCTGTGGTCGTGTCGATGGTATCGACAGCTGTCGATAGTATCGACACCTGCAAATATTTGTTTTTCCTGAAATTGCAACACAAAACCACATAAGCCGAAATAAAATATATTATCGTAATCATTTATGCTCAAAACACTAAAATAAGGGAGAATTGATGTTGAGAAGGCTCACAGACCAAAGTAAATGAATTATGCAATATTAACCACCAAAATGACCAATAAATGCATAAAACACACATAAAACAAGTCTATAAATGCGACTCAAAATCATCGCATCAAACTCCCCTAAGCTTGAACATTGCTCGCCCTCGAGCAACTAAACTTTAGAATAGAATTGCGAGGGTCAACTAAAGAACAGATCATCACAACAAACATCACTATATGATTCCCACCAGACATTCACAAACCGGCCCTTACTAATCACGGAATGATAATTACCCTAAAGACGATAGTAATCATCCATAAAAGATATCTACCTCAAAATCGATGAACACTATCATATAAGGTAGTTAACATAATAAAATTCGCCGGTTCAGACTCGGTGCATCTTGTGATCTCCTATTCTACGTTGTTCGCCCTAACTACCATCTACATGGAAGCAGCTCTCCTGATATTCACAAATGAGGAGAAAATTACGGTGGCCTACCAATTCGAGCAATGGGTGGATGGAATAGGTGGCTCATGGAAGAAATGGAAGCATTATACAATTCTAACATGCACAAAGCCAAAATGGCCTAAATGATTCATATGCAAATGAAAATGCCCTAATGCCTACATTTGGGTGGAATGATGCATGCACTATTATTTCGTCTCCAGGTGAGATGGAATATCTAAGAAAACTACATCATGTACTTATCCTTCTTAATATGCAGGTGATACTATGTTCCTTTCTCCTTCTCCTTCCTATTTATTTCTCATTTCTTTTTTTTTTCTTTCTTTTAAGGCCCTTATATCCATAAATAACAATGAATTATTTGTCGGGCTCACTTCTTGTTGCACAACTATATACTTGAAGCATTCAGAAGGTATGGAACAAGTTTATCACCTTTTAATGTTTCAGAAGAAATAAGATACATGATGTAGTGTATATGCATAAAAATGTGAATGCAGGTACAAAATGATACTCATGCAACTAAATGACACGCACATAAAGATAATGTGCATGTATAACTCATCTATATATTTTTTTCATGCAAAATATGTGAAAATAGTTGCAATGCAAGTCCTATCTACATGAGATGCAATCAAAGATATGAAAACCGTAATGTACTTCCAGTTCTTAAGGTGGAGTATAAAAACAATGGAGTGGATAGATCACAAGACTAATTGACTGAACCTTTGTAATTTATTATGTGTCCCTCCTTATTGACCTGTGTGGTAATTAAGAGGTTTCTCTCTCTTACTTCAAATTAGAGTCTCATTATCATTTGATCAGTTTAGGCTCAAACAACCAGTTCCGTCCACTTTTCTTGAATCCTAGGAATGTACAATTGTGATATCCTGTTCTAGAGTTGACAAACCCAATCATTTCCTTAAGTTATGTGCTCAAAGTTGAACAACACAAGTTTGCGAAACACTAATTTTTTTTTTAATTTTTGCCCCTGATTCCCATGTACAAGCAACAAGATGACACATGACTTAAGACATCCACAAGTACACTAGATAGAGTGTGGATCCTACAAACAAACTAACAATTGCAAGAACTAAAAGACAAAAGACAAAGCAATAAAAACTAAAAAAAAAAACTAAATGATAGAGCTGTTCCAACTCCCCCCCTAAGCTTGAATTCGACTATGGCCTCATAGTAAAAAACAACCTTAAAAGGTGGAACAGTGATACCGATCATTCTTCCGGAGGAGGCGGGTACTGCGGGGCCGTGGGATCCCAAGACGAGTACTGCCCCTGAAAGCTCGAATCATACTGGGGCATTGGTGGAGGTTGTGGATACCCCCCAAAGTAATTCTGGCTCCAGTAATGATCGTAGAACGGCTGCTGCTGCATCTCCATCCTATGCAACCTGTCGTGGATGTGTTGTTGGTTGTCGAGGAGGAGGCGCTCATTTTCAAAAATTGCCCTCTGATTATCTAACAGCCGGTTCGTCGTATCCTGAATACCGGCATATGACGCTGTATGCTGCTGCTGCGTCTGATGAATATCCTGCATCATGGCATACATCCCTTGCATGGAGTAGACATCCTCGCTTTGCTGCGAGGGCTCTGGCGGCGGAGGCTGCGAAGAAGAAGATGCACCCGGATGCATGCGTGGACGCTTCCTAGGTGCCACTCGTGCCCGAAGAGGAGTGAAAGCCTCCTCTTCCTCTTCATGCTCATCGCCGTCATTGCCGTTGTCATCGTTGCCGCCGTCTTCATCCGAGCTCTCGATGGCGATGACAGACCACCTGAAATGCTGAGCGCCCTCAATGTTGAAGACAGGGTCTGGAAGTGAACACTCTTGATAGGCGTGATTAACATGGCAATGTGCATATGCCAGGCCATCACGAAGTAGGATGAGGCTGGAGCGATGCAGATGCTGCAGGTTGACTTTGCTCCGGTTGGAGAGAGGAGTAAGCTGGGAGAAATTTAACCCAAGATAATGGGCTAATGGGGTGATGAGCCCTCCAAAGTGGATTGGAGCCTTCCGCGTACTCTTCACAGCCAACACACGCGTCAAAAAAAAACGCGCCCCAATTACATTCTTCTCGCTTCAGCAACTTGTGTAAGAAAAATAAATATGTCTAACTTGCTGAGAGACAGATCACCACGAGCGAACAAGGTGGTGCAGAGCATGCGGTGAAGAATCCGCACGAACGGATGCTCAAAATCCGCCACCGCCGCATTGTGGTAGCTCGCAGATTGGCCAGGCGGTGCAGTCACTAGCTCAACGAAGATAGCATCATAATCTGTCCTGTTGTCTGGCCGCCAGTACTGCTCTCACCCATGATTCCAGTTGTAGATGGAATTGAACTGCATCAGGGTGAGAGTGTAATCATTGTTGTACAGCCGGAAAGAAACACAACCTTTGATCCATTCCCAATCAGTTGCGATAACGTTGTTTGGCACGACACATATATCCAGCGACGCCATGAACTCCGCCACTAGCTCTTTGTATGTGGGCCATTCACCGAAAAATGGTTGGCCGTCAGCGTGAAATTCCATCTCATCGGGCCTCTTGCCCGTGTGTCTCGCTTGCCCCTTGAGAACGTAGGCAAGGTTGGCCTCGAACCCAAGATTGCGGATCATGTCCCGGTCGACATAACGGGTCGGCTCTATCTTTCTCTTCATCAGTTCCTCGTAAACCTTCTTGACCTTCGCGGAAGGATGGACAATCCGTGGGCGAGGAATAGATGCAATCGGTGGAGGGATGAACTCGGGGATCTCCATTGGTGTCGCGCGTGAAGAGGATGCGCCGGCGGTATGCACCATCTTTGCAAAGAAAGGAGGAGTAGAAGACGGAGCTCGGTGAAGATCGGAGAAGACAATCTCCGCTCGGTGAAGGCTCGGGGAAGACCACACTCCTTTGACGCTCGTAGCCGGGCTCCGGTCGCTCAACAAGACACACGGCACAAGTGGGGGAAGAAAACTCTGAAGGTGTGACGTCATATGACGACAAACCATCCCTTTTATAACCGTAACCGGCGCTGCTGTGTGCCCGTCGATACTATCGACGCGGGTCGATGGTATCGACTCCTGTAGCGCAATTCGTCTTTCGCTAGTATCGACGGTTGTCGATAGTCTGATTTGGGGGCCCAGATCGATGACGCGTCGATACCATCGACGAGTGTCGATAGTATCGACCCATCCCACGGATCGACTCTCTTGATGCAACGATCGCCGTTGATTTCCTCTTGCAGATCGATGACATGTCGCATCGATACCATCGACGCAAGTCGATAGTATCGACTCTTCTTAGGGCAAACACCCTCGCGAGGCCCGGCCGCCGCCTTCTGCCTGTAGTCGGGTCGATACCATCGACAGGCCTGTCGATGGTATCGACTTCACTGAGACAATTTTCGTCTGATTATCTCCAGAGATCTCGATAGTATCGACATGCATGTCGATACTATCGACCTCATTTTTGCGATCAGCCTGTTGGTGTGTCGATACTATCGACGAGGCCGTCGATAGTATCGACGCAGTGAGATTTCTGTAGCCGCCAACCTGTACCCATGTCGATACCATCGACACAAGGGTCGATAGTATCGACCCCGCCTCAGTCCTGCACATTGAACAAACGATCAAGGTATCTTGTTTACACTAAAAACAAAATCAAAACAAACTAACCTAAAAATGTGAAAGAAACTAAACGAAACTACCTATGGCTGGGTTGCCTCTCAACAAGCGCCCTTGTTTAACGTCTTAGGCTAGACAGAATCAAGCTCCTCATGTATCCGTAAGTGCAATGAGTTTGACCTCATGCACTTTCCTCGTGTAATCTTCACCGAAGTACAACTTCAATCGTTGTCCATTAACCAAGAATGTTGTCTCGCCATCACACACCATGATTGCGCCATGTGGCCTGACTTCCTCTACGGTAAATGGTCCACTCCATCGGGATTTCAATTTCCCGGGATGTATCTTCAACCTGGAGTTGAATAAGAGTACACAGTCTCCTTTCTTGAAAACGCGCATTTGAATATGGCGATCGTGAATTAGCTTTGTTCGCTCCTTGTAGATCCGCGAGCTTTCATATGCATTCATCCTCAGCTCGTCAAGTTCATTCAACTCAAGTAGCCTCTTCTTTCCCGCTTCATCGTAGTTCAAATTCAGCTTCCTCAGCACCCAATGCGCTTTATGCTCCAATTCCACCGGCAAATGGAAGGCCCGACCGTAAGCCAACCTAAAAGGCGTAGTGCCTATAGGTGTCTTAAACGCCGTCCTGTACACCCACAAAGCGTCCGGTAGCAAGATACTCCAATTTTTTCTCATGGAAGCCACAATGCGCTCCAAGATCTTCTTAATCTCCCGATTGGAGACTTCCACTTGCCCCTGTGTCTGCGGTTGGTACGGGGTACCAATGTTGTGCTTTACCCCGTACTTTCTCAACAATGCCGCAAACTTCTGATTCCGGAAATGTGTACCTCCATCACTAATGATCATTCTTGGTACACCAAACCTGCAGAAAATGTGTTCCTTGACAAACCTGCACACTACGACGACATCATTAGTCCTAGTGGGTATTGCCTCTACCCACTTCAACACATAATCAACAGCTAATAGAATGTACAAGTTAGAATTTGAGGACACAAAGGGTCCCATAAAATCAATACCCCACAGATCGAACACCTCGACCTCTTGAAATACATTGAGGGGCATCTCCTGTCTTTTTGAAATGTTACCTGCCCTTTGGCAGGAATCACATTGCCGCACATAGTCATAGGCATCTCTGAACAAAGTAGGCCAGTAGAGACCGCTCTCAAGTACCTTGGCTGCAATTCTAGAGCTTGCATGGTGACCACCCGTCGGTAGAGTATGGCAATGACGTAAGACACTTTCATATTCCACTTCCGGTACACACCTGCGCAACACACCATCCCTGCATTGCTTCAAGAGAATAGGGTCATCCCAAAAATAATACCACAAAGAATGGAAAAATTTCTTTTTCTCTTGGTATGTCCAATCATCCGGGATAATTTTGCAAGTGAGATAATTAACTATATAAGAAAACCAAGGATCTTTAGATTTCACAGATAAAAGTTGCTCATCAGGAAACGTCTGAGTAATGGGTATATGCACATCCTTCTCATCTACCCTTTCCAACCTAGAAAGATGGTCCGCAACTACATTTTCTATTCCTGCCTTATCTTTGATTTCAATATCAAATTCTTGCAACAGTAGGATCCACCTAATCAGTCTAGGTTTGACATCCTTTTTCTCCATCAAGTACTTAATGGCGGCGTGGTCCGTCCATACCACTACTTCTTACAAGATATTGCCAAAATTTTTTAAAAGAAAAAACGACGAGAAGTTCTTTTTCAGTTGTCGTGTAGTTTAACTGTGCGTCATTTAAAGTTTTAGACGCATAGAAAATCACAGCGGATTTATTGTCCACACGTTGTCCCAACACAGCCCCCACTGCGAAATCCGATGCATCACACATCAATTCAAACGGCTTGGTCCAGTCCGGTGTTTGCACAACTGGTGCCGAAATCAATTTTTCTTTAAGCACGTTAAATGCATGTAAACACTTCTCATTAAAATCAAACACATCATCCTTTTCCAACAACTCAGATAATGGTTTGGCGATTTTAGAGAAGTCTTTTATAAAGCGGCGATAAAAACCGACGTGACCTAGAAAAATCCGTACCCCTTTAACCGAATTCAGTGGGGGCAATTTGGAAATCACTTCGATCTTCACCAGGTCTACCTCCAACCCCTTGCTAGACACTTTATGTCCAAGCACGATCCCTTCGCTGACCATCATGTGGCATTTCTCCCAATTGAGGACCAAATGCGTGTCCTCACAGCGTTGCAAAACCTTGTCCAAATTGTATAAACATTCGTCAAATGACGCACCATAGACGGAGAAATCGTCCATAAAAACCTCCAAACAACGTTCAACCATATCGGAGAAAATGGCAAGCATGCAACGCTGAAAAGTTGCCGGTGCATTACACAGACCAAATGGCATACAGCGGTATGCAAAAGTTCCGTAAGGACAAGTGAAGGTGGACTTCTCTTGGTCCTTAGGATCAATTGAAATCTGATTGTACCCCGAATAACCATCGAGAAAACAAAAATGAGATCGACCCGCCAATCACTCTAAAATCTGATCAATGAATGGAAGAGGGAAATGATCCTTAAGCGTAGCAGCATTCAATCTACGGTAGTCTATACATACACGCCACCCGGTTACCAAGCGGGTAGTGACATGTTCATTTAATAAATTATGTGTAACAGTAATTCCCCCTTTTTAGGGACTACCTGTGTTGGACTCACCCATGTCGAGTCGGATATATCATAGATGATACCTACAGAAAGGAGCTTGATCACCTCCTTCTTTACAACCTCCATCATGCTCGGATTTAGTCGACGCTGTGGCTGAATCACCGGTTTGGCTCCCTCCTCGAGCCGGATCTTGTGCTGGCACAATGTAGGGGAAATCCCCTTGATGTCCGCTACCGACCACCCGAATGCACCTCGGTGGTTCTTCAACACAATCAACAATTGATCTTCCTCCTCGGCACTCAGATATGTCGAAATGATCACATGCAGCTTCTCACCCTTAGCTAGGAATGCATATTTCAAGTGCGGTGGCAATGGCTTCAATTCTAAATCTGGCGGGCTGATCAAGGATGACTGAAGCGGTGGTGGAAGTTCTCCAAGGTCCTCATAGTACTTAGCGTAAAAGCATGGAAGCACTTGAAGCATCTTAGCACACTCTTGTAGTGACGTGCTTCTCATCCAATCATGTGTTATATTAACCAGGCAGGCTTCAAGCGGTAATTCTGGATATACATTGAAAACAGAGCTTGCTATGGCCTCATCTTCAGGAGAGGGAGGGATGTCCTCCTCTTCATCATTGGGAAAACCCACAACCTTTTTAAGAGACACAAACTTGGTCTGCTCCATGATGTCTACAGTCAGTGTCCCCTTCTCCACTTTTGTCATTACATGAGCTATGTCTAAAAATGGCTTCCCTAGACATAAAGAGATGTTCTGATCAAAGTGCTTCGCCATGCGGCATTGCTCCTTAGCTTTAGATTGCGTGGTGCTGGAAGGCATGACCATCTCGAACCTATCATCGGTGATACCCAAGGTCAACCGACCTCGTCCCATCTCCAGTATCATGTCAGCAGTGGCTTGGAAAGGTCGTCCCAGGAGTAACTCATTACCCCGTTCATCCTGCATTTCCATTACAACAAAGTCTGCTGGAAAAACAAACCGATCCACTTTTACCAACACGTCCTCACATATGCCGTAGGGCTTCACCACTGAATTATCCGCCAACTGTATTGTCATATTGCTCGGCCTTGATTCTTTTAATCCCAATTTCTTAAATGTAGAGAGAGGCATCAGATTTATACTTGTCCCTAAATCACACAGTGCTTCGTCGAATTTCACCTTACCAATGTAACATGAAATATTGAAGCAGCCCGGATCCTGCCTTTTTGGTGGTAACGTGCCCATGATGAAGACACTCACCTGCTCCTTGAGAACCACAACCTCCGTATCAGGGATTTTCCTTTTCTTTGTGATGATGTCTTTCAAGAACTTCCCGTAGGAGGGTATCTGCTCGATTGCTTCTAATAATGGAATGTTGACAGAGAGCTTTCTAAAACCGTCCAGAAACTTCTTGAACTGGGCGTCCACTTTCTTTGCTTTCACACTATTCAGATATGGGACCGGGACAGCCTGTGCCCTTTGATGTGGTGGCACATATGGTGTCCTCTTCTTTGTCTCCTCCTCTTCAGTAGTAGCAGGTTCAGCTGTGACTTCCTCTACTATATCCTCAATCGGTTCTGTGACTGGAATTGGCACCTCCTCTGTGGCCTCACCTTCGGTTTCTGACTGGTGTGTGCTTGATTCATTGGCCCTGGGGTTTAAAATCTTCTTGCCACTCCTTAGCAAGATTGCCTTCACCTGTTGGTTTCCTCCTGGAATGTTTGTGTTACCCGGAAAGCCTTGCTGCACTGGCTTCTTCAGATTGGCAATCTCAGCTGCCATTTGCGCCATAGACGTCTCAATCGTCCTCATCTGAGCCCCATGGCTCTGCAATGTCTGCCCAAATTGATTCATGAATTCCCCATGTTGCTTGATCTGCTGGCCAAAGGTGTTCATTAGTTCTTGATTCTGCTTTATCACTTGGTTGAGCAACTCCGTGCTCTTATCCTTCGCTGCCGGTTGAGGTTTTGCATCGGGGTCCTGCAAGAAGTTATTCAGATCTTTTCAGGAAATTTTTTTGTCCTTCCTCCATGAGTAATCGTTGTTTCTATACCCCTGCTACTGGCACATGAATTTGACTTGAGCTTCATCATCTGTTTCGGTATCTTCTTTTACAAGTAGTTTTTTTGCTAGAAGGTCCATCTTCTCATTCAACTCTTTGATGGCCTTCGACTCCCCCACAGTGCGAACGTGCTCTACGGCGTCTCTGTCACCCCATGATTGCTTCTTGGCCATGTTTTTCAGAATTTCCCAGCACCTCGTGTCTGTGTTGTTAAAAAAGAACCCCGAACCTGCGGAATCTAGGTTACTTCTATCATGCTCCGAGAGAGCAAAATAGAAGATTTTGACCTGTGTCTGCTTGTCAAGCCCATGATGCGGGCACCTCCTAAGCATGATCTGAAACCTCTCCCAGGTCTCGGAGTAAGTCTCTCATGCCTTTTGGCTAAAATTATGGATTTTTCTGATCATATCATTTGTCTTCTCAGGCGGAAAGAACCTTTCAAAGAACACTTCCACCATGTGGTTCTATGATTCCACATATTCATCGTCAAGATTGTGCAACCACTCTCGTGCATTTCCTGCCAAAGAACTCGGGAACAACTTCAGGTATAGTGTCTCCTGTGGAAACCTATCTATTTTTATCATGTCGCAGTTTTCCACGAACTGGCTAATGTGAGTCACCGGGTCTTCGTTCTTTAGCCCATGGAATGCATTTGACTTGACCAAGTTGATCAATGCATGATCAATCTTATAAGTCGGAATGTTGATCGCCTGCTTCTTGATTGACCCCTTTGAAGCGGATGCAGATGAAGCTTTGATCTTCTCCCATATCGTCTGCTCTTCGGCCATGACTTCTTGTTCTGAGTCGGAATCTATATCTTCCAGTTGGTTTTGATTGTACTCCTCCTCGTCGTCAGGTCCCGACAGTGGAACCTCTGGTGCTCGTTGCGTGTAGTCGGTGTTACGCATCTGCACCATGCACAGTACCTGCAAAAAATGGTAATCTCAGTTCAGTACCGTGATAGATGATTACTAAATATGAACGGTAAACTATGAATTTCAAAAATGATTATTGAATAATAAAAATTAAAATTAAAAAGTGGCCTAGAATGGCCGCTTGCAGCACTCGTAGTGCCGACAGTTGCCGTGTCCCCGACAACGGCGCCAAAAACTTGACACGCTTTTACCGTGCGTCAAACACAAGTGTATGCGTCAATGTATTATAGGCCCTTGTGAGGCCCGAGTCGAACTCAGGGACACTGAACTATCAGTAGACTACTAACTGTTCGCGATCAGCTAAACCTATTGAAAGAGTTGAGAGTTGTAAAAATAAAAGAAAATAAAGTAAAACAAAGCAATCGATTAAGGGTTTAGTTTAATCAATTCAAATGGAGATCTTTAGGATTGCGGTTTCACCGCGGGTTTTCATTGTATGAATTTTTATATAGTTAAACAAGTTCATCTCTCAATCCGGGTAGTGGCATGTAGTCAGAATTGCCCACTGTCGTGGTACAATTCACTACCTATGTCTAGGTCGGTTCCACCGTCGTAGTAACCTATACCCTAAACTAGGTACATTAAAAACGACCTCTGGGTTTCCACCATTAACCGTACATCACCTTGTTCAAGGGATTTATTAATTAATGTGAATTTCGTCTCTTTTCAACTGTTAATTCTTCTTTCAAAGTAATTAAGGGCATTAGATTATCATTACGGTGATCAAGCATAACAATATAATTGAGAAAACGAAATCATACCACAGATTTAAGAGATAAATGATGAATTACTATAATAAAAACGTCATACAATGCTTCCCCGGGCTACTCCCGGTCCTAAAGACAAAGGGGATTAGCCCCGCATGTTCATTTCAGAGCAAAACATGGTAGAGAAAAGGGGAAACATGGAGAAAAACGTGAATAAGTAAAGAAACCCCTGAACGGAGAAGATCCAAGCGTTCTTCGGCGTGGAATGCACACTCTACAACCTTTCGGCGGTAGAAAATGTCTTCTTCGGCTTCCGGAATGGCTGGGGCGTTCTTCTGGGCTCCGTTCTTCTCTCCACACCTTCTCGGGACGTGTGCATCGGCTAATGACGTGATAGATTGCTCCTGGCCGCCGTCATTAGGTATAATCACCGAGTTAGGTTGCAAAAATGTATGTTGATGAATGCAGATAAGTTCTGTTAGTGCATGGCATATAGAAGCTTCTTGGTTGATGAAGATAGATGCTTCATTGGTTGACGACTTCACATGACTTCCATCAATAGGTGACTTCACACGACTTCAATCGGTAGGCAACTTCATAGGAGTTCCATCGATAGGCGTCTTTGTTGGACTTCCACTGGTAGGTGTCTTCACCAGACTTCCATCAATCGACATCTTTGTTAGTTGTAAATGACACAAACTACTGAACGCAAACCAACGAGAATGTTGGATGGAGTTGATCCCTAGTGGGGGCTATTGTCTGGGGTGGTGGACCTTCATCAATGAAGTCATCAATCAATGAAATTGACAACCGGTGGAATGGCAAATTGATGAAAATTCTATCCAATATCAAAATTTGATTCAAGCTAGTTGGCACACTGGTGTGTAGGGAATGAAGCTCAAAGGTAAAATGAAATCAAGGAATTGGATCAAAACCCTAGTAAATTAACATAAAACTAAGGAAGATTGAATGCAAGCTAATTTTGAAGAAAAATATGAAATCTAAATGCAAAATTAGACTAAAAATATGGTTAAAACTAGAATGAATACACATTTATAAGGAACATTCCATTGCACCAGTGGTCCCCACTACAAAGCAAAGCGATCCTTAGGGTAACCTTAGGTCAAATGCAGGTGTTTTAGTTTAATATTCATGTTTTATTGGGAATTCATTCATAAAACTTCTTTCTTAACACTGAATCCATTAGCCCTCTCCGACAACTACAAACACCCGACGTACAAACCATCAACCTTCTCCCGTCTCAACTCTCATAAAGCCATAGGTCAAACTACCTTATTTTTAGTTCTATTTTCCATTGACTAGAAGACCGTTCTTCTAGCACAACTGAATCTCATACGCCACAATGTTGCTTGGACAATATGGAGGCAACATGGTCGCATGCTTTAACTACTTAGCTGTAACTACTTAACTTCTCATCAAACAACAACTACTTGTTCAACTTAATTAAATTCTCATGTTAAACATCTGGTTCTCTCTTGGTCATTATGAAACCATATGATTTCAAGTTGCTTTAAGCACAAAAATTTCCATGTTTGGTTGATCTTTCTAAAAAGATAGAATCTTGCTTATAATCAACTACTTCTCTAATGCATCTTACATGATAATGTGTGAAATTTTGCACATTAGGATCATAACATACACACATAAATACGTCTTGATCTAATGACTTCTTCTCTATCATACTTAATTCTATTGTCCACATCTCATACCAGACGCCTGAGAAGGATCTCTAGCATGGGACATCCTGAGGTGATTGAGATCCTATTATAAAAAATCAAAGTATTTGAGGATGAAGATGAAAAGTTAGGAAAATCTTGAGCCTTGAAGATTGACACACCCCAATCATGTTTTCCTTTATTTTTCTTAACTGAACACCAACTCAATGCTTTTTAAAAACTTGAGACTACAAATAGCAATATCAATTTTTAAGCAATATGGGGGTGCCTAACACCTTCCTCAATCATAATAGGATTGCTGATCTTGGTCTCTTCTCTACATTTTCCATGTCTTATTTGTCCTTGGGTGGATTGATATTCTAGCTTTTTGTGTGTTTCACAAATTTAAATGCTTAGATATAGTTTTCCTTACTTTTCTCATAAAATAAGGAGAAAACTCTAACTCCTTATCATTTTCAAATTTGTTTTTAATTTTAAAAAACGAACATCCAAATTAGTTCTTCGTAAGATTTTCTTCTCTCATGGGTAAAATACTTTGTAACTTGCATGTAGTATGCATGGATTTGATGTGATCCTAGGGATGGATAGCTTAGAGAAGTATAAGGTTATTTGGACCATGATTCAAAGGTTGCACATCATAAGGATGGTGATATCTCTTGATTTTTCCAAGGATATTAGAATATTCTCCCTATGTGTCTAGTGTCAGAAGCTATAGCTAAGAAGATGATGAGTAAGAGATGTGGAGCTTTTTTAGCACATGTTGTAGATACCAAAGTGAAGAGCCCAAAGTGTAGGATGCTTTAGTAGTGTGGGAGTTTGAGTACGTTTTTAGTAAAAGGTTCACATGTGTCTCACCCCATAGAAAGATTGATTTTGAGATCAATTTGGCGTCTGATATGTTGGTTGTATGCCTTGAGAGCCATCATGTGATGATTGTAAAAGGGATACATTGTATATGATTGGATTATTAATAAAACAACAATTCAAATTATTATGTTTGTTTCAGTATTGAGGTAATGAATAAACCTCATAATGTCCCAAGAATGTTTGACTCGATGGCATATGGTTTGGGTTGAGGACCTGAACATGAGATCATATGTATACTTTGAGTATTTATTTTTGTTGTGTTCCTAGTTGGTTATTATTGTGGATATTATAGGACAACAATAATACTCATGAATAGCATGTATGGTGAGTGATGATTATGTCTCTTTAGTCGTGATATTAGATATCAACTAAGATACACATGTATTTGTTAGAGAACAAGTTGTATTGGACAAGCCCGCCTTAAGTTTGACACACGGAAGTCATGCAATGACATGTCAGAGTCATATCTCAATGTGACAATGGTGACTATGATCCTTAGATCTGAAGTCACTACAATAATCACATGTTGTTCTGTGTACTTTGGCACTAGATCAACATGATATGAATAAGGGTTTGCCAAAAGGGTAGTAGTTGGGTGAACAATGACACTTCTAGATATGTGTGAGTGATGTAGATGGAATCTGTCCTTCGTTTGCAGTGATATTTCGACCACTTGTTAAACAAAACTATGAAATGCACGATGACAATCATGTGACTCAATATATGATATTGAGCTCACAATATCTTGAATAGTTTGATCACGTTCAAGGAACATTGATTGAACGAGAAGAGGATGTCAATTCCATGCCTCAATTTCAATTTAGATATCTATGACAAAGCAATTATACAATCATGGTAACATTTTTCACTGTATAGGTTGAAGTTTTTCTTCAACGCATTCCTATTGCTTGCATTGCAACGATATGTTTCTAGACACCGATCTTTGCTTGTGACATTTTGAATTCACTATCAACATAATTAGGAACCTACCATAATACACACATGAGGATACATAAGGGAGTTGAAGTTTGAAATCAAATATATGATTATAATGGTTCTGAATCATAAAAATGTTGATTTCCTACCCACTCAGGCAAATGAAATATATAGTCAGCTGCTAGATAGGTGAGGTTAATGGATCCATTCATTGTCAAACAGTTGATTGACTTTCATTTTGGATAGTGGTCGGTCAACCGATTCACTCAGTGAGTCAGGCAATTAGAATCCAACAAGGAATGTTTCCATATTTGATTTGGAATCAAATTGAGAAACATATTCAGATGTGGACTATCCAGTCGACGGATTGGGAGTCCCAGTCGGCCGATTTGTAGCCCAACAAGGACCCAGTCGTCTGATTTGGGGGTCCATGTCGGCCAATTGGTATCACAGTGCAAGTTTTCAATAATCAGTTTCTTTTTGACATTGTGATCAGGAAAGTGATTGGAATTAGGATTTTCCAAGACCATGACTCTCCTATATAAAGAGGTACGTCCCACATGGAGACACACTTAATAGTACTTGTAAGAGTAAGTTGGACCACAATATTTATCTCTCGAAGAAAATTAAAGTTTCCCTAAGGATGGTTGCCTAAGATAGGATATAAAATGGAGTTCCAAGACAACTAGCATGTTGACAACTCCTATGTCACTTCAACTTGGTGGTCAAGGTGGTGCACCACATTCCCCCTCATCTTTGTGGATGAAGTAGAGGTTGATACACTTGTGCGAAGGCTTGAAGAAGACATTCCACAAGACGACAACAAGGTTCTATGAAGAAGACTACCATGCAACAACTTGGTGTTCAATCTGGATTTCTTGTTTTGCATTTTCAGGAGGCAGATTTGGATTTGGATCCAAAATTTTGAGTTTTTCACTGACAAAAGACATTTATAGTTGTTGGACAACTAGTGTGTGCAAAGGTCTAATCTTCATCCCTTATGTTTTTGTCCATCGACGCTTTACAGCTACGACTGATCTGACAACTAGGGTAAAATGGGAAGGATATTTTAGTTATTTTCCTGCGCCCATAATAGAAAACCTTACATGTTATTTAACCGATAACACAAGAACCATATATGAAGATACCAACATAGATGGAGTTGAAGGTGCAACTTTAATAGATGTTGGACAAAGTGTTCAATAACCATGCATGTCCCCCTGGGGTACTGCCCTTAATTTGTGAAGAAGGATGAGTCTATGATGTTGTGCGTATATTACTACTAGCTAAAAGCACGTGCTAAGCACGTGAATAACAGTTAAATTAGCACAATAAAATCTCTTGATAAAAATACTTGATGATTATTCAAATTTAATCTCAAAATTGATCTTTTTTTGGATTCATTATTATTAATATAATTATTACATACAACTTGTTAAAATAGAATAATTTGATTATCCAGTTGACTCCTTTAGGTATGCACAACAAAAAAACAATGTAAAGAAATTGTGAATTACAAAAAAAACTGACTGACCCTTTAAGAGAGAGTAGCTCAATTGACATCCATTTGATCATTCTAATATATAAGTACACAAACATATTGAACTTATTAGTATACATGCAGACTGAACCGATTAACAAATATATATGTTGCTAGTACACAAACAATGAATGGTCCAATGGGCACATATACAAGCAATTGGAGTACATGCGAATGCATTCGATCAGTTGACTGGTTGACTCCCTCCGACTTGTAGTGCATCATGATCAAAATCTAAAATAAAATTATGCTTCCCATTGGATTCATGATGACCACTGCATTAACATGGCTAATCTATATAAAACATAATAAGAGAAAGCATCTTGATTAACAATCCAACTTATTCCCTCGAAACTATAAACACATAGATAGATTGGACGAATTATACTCAGATATAATGTCTGAACACAAAGACAAACTAAGCTAGATAGCACTGAGATATACTGTTTGAACAGACAAATTGATCAATGAGCATATTATATTTTATTGAAACTCCCTTTGAAGAAATTGATGATGTCAAACACATAATTAGACTACATTGATTAATATGCTGACAAACTATTGGAACACACAAACTGGTTGGAACAATCAGCATACATGTAAAGGTTAAAACACACACGAACTACTCTACTAAAAACACATAACTAAAATCTAACACTTATATGACATATCCATCTTTTTATTTAGTTTGAAAAAAGTACCAACAAAAATTGAAAATAAAATCAAAGCGGTAAACAAGTAAATTTTTTTGAATAGCAGCAAACATACCGGGCACGCACAGCTGACTCAGTTCAGTTACATGTCATCGAGATTTTGTACATATAAGATCTTGTACCTATAAAATGATTAAGAGAACAACAGGAACTAAGATAAAAACAATAAAGCGGTGTGTTGCGCGAACAATAAAGCAATGTGGTGTGTGACTAAGCAAGCAGCTCAAATAGCACACAATAAGAAGTACCATGAAGTTAGGAATAAAATTATCAAAAATCATAAATAATCGTTGAGCGATACATTTTTGCAAAGAGTTAAAAGAGGAGGGATCCATAAAATTGTTTCGAGAAGAAGATCAATCCGTTTCCAGAAAATGGTAGAACACAAGTGCACAGGTTTAAATTGGAAAAAGCAAATGAAAACCTATATAAGTTAACGATAAACAAAAACTATTAGTTAAACATGTACATCTGCATGTTCGTACTAACTAAAGCGTGGCATATTTTTTGAGTATAGCGGGAACCCAATTTTCTACCAAAAGGACATCTGTAGTATGCCGAGGATTTGTTGTTCCTGGTTTCACCAGGAGCACGCAACCCCTTATAAGAAATGCTGCCGCATGTGAGTTAGATTAGATCTGTGCCGATGTTCTTAGTTTTGACACATGTAATAAGATAATTCAAGGAGTAGCCTACTCCCAGTATAAAATCGGGTGCATCAGATCCTTACTCGCTGTGGTGTATCAACTTGGCTTGCGTTCATTGGTTGTAATAAAGAAGCAACTACAACTGGATGTGGATTATGATCAACAAAAGGCATGAGATGTAACCAAACACAGTAACAGTTAGATCGTCGGCTGTAAAAAGGTAGTATAACCGAGCAAGGTAGCAGCTAGACCGACATGCAACTGACTTGCTTTTATTATAAGAAAGATAGATAAGTTGAATAGAGTGTCAATGAATAACAATTATCCATTGTTAAGGATAGATGACATGTTTGATTAGTAGAAAGGAGCTACAATGTTCTCACAGATATATTTGAGATTGGGATACCATAAGTTGAGATCAAGGTGGACGAAATATCTAAGACATCTTAAAAGATAAGGTATGGTCATTGTGATATCATGCATATGCCTTTTAGGCTAATTAATACACCCACATCTTTTATGGATCTAATGAATAGAGGTTCAAACACTATTTGGATCAATTCATGGTAATGCTCATAGAATACATTTGATCCACTCTAGGGACATGGAGCAACATAAGCAACATCTTGGTATGGCTTTAGAGTTGTTGAGGAAGCATCCGTTTTACCTGAAGTTCAACAAGTTCAAGTTTTGGCCGATTGAGGTTTTTTTTTCTTGGGTCATGTAATCTTAGTAAATGGGGTTTGTGTAGATTATGAGAAGGTATAATTGGTGTTGTAGTGGGCGCAGCCAAAGACGCAGATGAGTATCTGGAGTTTAATTGGTTTAGCTAGTTATCATGGATGGTTTGTTAGGAATATCTTCACCGCTGACAGGATAACCAAGAAAGACATACCTTTTATTTGGAATAGGGAATGTCAACATTGCTTTCAGTCGCTCAATGAGAAGTTGCCATGAACACCCGTTTTAGTTCTTCCAGAGCTAAGAAAAGGATACACCATTATCTGATGCTTTGAAGAATGGGTTAGTTCGTATATGATGATGCATGACAAGAACTATTCTCGTATTTTACTAGACAACTCAAGAAGAATTACAAAAACTACCCAACAATGGTTGTCTTTGAAAATGTGGAGGCACTACCTTTATTGGGAGAAGTGTCGGATCTTCGCAGATCACAAGAACCTCAATTACATCTTTTTGGAACATGAGTCGAGTACTAGGGATAAGAGATGTCTAGAGTTGATCAAGGACTTATAATGTATGATGGGTTATCACTTAAGAAAGGCAAATTTTGTGTATGATGCTTTGAGTAGGAAGTCATCTTCATATTCTTATGTAGATAAAGTACAACTACACTCCATGACTTGCACTAAGAGGGACATGTTAGCAATTCTTTTCCAGATGAATGTACATATGGAAGTCTCCTGGATGAGATGTTTGCTAACACAGTTGTAGATAAAAGTTGCCTTGGTACAATAAATCAAAGGATGCACAAAGGGATGATATTGTGATATAGATCATCTTGTCAGATTTTGGCAATAAGAAGCATGACACGTTTCACGAGTAAGAGGATGAGATAGTTTATTTTCATAACGTGATGGTGGTTCCTAATGTTGGAGGGCATGAGGAATATGATGCTCGGAGAAGCACGTTCCTTGACGTATGGCATACATAATTGCAATGCTGAACTATATCATAATATGGAGGATTTATACTGGTGGCCGCGGTTGCATGATGTGGCATAGTTTGTGGTGAAGTGGCATGTGTGTAACAAGTCAAGGTAGAGTATCATAAGCCTATAGGGTTGTTGCAACTGTTGCCAATTTCTTAGTGGAAATGAGGATGCTGTCTTTATGGACATTATGGTTGGTCTTCCTAGGACACAATGGATATGATTTCATTTGGGTAGCTGTCAACTACTTAATAAAGTCATATCACTTTATGATAATCAAAACTACCTTTTCCTACAGAGAAGTCAACAAAGATCTATATTGATGAGATAGTTCATTTGGATAGTGTACCGACTACCAGTGTCAGGTAGATGACGTCAATTCACTAGCAAGTTTTGGAATCGTCTACACAGAGCTTTGGCGACTTCGATATTAACTCAATCAAGATCTTCATTATAGTTTAGTTTTCAATATGCACTCACATATTCCGTCTATAATCAATATGGAGTCGGAATCCTTCGATAACAATTGGGTTTCCAAAACAACTACTTTGTGTGCAACATGTATTATCTTTCTCACGAAGATGACTCAAATCTAGTTCAAAACTACACAAAATAAAATTACTACTATATATCTTTTATTTCTTGTGAGAACACATTATGAAGCAACATAAAATCTAGACTACCCATCAACAATCAAGTATACAAGTCGCTTTACCTTTACAAAGAAACTATCATGATGTGTTTCTTTCAAGTCAAGGGCTGCATGCATTCACAAATATAGTTCAAAACTTGAAACCAACAAGAAGACATTTCTCCCTAGTAATATCATGCTAAAAAGTTACCCCATCCCCTGGTAATTAAGATTACAACTTGAGAATATTTTTATTGATGGCATATTACCCCTTTTTGTGGTCATCCCAAATTCTTTATATATGCACTCAAATCTGCGATCACAATCATCATATTGGGTTTCTCATGCTCCCTAATATTATTTTCCTCTTATAAGAACCATAAGATTGATTGACATTTACATCCCTATCATTTAGATATCTGTCTAGATTATATGGATAATGATTGAAGTATCCACAATTACACTTAACTACATATTCTATAACCTTTTAACAACATTGACGTGCTACATGCAGTAATCATTATCATCCCAGCTTGGGACACGAGTAGCGCATAGTCTTTGTGCCAACCGCACAACAACCAAGCCATCATCTTAAATTTAAATCAATCTAACATACTCACATTGTTATTGTATCACCCAACACCCACGATGTTTCCGTAGAACATTTGGTGTATGACCCATGCTTTGGTGTGAAATATGCAACTCTAACTGTTTTGATTATCCAAAACCCCTTAAATCTTACAATTTTATTGAACTTTTTATCTCTGTTGCTTCATGTATATTTATATGTCCTTTCTCTTATTTTTTTCTTTTCAAAACAACCCTGTTATGATTTACTCCACTGAATGGCCTCTTGATATGATAAATCATTTTAATATACAAAAGTTCACATGCTCACATGTCATAAAGTATACTAGCTGTTATTGACCCTGAAGGGGATTAAATGCCACAGGGAGCCTTGCCCCCCTTCAGAGTTCACGTTATGCCACAAGATCCTTGTAAGGTCCTCAAATTTGGTAAATTTGGATTCTATGATTATGAATAAATAATAATGTATTGAGATTCAGTATAAGACAATCAGAGTAGTACTAGAAGGATGAGGTCAATATCATGATTTTTAATGAATTAAGATGATGAATGTAAGTCCTAAATCTAGTTTAGGTATTCCTATCAAGTAAAGTTATTTTGATCAAATGTATCATATGAGGCTCAAATGATAAATTATATTGATCTAAGATTTAATTTCATAATTAAGAATATAATTAAGCTTATGGGCCTTTTAGAGCCCCAATAGACAGGACATGGGCCTTAGAAACCAATATAAGCCCAATTGGGCCAATTGAGGTTTACGTATGGGTCTGTGGGATACAAAATTGGGGATTTGACAATTTGTGCTCCTAATAAATGGCCAATATAATTTTCGTTGATAGATAATCATGATACAAAACAATGAGAATTTTTTTTTGAGAATTCTAAGTTATCTTTTGATCTAGATAATTAATTGAAGAATTATCTATTTAATGCTTGAAGACTAAGTTTCAAGGTTCAAAGAAACTATAATTGAAGATTTCTTTTGCCTAGGCCTATCCAATAGTTAGTTAAGGATTATCCCAAAGTTTGGGATAAATCTGAGATACTATGCAGCCTAGATAATTAAAATAGAAAGAATGGCTTTTAAGTAAAATATAATTAACTTTAGCTCTTGGGAGGACCTATATGGATTTGGACTCTTTGAGTCAGACGGAATTACAAGTTGAGCGTCACCTTCCTTGCTTGGTATCCAGCTAAAGTCCACGAGGGCGTGAGTCCCTTGAACCCAAGATTCGCTTCCCCTTATCCACTCACCGGTTTGCGCCGATAACGAGGTTGTTGGCTTCGAGAGGTGATGATGAGCCCAACAATACCTAGATTTGCCATTATTGGCCAGGAGGGCGACAATTTCCAAATCTCTGAGATAAAAAGGATCCTTCCCACATCCCTCTGGACTATATAGGGGCATAGAAGTTCACCGCGACAGACATAACCCTTCCCCAATCTCAATAGCATATCAAAACCCCTAAAACCCTGAGGTGAGATCCACCCCCAGCTCCAGAGGTCTCAAAACTTGAGGGTGTCTCGAGACAATTGGTTGGCCCTGGAGCATTGGAAGAAGCCCACAAGGAAACACCAGCAACCAACATTTCTTGAGGAAGCTCATGTGGTGCCATCCACAGATCGTCTCTTCTCTCCTAGAACAGCTTGTTGGAGGTAGGTCAACAGACATCGTGAGATATCAGTAGTGGTGTATGTGAACCATGGGACACTGGGAAGATTCTTCAACTACTAGAACACACCAAACCATGGCAAGATCCTCGGTCCCTATCTCTGATCATATTAATGTAGAAACACGACCTCATATCACTCTGTTTCAGCCACCCTACAATGAGTCAGATAGCTTTCTGGACTTCGAGAGTCATTGTGGACTCGACCTAGTCACTAGTTATTGCTACCATAGTAAGCATCCTAGAGCCAACCACAGAGTTGACTCTATGGCATGCTGTTGCTGGCGCGTGGGCAAGGAGAACAATATCCCAACCAAATTTACCTTAAGGACCTTGGTGCACTTAACACCTAATTCACTGCTCATGAGCATTGTGGTCTACTACCCATGGCTCAAAAGGTAGCTTGCGTTGGAGCTTGGAGCTTATGGGGCACCATCCCATTGGCTAGGCCCAGCTATGTGGCTAAGTTTAGATAATGTTAGTTTTGTTGATATGGCGTGTTTTGATTGGCTCCAATATAGTTAATCTTTTAAATTTACTAGTAAACAGATGTAACTCTTAATATAGTGAAATTATATATTATTTTTCTCATAAAAGTGAGTACATCATGAATAAAATAGTTTAGATGCATAATTTCTGACTCTGATTCCAAAAGTATAGGTAATACATGAATCTAATGTGATTATCATATGAAGACCCTAGTTTTAATATTTATTTTGCTAGACATGATTAATGTGCCCCATTTGAGATGTAGTCTGATGTCGGTAATGATATCTCAAGCTAATGATGTATTTAAGGATTTCTAAAGTCAGTAATCATATACATGTGCAATTAGGGTTTTATTATCAACATGTATAACTTGTTATGATCTTGAACCCCATGATCTGATCTAAGTGTTCAAATTTACATGATATGTTCAATATATGAATTAGGGTTAGACCTAGTATCTAATTAAGGTTTCGAACCCCTTAGAAATCATGATGTGATGGAAATAGAGTGTGGTACCCTTATTTCTATTCCTAGCCTAGGAGGACCCAAAACCCTAGTTGGGACCTAAGTTAGGTTTACTTAGTGTCATATGGATACAATGGAGACTCATTGGTAGTATGCATATCTCTGATAACATTGATTGATTGGATGTTTGGATACATGCTTAAAGTACACTTGAAGTATAAATGCATGTTTTTTGCATGACAAAGGTATGTGGTTATTTATGACTACCCATAATTATAAAATTCCAAAGTTGGTCGAGGATTTCTCGGAGTTTGATGAAATAAATGTTGGATGTTTATTTACTTTTGTTGAACTATTATGCCAATATCAGTATCACATAAAGTAATCTCTGATATCTTGAAACCTGCATTACATGTATCACGGGGTAATACACATAAGTCCAAGGATGGGCGATTGTTACTCAAGATAGCATACCAAGAACATGTTAGAAAATCTAATGAAAATACAAGTTCATATATGCAAATAATTAATTGCAAACATTATGTGTTATTATTATATATGCACAGTTTTATATAAACCCACACACACAATATAGCAATATACTGATTAGTTTTGTTTATTGGCATTTAGGTAGTTGCTAGATATCAGGTTATGAAGACATGGATATTCAGATGAAATCAATTGAAGATGTTAAAGCAAACTTACAAGGAGGATTGGCTAGATAGTATTACTACTTCTCTCATATATGTTAATTTTATTTTGAAAATTTATGTAACTCCTTCGAGGAGCTTCACTCTACATCTTGTATCTAATCTTTGTTCAATTAATGAAAATTGTTGATTATCATTTATTGTTTGCTGAATCTGGATCCTAGAAATTTCAAGTAATGTCTCTCAACTTTATGGCCTTTCTTAATTAGGGGATACTCACAAGCGGGGTTTGTTTACAATCCTTCTCCTTGAAACATCTTTATGAATTACACAAGGACTCTTTGAGGACTTATGATCAATGTAGTGACTTTTTTAGATCTGAAGCATGGGTCACACTGAGCCAGAGCAAGGATATTCTCCTAGAATGCTAGGAACAATAATTTGATGTTCAATACATTATGAATTCCATGGACGTGGAATCAAGGATAAATATCCATCTCAAATAGCTTATGATCCACTAACCTTAATATATCTTAGTTTGGAGATATCAGCTACAACTCAACTTCAATGACATTACACGTGTTTTAGTAGGAGATTTCTGGGTAATGTGCATAATATGCACCCACCATTCCATATGACACACACACACATATATACACACATTAATGCTTTGCATGCCTGAGTTGGTCGAGAGTGGGGATTCAATTCCCACATATACTTAGCTACTAAGAAGAGAACATCTTACCTAATGTGCGATTCCTTACAGTTCCATTCTTTGATGTTCCCTTCCCTTAAATAGAACAATCATTATAATAATTTGTGGCTTTTAAAGTAACATCACAAATAAGAAAGGGACATAGAATGAGCATGATAACCACACTTTAACACGTGTTGACGTTAGCATAAACTCCATAAATAACTGCAAATAGACACGAAGCTAAATTTGATACAAACTGATGAGTACAACACAACATAAATATTATGTGTATTCAAGCTAGAACTCCTTATTTTGTGCAACTGTTTCATCAACAACCATCAACAAGTCCATATGGATGGCTCTTACAAAATAAAAAGATGTCTGGAAGGACATTTCTTAGAAGTTTACAAATGGTTAGTTTAAAAAATAACTACAATGAATTACAAATTAAACCATCTTCGAAACCCAAAGCCCCATGGACATCCCACACAAGTTATATTTTCTGTACCAAGAAATCTTAAATAAGTTGTTGTCTTTTTTCAGATATGTGCTGTTGATATCATCTTATTGATATATTCATAAAAGACACTTAATATGTCTTGCATATTTTGTATATCTTTTCAGAAAAAAGTCCAAACAATGAGATAATAACTTTTATAATGAAAGACACCCTCTTTATTTCTTTAAACTCATGCTTTTCAATTCTACCTTTCTTTCCTATCAAAACTATTATAAACAAAGCAAATTTGCTAAAAAAATTACAAACATGTCATTTGCATTTTCTCATATAATGCCTTTTTTGAAATGTTGCATTCTGGGCACCGCCTCTCTATATTCTAACACTTTTTGCATGATCTATTGTAATTTTATTTAGTTTCTATATCTATTTTTTTATCTTCACGTAGATTTCAAACTGTAACACATCACTCATGTCATCCATTTGTCTTTACTAGGGAACAAATATGTGCACATGTATGTGCCCTTTCATAAAGACATACTTTTACATACATGTGAACACGCACGTCCTATGCACATCTATGTAAATTGAATTTTTAGTCATTTAGTTTTATTTAGTAGTAAGTATTTGTAACATACTGAAGTTTACAATAACAAAAACAAGTTCAGAAAATAAAATAAAGTATTTTGTGAATTTCGTTTTAGGTTCAATAACAATATAGAAATTAATATTTGATATGATGAAATGTGTGATTGATTTTAATATGATTGTACATCAACATATACATGGTTGAATGTTGAGTTATTAATGTCGTGAATGAGTGATATATGAAGAATAAGTTAAAATAAAACCAATTGAAAATAACTTACATACCAAGTTAGAAGACTAAATGAATTTCATATTAGCAATTATTGTAACAAAATGTAGGAATCAACTTCAATTCTATGATGTCTTTATTGTACACCAACATAGTAAGTTGGTATAGATTTGTTTTCATGGAAGAACAAAGAACAAATGAATTTAACAATTAATTGACTATTAATTAATTGGGAAAATCTATACATTTACACCCTAGTAAAATAATAAAATAAGGATTTACAACTAATTATTTAATATTTATGCATGTATTTAAAAGATAAACTATCATTATACTTCATGATGACACTTACAAAATATATAGCTTGAATATGAAAAGCATAAACTAGCTTTTAGTTATACGAGATAGTGCCTAATTACTAGGTATTAAAGCCTTCTTTAACGTTTTGTATGAAAAATTAAATGGCCATGTAATTTTTTTCATGGTAAACAATGGTGTCGTCCTCAAGGTCTCTTTTAGTACTACAAAAAAAATATACATCAGAATAAATGATATGTATTAAAATATTTGGAATAAAAATATATAACAATGACTCCTTTTTGCATTATGCTCACATAGACATCAAATCGTTTTATACACGACCATTCATTCCCTTATTATTGAACTCATTTATATTTTCCTATTTAATCTTCATTATAAATGATAAATATTGTGAAACGGATAGCCTCCTTTATTTTGAGTATGCTTGAATTTTGACCTTCTTAGCAGTTAGACTTGATAAAAAAAGGTAGAACACCAACCACATCACAGTAAAAGCAAGGTAATTAAAAGTATGATTTGAATATATTTATAAAAGTAATTAATCATAAAGTAATTTTTATCCGTAATAGTGATTCACAAATTTTACTATCATGTATGAGCCAACATAAATTGAAAGTTGTGCGGTCATGAAACTTGATACTAAATAACGACCCGATAATCAAAGGCTTGAGTAATAGTTAATATAATATAAACTTTTATTACATAAGACCGAGACTCATATTGTATACCTAATTACATGAAAGTTTGTTGCCTTTCATAATGAGAAAGTAATTGATGTAGTCATCAAGTCTTATCTTCCCCAATGCCAACCACAAAGGCTATCTCAAAACCTCAAATAACAATTGCAAGGAATGACCTTAGGAAGTTTGAAAACCAATCGACACACCATTAATAGCACTTAATTCATTCCATAAACATCTTAGACTTACATTACTTTCATCCATACTTCCTCAACCTTCTGTAGAAATCCCATGACCTACATAATCATCAACCATAAAATTACCAGAAGAAAGATAAGATATTCTAGTTTGAAACCTACCAATCTACTTCACGATCTTAAATTCATCTTGCCAACCATGGTAGAAACAATAATTTTTTGTTGGTCTTTTGTTATTTAAGAAAGCATGCTTATATGATGCCTCATGCTCGAGACCACCTCCAATCACTTCTAGAAAAACCCACCGATGAGGTGGTGTTTGAACTTTATTGGCAAGGTCCATATGAGAATTCATCACAAAACTAGTTTTCGTGAACCACCAATGAGTTAACTATATGCTTGTAATGTTTTAGAAACTCAATAATAAAAAGTTAAACTTGATAATAGGAAGGAATGTTAAACTGATAAGATTTAAATAATAATTGTTACATGTAAGTGTAATAGCTAGACATATAACCTAATCAATTAATTCCTTCATGATGCATGTGTTTTCAGTCGTTATTTTAGGCTTATTTTCCCTTATTTTCATGTGTAGTTTGGGCTTTTATTTCACCTATTATGTATGGATTGTCATTGATAGCCTATATTTCCTTGAATGCATCAAATTATGTGATTTCAATCATTTTTGCTAGAATTTTACGCATTCTAAGTGCTTGTTATGCTTTTATGCGATTTGAAGTACAAGACAGTTCTACCCAGCTCGGTGCTACTGACCTTGCAAGAGTCGGTGGTACCGACTTACCCTCAGGTAGGTGCCTGAAGACCATCAACATCTCAGTGCTACCAACAACAAAAGTCAGTGCTTCCGAGATGGCATCAGTAAGCCCAGCGTGAAAGAAGAAAACTCAGTGCTACCGAGTCTCCAACTCGGTGCTACCGAGTTGACGTCAGAGAGTCTGTTCGAAATCACAAAAAGTTGGTTCCATCGAGACCCAGTCGATGGCACCGACGGGATCAGGATCGCATGGCTTAACCGAAGTGACTTGGTACTACCGACACCTCTAGCCGATACTACCGAGTCTGCTCGATCAGGCCGACTGCAGATCTATTCTAATCCGACGGTGGATGTAATTTCGAACCCTAAGTGGTTGCTATGACTTAGGGGGACTACAGTCAGACCTAAGGGAGGTCTCATTTTGATCATACGACTACCAGAGAGAGAGAAGAGAAGGACGGAGGACCGAACACTTCACCCGGGAAGACCCAAGCACCTATGGAGGACGATTATGCAACTAGAAGACAGCAAAACACACGTGCTACGAAGGGGATCATCTGGACGGACAAAGATCTAGGGGTTACCTTAATTTCTACTATGTTTCTCACGTTTTTCTTCTTCCCTTCTATGTCTTTTGTAATGAAAATCATGCAAGGCTAAAATCCTGTGTTCTTTAGGATCCGGGAGTAGCCCAGATATACACTGCAATTCATTTCTATGCATTAATACCAACTTATCTCTTTATTACTGGATATAATCCTATGAAAGTTTCATGTTCCTTTCGTGCTTGATCACCGTGAATGGATTACTAGACACTTAGTCATCTTGAGAGAGGGATTAAGGGTTGGAAATCATAGGATTACTTGTATATTGCACCCTTTGGGAAAAGTGAAGAATATACTAGAGGAGAAACCCAAAGTATAAGTATAAATCACCTAACTAATCAAACCAATAACCACAGGAGTGGGATTGGCATTAGATTAGGTAGTGAATTACACTACGGGAGCAGGTCATTTTGGCTACAGGCTCCTTATCCATAGATTGAGATATTAGATATTAGTGTGTGGGATTGATTGTAAGTGATATATGTGGTGTAACCACCTCCTAAAGAACTGATTTTCTTTTTGATTTACTTCAACCTTTAATTCGTTTTCTTTAGTGTTCTTTTGATATTCAAACAACCATCACCGTGTATTGCACGCATCACCGTGTATGTGGTGTAACCACCTCCTAGCTGATTGATCTGTAGTTAGTAGTAGTCTTCTGGATAAACGCGTCACTGTGTTCGACTCGGGCCTTACATGGCCTTATTAATTCGATACATACACTTGTGTATTGCACGCATGTTATACACGTGTCAAATTTTTGACGCCATTGCCGGGGACGCGACAACATCCAACACTACGAGTGCTGTAGTTGGCCACTCTAGGCCATTTTCTTTTTCTTTTTTTATTTCTCTACTTGAAGCTGAATTATAATAATTTCTTCCTTAAATATAAACTTTTGGACTTGACATCCATTCTTATTTTTTAGGGATACTAGTGCATGGTGTGGACCAGAGCCCTAGACTACGGTGAACTATCTTCACTGGGCTTTGGACAAGCAGAGTTCTTGCAAGGAGAAAGAGAGATAGGTAGGTCTTTGGACAGGTTCAACAAAACGCCTTCACCAAACCCTCATGTGATTGAAGGACCAGAGGCACCAGCAATACCCGAGCCAAGAGAAATGGGGGATAAAGTAGATGAACCAGAAGAACAGACAATATGGGAGACAATAAATGTTTCATCGTACACAGCCAAGAAAGGGCCCATCAAAAGACAAGCTATCAATGTGGGCAGCTACAAGATAGAGCCTAGACTCATTGCTTTAGTCAAGTCCCAGGCATTCCATGGTCACCCTTCTGAGGATCTAATGACACATATAAGAAATTTCTTGGAAAGCTGTGACATGGTGAAGATAGACATGATTTCAGCCAGTACAATTCACCTCAAGATGTTCTCATCGTCACTTGCAGATGGTGTGAAATTGTGGTTTGACAATCTGGATGAGGAGATCATAGAGTCATGGGATCAGATGATAGATACGTTCTTCAAACACTACTTTCCTCCACAAAAGACGAATGATCTAGTGAAGAAGATTCATAACTTCAAGTAGTAGGTTGATGAGTCGTATTCAGAGGCATGGGAAAATTTCAGAACATGCTTAGAAAAGTACCTAATCACGGTAATGATCTGCAAGGGCAGGCCAAAATCTTCTATTATGGTCTACACAAAGGGGAGAGAACAACCCTTGACAGTGCATGAGAAGGGCTCTTTCTCAACAACAAGCCCGCTCGCTGCCTTAAAATCCTCAAAAACATGTCTTAAAATCAATCATGGGGGGAAGAAAGTGAATTACCAGCCACCATAAAAAGTGTTAACGAATCCAAGGTGATATCCGCCTTAAATGAAAAGTTAGACCTCATTGCCAAGACGCTATGTGCTCCAAATAAAGGCTCAGTTGAAGAAAAGGAAGGAGAGTGCAAGAACGTGCGCCAGGGTCAGTACATGAACAACAATTATTCATGGAGGAAAGACCCCAAGTTCTCGTGGAAAGACCCTAATAATTTCAAACAGGATATCGCAGGCACAACAACAACAGCCAAAGCCACAACAATATGGTGGTCAACCCAAATATCCACCAGAACAATAGAAGATTGATAAGATTGAGCAAATGCTGGGTAAGTTGGTGAGTCAGAATGAGCTGTAGATTGCATAGACACAGAGGGACCTTCAGAATCAAGGGACACATATTTGCAACATTGAAACACAGATATCCCAGATAACAACAAATATGAGTGCTTTAAAGCAACAAACTCAACAAGGCTTTCCAGCAAATACCAATGTACTTTTTGGAAATCAGCATGCGAAGGCGGTTCTCCTTTGCAGCGGCAAAAGGCTATTGGATAGTGCACCACACAGTGCCGTCACAGAAGAGGTAGAAACTCAATCTAAACCAATGGAAGTGGAAGAACTAGACACGTAAACCCAAGAGAAGGCGGTGGAGAAGCAAGTTGATGAGGTTGTAGGCAACAACACTCAAGCCTACATACCACCTCACCAGAGGGCACTTGTGATTATGCCATTCCCAAACAGTCTGAAGGCTACCAAGATGGACAAGCAGTTCAAGAAGTTTCTAGATAACTTTCAGAAGCTGTCTGTGAACATTCCCTTGATTGATGCAATAGAGCAAATACCATCTTATGGGAAGTTCTTGAAAGATATCATTACAAACAAAAGGAAGATTCCATAGTCTGATGTGGTAGTACTCAAGGAACAAGTCAGTGATTTCATTTTGGGCACACTGCCACCTAAAAGACATGATCCAGGGTGTTTCAATATCACATGCTTTATAGGGAAGCCAAAATTTAGAGAGGCTTTATGTGATTCAGGAGCAAGCATCAATCTGATGCCCTTATCTACATTCAAGAAGCTAGGACTCAAAGAAACCAGGAAGAGCATCATGACAATCCAGTTGGCAGATAATTCAGTAGTGACGCCATATGGTATATGTGAGGATGTGATGGTTAAGGTGAACAAGTTTGTCTTCCCTGCAGATTTTGTAGTGATGGAAATGCAGGGCGATCACGACAATGAACTTCTTTTGGGGAGACCATTTCAAGCTACTACAGATATGATACTTGAGATGGGTAGAGGACGTCTCACTATGGGAATCCAAGATGACATGTTTGAGATAAAGATGCTGGAGCACTCTCAAGCTAAGGGAGATAAGGTGCAGTGCAATATGCTTCATCATGTGGACAACAAAATCTTGTTATTTCTAGGAAAGCCATTCCTGGATATGGCCCATGTGATGACTACAGTGGACAAATACACTCCAGCTGTGGACATACTAGAAAACACAAAAGTGCTCTCTCTGACCCAAGCTATGCCCTACCCAAGAGATGATAGGGAGGACTACGACCCAATTGGAAAAGAAGAAGCCATGACTGTTTCTGTGATAGAGTCATCTCCACAGTTACCCTTAGAGGCATGCTTGATAAATAGAATGGAAGGAATCTTAAGCAACAACTATCTGAAGGAGTGCATCTTTCTGTTGAATTCAACACCTTGCTACTATGCGAGGCACTTTGAAGACTTAGGACCGCCACCCCCACCATTGGTCCCATCTCTTTTGAGCCTACCAGAGTTGGAGCTGAAGCCATTGCCCCCACACTTGAAATATGTGTTCCTCGCTGTAGAAGAAAAACTCTCGGTGATCATTTCATATTCTCTTAGTGGTGAAGAGGAGCAACTACTCACTGTGTTGAAGAACCATCGAGCTGCATTCGGTTGGTCGATAACTGATATTAAAGGAATTTCTCCAACCTTATGCCAACATAAGATCCGACTTGAAGAAGGGGCGAAGGTGATTGTACAGCCTCAGTGACGTCTCAATCCAATCATGACAGAGTAGTAAAGAATGAAGTCGTCAAACTTCTATCAGTAGATATAATATATGCTATCTCTGATTCAATGTGGGTTAGTCCCACTCAGGTCGTTCCAAAGAAAGGGTGGATCACAGTCACTACAAATGCAACTAATGAACTGATTTCCACTAGGTTAGTGACATGTTGGCGTGTTTGTATTGATTATCACAGGTTAAATGCAGCCACCCTCAAAGACCATTTTTCCCTACCATTTATTGATCAAATCTTAAAACGTCTATCCGGCCGCTCTCACTTTTATTTTCTTGACATGTATTCTGGGTATAATCAGATTTCTATAGAGCCTAAGGACCAGGAGAAATCCACTTTCACCTGTCCTTATGGTACTTTTGCATACCGCCGAATGCCTTTTGGTCTTTGTAATGCCCCTGCCACGTTTCAAAGATGTATGATCGCCATTTTTTTGATAAGGTAGAGCGGTGTCTAGAGGTTTTCATGGACAATTTTTCTATTTATGGGGAGTCATTTAATGATTTCCTATGAAATATGGATAGGGTGTTGCAAAGATGTGAGGACACTCACCTGGTGCTTAACTGGGAGAAGTGTCACATGATGGTGAGTGAAGGGATAGTGCTTGGATACAAGGTGTCCCATAAAGGCATGGAAGTGGATCTGGTGAAGATTGAGGTTATTTCCTCACTACCCCCACCAAAATCAATGAAGGGAGTTAGGAGCTTTTTAAGATGCGCTGGATTTTATCATCGATTCATAAAAGATTTTTTAAAGATTTCCAAACCTTATCTGAGCTTTTAAAGAAAGACGTCGATTTTTCTTTTGATGAGCATTGTTTGAAAGCCTTTGAAATACTTAAGGAAAAACTGATTTCTGCGCATATTGTGCAGGCTCCTGATTGAAGCCTCTCGTTTGAACTGATGTGTGATGCATCCGATTATGTAGTGGGAGCGGTGTTGGGTCAACGTCGGGATAAAACTCCAACTGTCATATATTATGCGTCGAAAACCTTGAATGACGTGCAGATGAACTACACTACTACTGAGAAAGAGTTGTTAGCGGTAGTGTTTGCCTTTGAAAAATTCTAACAATACCTAGTAGGAGGCAAGGTGATATTCTGGACTGACCACACTGCTATTAAATACTTGTTACAAAAGAAGGACGCCAAACCCAGACTTATTAGGTGGATTCTTTTGCTGTAGGATCTCGATATTGAAATTAAAGACAAGGCATGTGTGGAGAATGTAGTGGCTGATCATCTTTCTAGGTTAGAAAGGTCAGATGAGAGAGATGTTGCTATCCCCATAGTTGAGGAATAGATGAAAAACTGTTTGTGGTTGAAACTAAAGACCCTTGTTTTGCAAATATAGTAAATTACCTGGCTTGTAAGGAGATATCTGCAGATTGGGGTTACTAGGAGAAAAAATGGTTTTTCCATTCTTTGAGATTTTATATCTGGGATGACCCAATTCTTCTTAAACAATGCAGGGATGGGTTGTTAAGAAGATGTGTACCCAAGTGTGAGGTTGAGAGCATCTTATCACACTGTCACTCTCTACCCACAGGTGGGTACCATGCTAGTTCCAAGATTGCTGCTAAAGTCCTGGAAAGTGAGTTTTATTGGCCCACTTTGTTTAAGGATTCTCATAACTATGTTCGTCGTTGTGACGCATGTCAGCGTGCATGTACTATTTCCAAGCGTCACAAAATACCCTTGAATGCGTTTCAGGAGGTTGAGGTTTTTGATCTTTAAGGAATAGATTTTATGGGCCCGTTTGTGTCGTCTAATTCATACATTTATATTTTACTTGCAGTTGATTATGTGTCTAAGTGGGTGGAAGCAATTCCAACCCGCACCAACGATGCGCAAGTAGTGTGCAAATTTGTGAAGGACTACATCTTTTGTAGGTTTGATGTCCCCCACCTAATCATTAGTGATGGTGGCTCACATTTCATTAATAGACAGTTTGGAGCTCTTCTGATCAAATATGGGGTAAAACATCAAGTGGATACTCCATATCACCCACAGACTCAAGGACAGGTTGAGGTGTCGAACAGGGAAGTTAAGAAAATCTTAGAAAGGAAAGTCTCAACTAATAGGACGAATTGGAGTTATGTGCTAAATGATGCAACTTTGGGCTTATAGAACAACTTACAAATCTCCAATAGGAACTACACCTTTTAGGCTGATCTATGACAGTGCATTCCACTTACCTATAGAGCTTGAACACAAATCTAGATGGGCTATAAAGAAATTGAACTTTAACATTGATGAAGCAGGTAGGAAGAGGTTTTTGGAATTAAATGAACTAGATGAGCTAAGGATGAACGCTTATGAAAGCTCTAGGATATATAAGGAGAGGACAAAGAAAAATCACGATAGACACATTCTAGATAGGGTGTTTCTCCCTGGTCAGAAAGTTCTCCTTTTTAATTCTAGGTTGAGATTGCATCCAGGCAAGCTGAGGTCCAAGTAGAGTGGACCATTTGTGATTGACAAAATTCTTCCCCATGGTGCTGTGAACATCATAGATAGAAATAGGTCCTTCTTTGTTAATGGCCAAAAACTAAGCACTATTTTGGAGGGGAAGTAGAGCCACGAATAGAGGAGGTGCAAATTTGCACCATTCCATAGATTTCTTGCTCTACACACCGTCTAGTCTAGGACGTTAAATAATGCGCTTATTGGGAGGCAATCCAACCTTTATTTTCTTTGTTTTATGCTCACTTTGCGTTTTTAGTTGGCACTTTATTGATTATTTTTGTAAAAATGGTACCTTGACTCATTTTGTGGAGTGTGCAGAATATCCAGGTCGGTACCACTGAGTCTATCAGTCGGTGGTACCGAGAAGGGGTTAGTGTTTTGAGTAGAGTAGTAGCAAAACTTGGTGCTACCGACCATGAATGTCGGTACCACCGAGCCTCTGAAGATTTTTTGAAGGCTCACTGATAAGGACTCGGTATCGGTGATACCGACTTCTGGGCACTCCCAGGTTTGGAACACCAAGTCCAATTTCTCGAAAGAACTGACAGCTCAAAAATCTCAGTACTACCGACCTTGCATGTCGGTACTACCAACAACCATGTTAGCGATCCAGGCAAATGAAGATCCAACTGCCACAACATAATTAATCCAATGGTCGGTGGCACCGATCTGCGACATACGTCGGTAGCACCGATGTGGGTCAATCCACGCCAAGTCAGCCAATCGTAAGCATCGATACGACTGAGCCCCAGATTGTGCTACTCAATTCGGTGCCATCGACTTAGAAGTCAGTGGTACCGACTCTGTCGCGAGGAGTTATAAAAGGAGGGGTGATGGAGCCATTTTCTTCACACTTTCAACTCCCACTCCTCCTATACTTCAGAGCAGGGCTACACCAGATGCCAATGGTCTTCTTTTATCTTCCATTCTCCTAACCCGCTTTCTCGCATCCATGACATGGCTCGTAGAAGAGGTGTTGTTCCCCCGTAGGGTGAGTTGGTTCCCCGACCAACTCGCATCTGACATCCATCTATAGAGATTAGGCATCTCTATGAAGAGTTGTAGACAAGGGAAGTCATCCCAACCAGATATGGCGATCGCACGTTGATCAAGATGGTGGGTTTTACAGAATACATGCAATGGGTATGCCAGTAGCAGGCCATGGAGGGAGACAATCCCTTCTTTAGCGAATGACAGACCTACCCAGACTTAGCCTTGGAGTTCTTGGCATCGCTGGGCGTCCTCATCACCCCCGAACAGAAGAGGAGGCGAATGGCGGGAGGGCAAGGTCAATTTTCACATATTCAATAATAGCTACTCCCTCACGCTACGTGCTTTCAATCATATCTTCAACTGGGCTCATGTCCCAGAACGCTTAGCGCCATCAGATTTCGATTTTGACCAAGCCTGGGAGCAGCTAATTGAGGTTCCTGCGGGATTCCGCATCAACTAACACATTAGTTCTGTGACTGATATTGATCATCCATTTGCTCGTATGCTGCACCGTCTGTGTCAAAATCATCTTTTCCAGGTCCGGGCAAGCATAAGGGAAGGTCCAGAGGCAGGACCTTTACTTTCTATATCGACTACTGGAAGGGGAGACAGTCAATTTTGGATCCTTTCTGTTGCTCCATATGCTTTCTGTGAGGCACAACATAAGAAGGAAGATGCCGATCCTATTTGGGGATCTAATCACTCCTATCGCTCTGTACTTGCGTCTTGATCTATCCACTGTTGAGCCATTGGAGGATAATACAAAGTTGGACCTCCGTCATTTCCAAAAGCCACATCTTCTCAGGTATCATCATGATGTTCTTTATGCATATTGCAATCACCGTGGCATCTTTTGGGAGAGGAGGCTACCCGACCCTATCTTCAACGTATGTGGGGTGGACCATCTCAGATGGCCACTGAATGAGGGAGAACATGAAGATCCACCTAGAGCGGTAGCTCAGGGCGTGGCGACAGAGACGTCGTTGAGGAGGTGGAGCCTCCCATCCCCATGAGCAGGAGACTGGTCCCGTGCAAACGGGCCCACACATATGCTTCCTTGACTTCCTCGGACCCACCACCTTCCCAAGAGGAGCATGACTCGTACAACATGTAGGGCATGTACGGGATGCTGTAGCAGATTCAGATCGGCTAGCAGCAGCACCAGGAGGCCCTAGCCGGCGTGCGAGATATACAAGGGTAGCTGTACTAGAACCAGCAGGTGATCTACGAGAATGAACACCTTCTCTTGGCTAACCAAGAGAATGTTCATATGCGCCTGTAAAGGATGGAGCAATACCAACATCCCTTCTTTGACAACTACTTGAACTGTGGATACTACGGGGAGTACCCACATCCACCGTCGATGCCTCCTACAAATCATTCTTTCCAGGGGATGTTTCCTCCCCATGACCCAAACATGCCACCTCCACCATTCTGATTCAGGGTACCATTTTTCCACCTCTTAGGTGAGTGTATTGACTATGAGGACATAGTCATATTCAAGCTTGGGGGGGTGCTGGAACATCATTCTATCCTAGTTTATTTTCTCTTTTACCTTTATTTTCATTTGCCATTTTTAGTTGTTTGTTTCATTTTTAATTGTGCAAGTGTAAAATCCACATCTATCTAGTGTAATCGTGGAGTCTTAATTGCATGGTTTCAATCTCGAGTGTTTGTACTTTCCATGGTGTTTAATAAAATGAAGGTCATGTCCTTAAAAGCTTAAAATGCAAAATCCTATCATAAAACCACTTAAGGAAGTGTTTGGATTAGTCAACATCAGGATTTAAGACATACATGAAAATCTAAATCAACTTGGGAATGTGAATAATGAGGATATTGAGCCTAAGATGACCAAACCATAACGCGATCTTAAATGAATATATGAGAAAGAAACCTTTAGATCACCTTAAACACATGTCATTAAAGAGGGACATATCATAATATAATGAAAGACAATGTCTCTTAGTTGTGTGATTCCATCTATTCCATCCATTCATTTTGACTCACCACCTCATAAATTCTTGAGTACTCCAAGTCATTTCCTTTGATTGCATCACATAGCGCAATAGGGACATATTGGCTAGTTTGCTTGCATTTGAAAAAAAAATATACTACATTTGTAGACATTAATTATTTTGCACATCGTCTTGGCTTGCATGACCTAATTCATATAGTTGCATACATTTCACCATAGCATGCATATTTCCTTTGTCATGTGGATCTCAAACTCAAGGGCATGAAGAATAATGCGAAAAAAAACAATTTTAATAGTTGAATGAAAGCAAGTGGCACAAAGTGAGGCTTGCTGAAGAAATGATGATAAAATTCAAAAGAAAAGAAAAGAAAAGTTGAAGTATGTTCTACATCATGTTAATGAAAAAGAGTATAATCCACATGTGCAAATATTTTGAGTTGAAGAGAAATTTCTCAAGTTATTCTACATGCATCATCTCATGAAAGAAAGAAGAAAAAAACAATTTTAGGAATTAGGATTCATGCATTACATTCTTTTACACCCTTATAGGTTCATTCTTTTTATGCATAAATGGCTTGAATGTACTCATGAGTTTTCAGTTACCACCCATCTTTCACCCTTAATTGCTCTTATTGGTAGGCCACCCCTAATGAATTATCTCCTCCTACATGCTTATATGGAGACCTACTTCTAGTTAATTGGTAGCTAGGAAAGAGCAATTTAGTGTAGGGAATCACGCAATACAACAAGCGAATTCCTGAGTAATTATGATGTTAACTGCTTTCTTGATGGTGTCATTGTCTAATAGTGGACATCTCTTATGGAAGTTTTTGGTCACTTTAGAGCAGTTATCGGTTCAGTGGTCAGTGGAGGCCAGTTCGGGGCTTGCTGGGTGGAGTTGTTTGAGAGGAAAATGTATGTGTTTTATCCTTTTGCTGACTTTTGTCAAACAGATCCGAGAGAGTGTTGCTCGAGGAAGAGCAACGTTTAAACTTAGGGGAGTTTGATGCATGTGTTTTCAGTCATTATTTTAGGCTTATTTTCACTTATTTTCATGTGTAGTTTGGGCTTTTATTTGACCTATTACGCATGGATTGTCATTGATAGCCTATATTTCCTTGAATGCATCAAATTATGTGATTTCAACAATTTTTGCTAGCATTTTACGCATTCTAAGTGCTTATTATGCTTTTATGTGATTTCAGGTACAAGGCAGTTCTACACAGCTCGATGCTACCAACCTTGCAAGAGTCAGTGGTACCGACTTACCCTCAGGGAGGCACCTGAAGACCAGCAATATCGCAGTGCTACCGAAAGCAAAAGTCGGTGCTTCCGAGATGGCATCAGTGAGCCTAGCTTGAAAGAAGAAAACTCGATCCTACCGCACCGAGTTGAGGTCAGAGAGGCTGTTCGAAATCACAAAAAGTCAGTGCCATTGAGACCCAGTCGATGGTACCGACAGGATGAGGATCGCGCGGCTTAACCTAAGTGATTTGGTACTACCAACGCCTCTAGTCGATACTACCAAGTCAGCCCGATCATGCTGACCGCAGATCTATTCTAATCTGATGGTGGACGTAATTTTAGATCCTAAGTGATTTCTATGACTTAGGGGGACTACGGCCAGACCTAAGGGAGGCCTTGTTTTGATCATACGGCTACCGAAGAGAGAGAAGAGAAGGACAACAGACCGAACACTTCACCAAAAAAGATTCAAGCACCTACAGAGGACAGTTCTGCAGCTAGAAGACAGCAGAATGCACGTGCTATGAAGGGGATCATCCGTACGGGCAAAGATCCAGGGGTTACCTTAGTTTCTACTATGTTTCCCATGTTTTTCTTCTTCCCTTCTACATGTTTTGTGATGAAAACCATGCAAGGCTAAAAGCATGTGTTCTTTAGGATCCGGGAGTAGCCTGGATATACACTGCAATTGATTTTTATGCATTAATAACAAGTTATCTCTTTATTTATGGATATAATCCTATAAAAGTTTCATGTTCCTTTCATGCTTGATCACCATGAATGGATTACTAGATGCTTGGTCATCTCGGGAGAGAGATTAAGGGTTGGAAAGTAGAAGATTACTCGTATATTACACCCTTTGGGAAAAGTGGAGAATATATGAGAGGAGAAACCCAGAGTATAAGTATAAAGCACCTAACTAATCAAACCAATAACCACAGGAGTGGGATTGGCATTAGATTAGGTAGTGAATTACACTGTGGGTGTAGGTAATTCTGGCTACAAGATCCTTATCCAGGGATTGAGATATTAGATATTAGTGTGTGGGATTGATTGTAAGTGATATCTGTGGTGAAACCACCTCCTAAAGAACTGATTTTCTTTCTAATTTTATTCAATCTTTAATTCCTTTACTTTAGTGTTCCTACAATTCAAACAACCATCACCGACCTAGCTGATTGATCTGTAGTTAGTAGTAGTCTTCTGGATAAATGTGTCCCTGTGTTCGACTTGGGCCTTACAGGGCCTTATTACTTCGATACGTACACTTGTGTATTGCACACATGTTATACGTGTGTCACTTCACAATAATATATAAATATTAGTAAATTGTAAGGTCTAAAACAACTGTAAGTACACATGAATGTACTTATAGGTAGAATAACTATGTAAATTCAAATATTAAACAATGAATTAGTAATGTTATTATTGTATTATTAGAATGTTTAGTTTACTAGCTCTTCCCCTACCACTAACTTAACATCACATACACATAAATATGAGTGTTTCAAAAATATTATATGACTTGATAATTATCTTGACCTACATCAACCTATATTGAAGTATATGAATTATTTTGCTCTAGTATGGAACTATGTTGATTTAGATGGACTAATAGAACAAGAATATATATTGAAAGAATATTTAAATAATAGAATGATTGCATATCCTATAAATAATGTTTTTAAGTTACATTATAATGTATGCTATATGTTATATGTGAAGTTACAAGATCTCCTACATGCAAGTATATAGTAAGTACATGCTAGTGTACATATACACATTTGACTAACTATTTATACAATTATGGAAGAAATTTAAACTCTATATCCTTAATTTTCTCATACAATGATAAAAAATATAATATATTATGTTTATATATGGGTTAGTCAAAAACCTATAAATGACTATAAAAAATAGATGAATAATACCCCCAACAAAGAAAACACATAATATTAAACACTATTCAAGACAACGAAATGGTTCCAAGCCAATAGCAACTAATGTTGTTCTACATTTGTAGATATCTCTATTATCTATTCCTAGAACTGAATACTTAAAATCCTTGTATTTTGTATCAACGTACATAATTTTTATTATATTTGGAATACTTATTCTCTCTTGAAAGCATGCACGATATATAGGTTGGTTGGTATATTTTTTTTTAAACTTTAGTCTTCCTCTTTGAAATCTATGAAAATTTATTTTTTAAAAATACTAGCACATTGTTGAAACGTTAAAGAAGGACAGGTTAGTGCCCGTTAGTTTAGTAGAACTATGCTTCCATGCCTCTATGAAGGGTTAAAGGAGAAAGGGTCCCCCAGTATACTAAAAAACTTAGTTTTTGTGTTGTTGTTCTCCGTAGGAGAGAACACTTGGCTTCCCCAACAACAAACATTGACATTTTCTATCTATTTGAAAATTTGAACTACTACTTTCAAAATTTGATATTGATCTTATTGACATTGAAAACCCTATTTTCATTTGATACTTGTCTATATTATTTATTATTTATATTTTGTCATAAAAATCATTTGTTGCTAGGTTCATACTTTTACTTTTAAAATATAATTTTTGTACAAGTCATTTGACTGACCCATATTTCCCTTCTTGGGATCCATGTGCGGTTTTATTCCCTCTAAGAATTATATATAGGTAATCAAAGCAAGACCAAGAAGAGATTGTACGAGTGCCCTCTCTTAGAAGATGAAGATTAGATTAGATAAAACTTATTTATTAATATTAGATGTATATGTATATTTTATAAGAACACCATGTACTCTAAGAAAATTATATGAATGAAAAAATTGTTTGTATATTCTGATGATTTTTTGTAAATATATAATCATAAAGATTGGGTCTTTGCAATATGATATTAGAGCCTATAAATAATTGAAAATCATGCATATATACTAGATTAGAGATAAATTCTCGTCAGACAATAGTTAAATAAACTCTATAACATTAGTATGACCTAATCCATATGCCTAAAATTCTCTTAGAGTGTACTAGTGACTTGGAGAACTCATAATCATACCATATCCAATTACTATTGTCATCTCATATACATAAAACTTGACTCCTTACTATGGACTTCTATGCATGAACCACTCATAAGTGTAATTCCAATCGCAAGTTTTGGATATGATGCCATAGTATCTTAACAAAGTGGATATATCACCCTAGAATCCTACTATATGAAAGGTGGATAATTTTAGTAATATGATAGTTGAACATTGCATTTTATTTGTTCATTATACATTGCTACTTTCAATTATACTACTTGTTCAAACTTCCTATCTAAATTTCAAAAGAATTTTGTTGAGATTGCATGTCCTTATATTGCCTCATACTAACCAGTATCACCCTATTTAAAGTTTTTATGATCCCTTAATATTCATGTTTTTGATAAAATGTAATTTTATCATTTAAAAACAAGATGGACTATATTCCAATGAGAGCACTAACTTTTCCAGTGAGAATCATTTTGGGGATGAGATTGCATTCCTAGGAGGGAAAGGAAGTAGAGACTTATTGGATATTTATTTTAATTAGAGTATTTCTTATTCACCTACTTAACTATTAGACACTTGATTTCATATGCTTATTTTTTATGTAGACGTTCCTATTTTCTTGGTAATATAAATTAATTCATGATGTTTTTTCATATTGTAATGTAAAAAAATGACATCTAGTAATGCCTCGGGCTGAATAAGGTTTCCTTATTTGTAAACCCTACTATGTATACATACTTTCCAATTATAAAATTGACTTATTTAGTGTATATGTCACCTTTTTTTTAAAATATGCCTCATGATCCTACTATTATAAAATGTAGACTAAATGAATAAACATATATATTGAGTAGAAATAAATCTCATGATTTGCAAGATTTTTCCTACATGAATATAAGTTTTACTCATATGTACATCACTTCATATCTTTGACAATTTCTTGCTTAAAAAATTACACATGAAATAGATTAGCTTGTAATATTATGTGGTTACCTTGTAGTTGACATTTCTTTATAGATTTGTGACATTGAATTAATTTTTTTATTATTTAATTAATAAATTAATTTTGTTCATAGAAATAAATTACTTGATAGTTAAATTTTATACACTCTTAAAGGTTCTCATAAATAAAGTTTAAGGTTAATTTGTATGTAGACTTTTATATTAAATATATTATTAAAAGTACAACATCATCTATCGATCAACTGCTTCAATAGGGCAAACTGGATTTTGAGGATGAAATTTCCTTTAATGGTGGTAGATCTGTAGCATGCTAAAATTTAGAATGACAAAACTAAGTTCAGATAATAAAACATAGTAACTCGTGACTTTGTTTTAGGTTCAATAAAAATTTAATAATTGATATTTGATATGGCTAAATGTGCGATTGATTTTAATATGATTGTACAACGACATATACATGTAGGGATGTAAATAAGTATGATATGGTGTGGCTATGGTCATATCCATAACCGTAATCATTTAGTTAAGCGGGTATGGGTAATGATATATACCTACTTTTTTAAAAGCTTTTTTCAAAAGATATACCCGCGCCATTACCCATATTCACATAACCACAAGGTATATGGTCGAATAAGTTGGTATACAATTATGGATAAGCTTGCTACAATAACACACTAAAAACTTAGAGATACAACAAACTACCACATTAATTGGTTGATATTGGTATGATTATGACGTCAAATATATTCAATTTTATGTAAATATATTATTTGATCAAAAAATAATATGTCACCTTAAAATGGACAACTGAAACGAGCATGTTGATACAACTAAATCAAAATAAGAAAAAGAAATGATAATTGTTGTCTCTATTGGTGAATATTACATAGTTTGATTATTTTATTAATAGAATTATACACTCAATGTTGATTTTGAGAATTATGTTGGCTTGCTTTCAGACTGGGAGAAAAACTACAGCCAAGAATATGTAATATATCTTAAAACTTGTTATGAAGGAATATCATTCAAGACAATGAGGAAAGAGGAGAAAAATGAGAGAATGAATATATGTCTTTAATCTAATGAAATGTGCATGTGTGGATATGAAGGATCTTGAGGTTCAATAGATTTTTTTATTTTACTATTGTTAGGTACTTATATTTACTAGATCTGAGTGCTAAGATATGAACCATTACATCCTAATATAAACTTTTACTAATCTAAGGTACCTATACATGGCATATGTGAGTTCTACAATATGCACCATTACATTCTAAAATAATTTATTTATATCAAAAATATAATAAATGGATATATGGGTATACATGGTATGGGTACATACATAACAATAATTGTACCTAGTGAGAGGAAGATACACGGGTATAACTTATACTGTATAAGGGTAAAGGGTTACATGGCTATTAAAATTTATACCCATAACGTGTATAAAGGGTAGAGTTTTAGGGTATGCGGGTATACCCATGTCCATTTACAACCCTATACATGGCTGAATATAGAACTGTTAATAATGTCGTGAATGGGTGATATAAGAATAACAAATATGAAAACTCGAACCTAAGTAAAATAATTAATTTAAAATAAATCCAGTTGAAAATCACTTACATATCAAGTTAGAAGACTAAAGTATGTTTATGATAGTAATTATTGTAACAAAAGGTAGAAATCAACTTCAATGTTGTGATGACTATATTGTAAACTAGCACAGTAAGTGGGTGTAGATTTTTTCCACAAAAAACAAACCCTAAAATAATGAGTGTATTTATCAATTAAATGACCATTAATAAATTAGTAAAAATTGATGCATTTACACCCTAGTAAAAAAATAAGGATACCAATTATTTAACACACACACAGACATATATATATATATATATATATATATATATATATATATATATATATATATGAAAGAAAAACTACCAATATACCTCATGATACTTATAAAAATATAATGGTGAAACATGAAGATCATTAGCTATACTTCTGGTTATGCAAAATAATACCTAATTACTAAGTATTGAATCCTTCTTTAATGTTTTGTATCCAAAATATAATCTCCATGTAAATTCCATCATGGTAAACAATGGTGCTCTCCTCAAGGTCTCTTTAAGTACTACAAATAAATAATATGTATAAAAGTGCTTGGAATAAAATATATAACAATTACTCTTTTTTGCATTCCACCCACACAAACATCAAACTGCTTTATATGCAACCATTTATTCCCTTATTGTTGAGCTTCTTACATTTTCTTCTTTCATCTTTTTTATAAATGATCCACACCATGAAACGACTAGTCTCCTTTATTTTAAGCATGCTTGATGTTTGACCTTCTTAGTAGTTGGACTTAATAAAGGAAAGCTATAATACCACCCACATCACAATAAGAAATTAAGGTAATTTAATGATATGGTTTGAATATATCTGTAAAAGTAATTAACTATATATTCTTGAAATAATTTTCATCCATGATTAGTGTTTTAACGAATATTACTATCATATACGAGTCTATATAAATTGAGAAATTGTCTGATAAATAAAACTTGATATTAATTAAGGACCCCATAATCAAAGGCTTGAGTGATAGTTAATATAATATAACTTTTTATTACATAAGATCAAGACTCATGTTGTGTATGTAGTTACATGAAAGTTTATTGCATTTCATAATGAGAAAGTATTTGGGATAGTCATCAAAACTTACATATGTGTTCTCTTCCCCAAGAGAACGGATCTACTGCAACTTGTTTGGGAGGGTTCACGCTACTCTTGATTTCAACATTCTACATGTGTCCTTGCAGATGCAAGCGATAAGTCTGGATTAATTTTGTTTGACACATGGTATTATCTGCTATTGGGTGTAGATTTCTCCTTGATGGAACAAGACCAGTAGATCCTAGAGCTTTACCCAATGCCAACCACAAAATCCATCTCAAAAACTCAAATAACAATTGATAGGAACGACCTTTATAAGAAGTTTGAAAACCAAATCAATAATAGCACTTAATTCATCTCATGAAAATCTTAGACTTATGTTACTTACATCCATGCTTCCTCAACATTATGTAGAAATCCCACAACCTACATAATCCCCAACCATCGAAACACCAGAAAAAAGATGAGATATTCTAGTTTGAATTCTACAAATCTATCTCATGATCTTAAATTCATCTTGCCATCCCTCATAGAAACGATCATCACCAATCATTCAGTCTGCAATACTTTACATTTACACATTTGACAACGTGTTATACAACATTCGAGCATTATTAATTTGTCTTTTTTTGGGAAGCATTCTTATGATGCCTCATACCCAAGACCACCTCCACTCACTTCCAGGGAAACCCATTGGTGAGGTGGTTTTTGGACTTTGTCAGTAACATCGATCGAGAATCCATAACAAAACTAATTTTTATCAGCCACTGGTGAGTTAACTATATGTCTATAATATTCTAGAAACTCAATAACAAAATGTTAAATCTGATCATAGGAAGGAATGTTAACATCAATTTTGATAATTATTGTTACATGGCTATATGTATAATCTAATCAATGAATTCCTTCACAATAATGTATGAATGCTAGTTTAGTGTAAGGTTTGAAACAACTATAAGTACACACATGAATCGTGACAACCTGACTTTTCTCTATCCTATCTTGTACCCTTTATCTCTCATCAATCGACCTCCTAGTCAATTCAATGTCAATTCTAAGGTCTGATGGTTGTGGGACTCCAATTTAGTCACATCAATGTTCTATTTTACTAAATGTGACATCAATTTGTACTTTTGAACTAAATATCATTCTTTAACATGCTACCATCTTGGACGATTTATTGAACCTCATTAATATTATGACATAGACCTTTAATAAATATCATGTTGTAGAGCTCTCAATTATCTATCCAATGACACAAAAATCATCCCAATCAGACTTATAAATCACTCATTATGATTGTTTGAATATCCGTAAGTTTTATCTTAGATTTAGTTGATTTTTTGTCTTGTTGTGCCCAATTGAGAGCGCATAACCCTATTGGTGCCTCCTCCTCCTTTGCCACCTCAACCTTTTCCCCTTTGGTTTTCTCAGCCCTTCCACACTTGGGATCTAGGTCCATGATTCACCCCATCTGATGGAACAGTTGACGACCCTTCCCTTACCTCTGTACAGGGGTCGGCGGAGGTGGCCCTACTGCCACCTATCACCCCAGGGTGCCCACCAATCTTCTGCACTTCTTGCATCTTTAGAGAAATTGAATTGACAAAACCCCTTCCTGCATTCTTCTTGCTTCCCCCATAATTTTGGTCTCTCCCAAGCCCTAGCTCGCCTCTCTTCCTCACTCCTTTCTCCAGCCCATGCAGCGCCACCTCCATGGAGGGGGTCAAGTTACCCCACCCAGTGGTTTGTGCATCTAGATAAGCCCTCCGTTGCCATCCCGGTGACATGGCGGTGCCAGACAGCTAGCATGCAGATCCGCCTGAGCCCAGAAACAAGTGCGCCACGGTCTTCGACAAGCCACTCGCATGGCGGCCGAGATGCTACACCCAGGAGTTGCCTAGGGAGTGTGACGAGCATCAGACTGTCCGATGACTAGGGTAGTAGTGGCCCCGATGACGCCAACACATGCACTTCATTATGCTTTGATCTGAGTAAAGCTGACGTGGCTAAATGACCGGAAACCATGTTGGCAAGGAGTCGCGGCCCACCGAGTACGAAATGATGGCAAGCGGTGAACGACGTCCCTCAGCCACCATCAGTGGTGAAACCAACATGTGAGTGGCCAGACATCAGTGGCTAAGAGGGTGGCATACGTGACCAATGGATCTACATCGAATGGCCCCAAGAGGTGCATGATTTAAATGTAACCCCCTCCCCTCTTAATAAATTTCTAGATGTTGATGTATGAAATGCATATCTCCCTCATCCCTTGGCCAAATAATGCATGATTATATACCAAATTGATCGTCTTGATGAGCTCTAGACAATGACCATATTTTTAGACTCTAAGTCTTCTTCTAATTCTTCTAATTTTCTAAAAATATGAACTTTGTCTATGTTGACCATATTTAATACATGTATGATTAAAGATTGGATCTTGATGCACAATTACCCCCTAATACCTAAATTACTAGATTTGATGTAATCTTGAACTCAATGCAAACCTTAATCACCTTTGTGGCTCTTTGGTTGACCTTGATGCACTAATGTGACTTGTTCTTGAAGTTTGATAATTAATTTTGATCAAAGCTGTTATTTTTCATCAATATGATCTCAAGTCTCTCTCTAACATTGAAATTAATAAATTATATATCTGCATGACTCTTATATATGTCCCTAATACCCCCTTTTTCTATATTTGTTTCATGTGCGGCCTAATGCATATTTATGTCCCTTTGATGGTGATGCATGTTATACATTGATTCAAATGATATCGTTGATCATTTTGATGCATCAGATCATATTATACATTTTGAATTAGTAAGCTTATGATGGGATGTGACCTTGTCTAGGTCCAACCCCCTTTGAGAAGCAATCGTGTATGTGACCCTACTGCACCCATTCCAAGTTCTTATGTGACATATTTGACTTGATTAATGCTCTTGTGTTCTATTTTCTTAATGTGGGTCTCAATCTTATTTTGCTTCACCATTCTCAAATCAAGGATTTCCCTAATATTTGTGACCTCTTTTGATGTGAATGGTTCACCTAAGTCATACGTTGAATCTATAAGCTATGCATGTTGAAATGTTTAATATAATGATGAGCCTCACGAAGATAGACCTAGGTGACCATCCACCCATCTTTACTTTTTCTCCTTGTCCTTATCTTGTTGACTCAACCATCTTGTATGATTGGTTCTCATATCTTGATGACACTTGACCTTGATTTCTATATTATGAGTTTTTTGATCCCAAAATGTACATGATGAACATGAATCTTGTAATGATCATCTATATATATATATATATATATATATATATATATGCATGGAACCTCAGAATGACTTGAAACTTGAACCACGACTTCATGATGATCCATAAATTAGTAAAAGATCATATAATGTACCAATAACTAACCTTGAACCTAGTTTGGCCAAAAACCCTAAAATAAAGCTAGTTAGGGTTAATGATGAGAATCTAATGCATACATGTAATCTTATTCTTAATCAGATATGGATTGTGTTCTAGATGATCAAGGATAGGTTATGAAATCTCTGAAATTAGGCATGGGCTCTAAATAATTATACGTTTATAGCTTTCTTGCTTAAAATGTAATATATATGTATGCTTGTTTGCATGCTCAAATATTGTCATGTAGTATTCTAGTATTGTACTTGATGTTTATAGCATGCCATTGTTTTAAAACTTGCAAACATAATATAGAAACTCCCTTATACAAACCTTGTGCACCTGCCTATATTCTTGTGGTAAGGACATGAGGCTGGGAGTCCTACTTGAGTTGTCAAGATAGGGCGGATAAAGGGTTAGCTAATCTTGAGCTCCCTTATGAACTAATCCGATGGGAAGTAGTCAAAGGCCTTATGATATATGATGTAGTTGGTATAATTGGAGTAAAATGATATAGAACGTGGGCTCTCATTTTGCTAAATGTTTAACTTGTTTATTCTTATTTGTCTACTTTTGCAACTCTTTTTAAATTATGCAAAGCTTATGTATATGTATCTTTTAGCCCTGTATTCAGCACCTTGTGTGTTGACCCACATTGTTTCACATATTTTTATAGGTTCAAAGATGGCTAGAAGTTGATGGGCTTGGTGAGCTATGTCAAGTGTACTTATTGTAAGATCCCCAGTTTACATGAGCATACTTGTACAATTTGACCCTTGAATATGTAACTGAAATCATGTAATAAGTCAATGTTATTATTATTTATACTTGTGTATTGTTGAGAATAAGTTGGTACTTGTATCTTGTTATTTATTCATGTATGATGAGCTTTTACACTTCCACATTCACACTTTGATAATACCATGCTAGGGATGGACAACTAGGTAATATATCCATTGACTTTCTAGTCATTTGGAGTTAGGATTTGGGTAATAAATAGTTTTATGATAGATGCTATCAGAACCTAAAAAATAACTATACCAAACATCGCTCACAGAAACACAAACCAAACATAACCTTACATCTCAAACTTAGAAACTTAATAAGTTATCCTTTTTGGACTAAGTTTGACTTAGCATTTAGGTAAGAACCTAGATGTTCTAGAAGTAGATGTAAACTTGGGTAATCCCTAGAACCCTTTCTTTTCTCCTCTTGTAGTATGGGTTGTAGGTTCAGGAGTGTTACAACCCCAATTTTTGGGTTCATCTGGTGAGAAATGTAATTTCTCATATTAAAGATAATTGAACAAAGAATGGTATAATTTGTTTTGAATATATGAATTTTGTTTACAATAGCCTTGATGTTTGTGTTGTGGGCTTTATTGGCTATTGGGCCCAAATAACAAAGAAAATTCAATTAGTAATTGAATAATTGAATATTTGAATAAAGGGAAATATGGAAACCTCTAGAAGGCACATCCAAAGAGGATTTCGTGCCTCTTGGGTTCCTTGGGTTCCAAGGAGTCCAAAGTTGCATAGAGAAGGCAATAAGAAAAGAAAAGTTTAATGAAGTATTTCTTTATTAAGAAATAAATTGAAAATAATGATAAAATGTGGAAAATGAGTGGAAAGAGGCATAAATGAGATTTCTTGGTGAAATTTTGTATCCATGAGGTTGCTAATATTAAAAAAGAATGCCAATGAGGAAAATAAAAGAGAAATAAAGAGAAATCCTCAAAAAGAGATATTTTTAATGAGAAATAAACAAGATAATGTGAAATCATGCATATAGATGCATCTAGAAGGATAATAAGTATCCTTAAAAAGTAATTTCGAAATAATAGAGTTTCTTGGGGTACAAGGAGCCCCAATGAAGGAAGAGGAAAGAGAAAATATCGATAATGTCAACTAAGAAGATAATATGATTCTTAATTAATGAATTTCATGGTATTATTAAAAAGGAAGTAATTTCTATTAAAAGAAAATAGAAATTCGTGCTAATGGATTAAAGAGCAAGAATAAAAGAGAATGAGTGTGAGGATTTTTGAAATTCTAATATCTCAAGAATAATGAATATCAAAAGGTCATTTAAGAGAAAGAAAGAGACTTGGTTCTCATTGAAGGAATATGATTCCAAATAGGAGAGGACTTGTTTCCTCTTAGATGATCGTAGGGCGTGGATATCCACCCCTATATAAAGGGTAGAGACCCTGGTTTGAGTTTAAGATGGCATCTCACGCAACTCTCTCCTTTCTCCTTCTTCCTTATGTGCAAACCCTAGTGAGGAGGGTGGTTCGAATCCTAGGACAATATGGGGCCGTGGGGGAGTTACGGCAGACGTGTGCTGCTCTCACGAGGCTAAGGAGAAGCTCGTTGGACTTCCCTCCAATCTTGCTTGAACGCCGCAACAGCAGCACGACTGCTTGACGGCCGTATCTTGTAGGCTCGCGCAGCCCAAACCAGCCATGCTGGTCACGAGCGGGGCGGCGCCCCAAGTACGGCAGGATGTGGCAGAGGTAGGATGACAGGTCTGGTGGGTTTCATGCCTGGAAGAGATGGGAAACGATCTCACAATCACTGCAACACAGCCATAAATTGCAGGTCCGGTGCTCTGCACCCGACCATCCGGGCCATGGCTTGGCGCTTGGGTGGCTGCGATGGAGAGTGTCGGAGGCAGGGAGGCAGTCCCCAGTGCTCTTCAGGTCCAGGAGGGGGAAGAGAGGCCACCCCAATCGCGACTAGGGCTGCGATCGACGACCAGGTCGGACAGCGCAAGGTTGAAGATAACCTGGATTCACATTGGACCGAAACACCCCTCTGGCTTGTAAAGGATCGACCACTTAAGTAAGGGCATAATCGTAATTTGGTTCTAATTTCCAAAGCAAGCACGTTGCATGGAAAGAGGCGACGTGGCATCCCCTAATTGGCCGAAAAGGTAATTCCTTTATTAATTCATAATTAAATATTGGTAACTCCGATTAGGACAAGTAATATATGAAAATTGATCCTCAGAACGAGAGGAACACAAATAAATTATTGTTGAAGCCTAATTTTGCTTTCTATTAAAAAGTATATCAAAATTCTATCTTTAATAGTTTAATCAATGAAAAACCCTAACCTTTGATGATTAATGAATTAGAAAAGGGTTATGTGAGTGTTTAAAATAGATATTAACCTGTTGTTTATAAAAAGGGCATATTAGATCTAATAGGATGATCTTCATGCGTAACTTGATTAATTGAGAGTTCCATATGATTTAATGAACCTTTAACCCTAACTGTGTAATTATGATCCTTAATGATTTTAATTGGTAAAATTCATGTACAAAGTTGAGATATGATGGTTCTGATATATTTTGAGCATTAATGTTCCTAATTAAGGATAAAAACCCTAAATGTAGCAATTAGGGTTTTCTCATGAATAAAGGGTAGTATTTATGGTAAATAGAGTTCATATGTGATTAGACCATAATGAACTTTGAATTGATGATAAATGAGTATAATGATCTTGTCATGGATTAAAAGGATAAAAATAGTAGCTTTAATGAAAAAGAAGCTTAATGAAATTAATTAATGATTAACGTGCCTTTAATATGGAAATATGTTTATATGTTGTTGTTACGATAACCTTAATGTTGAAGAATAGATGAGATAATTATGGTTTATGAGTAATGGCATACAATTAGGGTTTAATATGGTAAAAGATGAAGGGAAACCCTAATTGCAAAATGAAACCCTAAAATGGATACAAAAACTCTAGAAAGTGAATCCAAGTCAATAAAGTAGATTCTTGATAAAGTGTGTAATAAATAGAGTACATATTCTTTTTAGGAATTATGTGATTATTGAATTGCTTGCATGGATTGCATTCTTGGTTGGATTTGCTTAATGCTTGTGAAATCATCAAATCAGGTATGTGGTTACGCTTATGAATAATCATTTTAGTTTCACGATGATTTTTGAACATGTTTATCGGTTGCATGAAAATAACTGTTGGATGCTTTTATTTCATGCAACTATAGAGTGACTATGACTATCACTATGAATATACATGTATAACTGGCTAGATCCGAGTCCACCTCTGTGACTTGTAAAGGCTAAAAAGGGGTAACCTAGAGTAAGGTCTAGGTTATCGTGGGTTAGAAATTGGGCTACCAAGTGTAGTGCCATGAGACCCATTAGCCTTCCATGAGTTAAGGAGTGGGCTACTTACTAGTAGTGCCATGTGACTCAACCCTAGAAACTGGTTCACCTATAGGTGGGACCATGAGGGGTTTAATGGGGATCTACCATAAGGAAGGTAGTATCCCGATCCACTGCAGGGATATCACAAATGATATGGTACTCATGGATCACAGAGTTATATTTAAAACGTAATCTTGGTTGTAAATGATTAATTGAATGAATACATTGTTATCATAGTTGCACGTTTATTGTTTCCCCCACATACCAGCTTCGGCTGACTGATGTTTTGTTTGTCGGTGTTTTAGGTACAAGCCAAAAGGACAAATAGTAAATTGTCATATTGTGAAATACATGAAGTAAAATACAAAGAGGATTAGTTAGAGTAGAATCCATAAGTGGATAGAAGTTTAGAGATCCAAGTTTTCAAAAAGGTATGCAAAAGTTTATTTTCTTACAACTTTTCAGTTTAGTATGTTAAAATTTAATAATTGTTCTTAGTTAATTGCCGAACCTTTGATCCGGAAAGTATGGGTACGGCTTTGACCTCTCGGTCTCCCTTAATTGGGGGTTACCAAAAGGTGGGGTCGTAACAAGGAGGGTTAGAAAAGGGAGATCTTTTTATAACCCTAGATATATGTTCATGACATGTGCTTGGAGTAGCTAAACAAGTGTACACCATGTTCTTGGTAGTTCTCTAGGTGTCATGATACTAGGATGCCCAATAAGTGTGGTAACTCATTTTGGTTTTGGTTTTATTTGAATGGAGTATGGCTGTTTCCATCACCCATTTCAACATTGGAGAAAATCTATTTCAAGTATTAGTATATGTACATATGAAAATGTTACCACACACGGAAAGGCAGTGAGTGTCCGTGTAACCTAAGACAAAGAGATGTAGCATGAGTCTAGATGAGAGTATTTAGATGATGGTTGTAGTCTCTAGAGTTTGTCTAGATCCATGATATAGGTTAGGCTAGTAAGTATCCTACATGACCTAAGATAATGATGATGATGATGATGATGATGAATGATTCGTGATAATGATGATGATGATGATGATGACGACGACGACGATGATGATGATGACAACGATGATGATGATGTTCATAATGATGTCGATGTTGATGGTATGGGTTTGTTTCATGATGACCTAAGTTTGTTTTGGAAGGGTCAAGTGAGATTTGATGGTATGAAATGAGTTGAATCATGCAACCCTAGCTAAACCTAGCACCTTGTGTGGTACATTTAACTTGGTTGATGTGCTAAACATAGCTTGTGGGTTCGAATGCTTGCTTGTGTCTAGTTTTGTACATGTTGAGATATGGTTAGTGATATATGGTTTGAACCAAGACAGGACTCAATCTCTATACAAAGGAGAACCTATAGCATGGGACACACAAAAAGGGTGACCTCTTGATATGAGTTGACCCGACACGGGAGAAGGTCAGAGTACCTAAACTCCAAACTACATGAAATGTTGAAAAATATGCACGATGAAATACATGATGATGATTCCCTATCTAGATTACTTCTAAGTATATGAGTTGAGTTACCTAGTGTATGGCTCCCTTGAAAATGTTGAACACTAGATTTCCTATGAAAAGATCTAACCCTAGAGAAATAGGCAATAGAATATATGATGTTTGCTATATAGGTGAGGGAGATGTCCCAAGACCCTAAGATGATGTACATGATGTGTGAACTCCATAACGAACTGCGTACTTATGTTAGTGGTTATATGTAAAGGAATCTAATGGTTGTACTTGTTTTTAAAAGTGGGTAGAAAGTTTGTTGTGGGTAGATGGTTGCGGTTAGCATGTCTTGTTGGACATATGTAGATCTTAGCTTGAGTGGCTTGAGCTACAGGAACTCCTTTGAAATACAAGAGAGATAATTGCAAAACCTTGATGGTGATGATAATGTTGCTCCTCAAATGAATCTTGATACATGAAGTAGTCTCACTTAATATAAAGTTTTACATATGTACGTCAAGTCACTCTCATAAGCTAGACCTAATATAAAATAGTACCACACATGTAAATATGTAGATTTGAAATCATGAATTTGATATTACGATGCCTTGAGATCTTAACTTGAATAGTCATGAATACAATTGTTTAGTTTCAAACCCAAAATTAAAAGTAATGAAGTAATTAAGGTTAATTAGTGTATATGAGGGGAAAGATAATACATGCATGTAATATGCAACTCGATGAAGATATGAGCACGATGATATCCTTAAATGAAAATTTTGATGATGAACATGTCCAATCGAGAAATCAACAACATAGTTTGGATAATAAACCTTGATCTTGTATGATTACACAAATAAAGACCTAATGTGTCAAGAATAAGGGTTATAGAACCCTAATATCAAACAATGATATGATAAAACACCAAGTGACTTGCATAATTGAGATGAGTACACCCTTGATGATGACAATCTATGTGCACATACCATGATGGGGGATGCCTTGATACCCATGGGTTGTTAGTTTAAACATGACAAAAACATGAACTCTGACCTTTGCCTATGATCTTGGATGAATTTTAAGGATGAAATTTCTTTTAAGGAGGGAAGGATGTGACAACCTAACTTTTCTCTCTCCTATCTTGTACCCTTTCTCTCTCATAAATTGGCCTCCTAGTCAATTCAATGTGAATTCCATGGTATGATGGTTGTGAGACTACAATTTAGTCACATTAATGTTCAATTTTATTAAATGTGACATCAATTTGTACTTTTGAACTAAATATCATTCTTTGACATGCCACCATCTTGCAAGATTTATTAAAGCTCATAAATGTGATCAATAGCCCTTTAGTAAATATCATGTTATAGAGCTCTCAATTATCTATCCAATAGCACAAAAATCACCCCGATCAGACTTATAGATCACCCGTTAGACTATTTGAATATACCCAAGTTTTATTTTAGATTTAATTGATTTTTCACCTTGTTGGGCCCAATTAGGAGCGCGCAACCCAATTGGCGCCTTATGCTTTTCCACCTCAACCTTTTCCCCTTTGGTTTTCTCGATCGTTACACACCTTTGGATCTTGGTCCATGATGCACCCCATCTGATTGAACAGTTGATGAGCCTTCCCTTACCTCTGTACAAGGGTCGGTAGAGGTGGCACTGCTACCACCTACCACCCCAGGGTGCCCACCAATCTACTGCGCTTCTTGCCTCTTTAGAGAAATTGAATCGAAAAAACATCTTCTTTCTACATTCCGCTTGCTTCCCCCATAATTTTGGTCTCTCCTGAGCACTAGATCGCCTCTCTTCCTTGCTCCTTCTTTCTCCATCCCATGAACCACCATCTCCATGGAAAGGGGTCAGGGTACCCCGTCCAATCGTATATGCATCCATATAAGTCCACCGTTGTTGTCATGGTGACATGGCAATGCAGATAGCTAGCCCAAGGAGCAGCCTGAGCCCAGGAACAAGTGTGCCGCCGATCTCCGGTGAGCCACTCGCATGAAAACCAGTCTTCTACAACTAGGAGTTGCCTAGGGAGTGTCACAAGAACCATACCATCCATACACTAGGGTAGTAGCGGCCCTGACGTCTGCGATGACGTTAACACACGTTCCTCATCACGCTTTGACCTGAGTCAAGCCGACGTGGCTCAATGGCCGTAAACCACGTGGGCGAGGAGTTGTGGCCCTTTGAGTAGGAAGCGGTGGCGAGAGGTGATGGGCGTCCCTCAGCCGCCCCTCAATGGTGAAACTAGAATCCAAGATGAGCATCAACGGCTGAGAGGATGGCAGAGGTGATCGCTGGATCTGCATCGAATGTCACTAAGAGGTGCATGAATTAAATGTGACTCCCTCCCCTTTTAACAAGATGTTGATGTTAAACACATATCTCCCTCAACCCTCGGACAAACCATGCAATATTATATACCAAATTGATCATCTCAATGAGCCCTACACAATGAACGTACTTTCAGATTCTGAATCTTCTTTTAATTCTTATGATTTTATAAAATACAAACCTTGTCTATGTTGACCATATTTGATACATGTTATGATTAAAGATTGAGTCTTGATGCACAATATACCCCCTAATACCTAAATCACTAGATTTAATGTACTCTTGAACTCAATGCAAGACCTAGTCATCTTTGTGTATTTTTGGTTGACCTTGATGCACTAATGTGACTTGTTCTTGGACTTTGATGCATAATCTTGATCGAAGTTGTTACTTTTCATCTATATGATATCAAGTCTCTTTCTAATATTGAAATCAGTAAATTATATATCTGCATGACTCTTATATCTGTCCCTAATACCCCTTTTTATAGATTTGTTTCATATGTGGTCTAATACACATTTATGTCCCTTTGATGGTGATGCATGTTATACAATAATTCAAACGACATAGTTGACTCTTGTGATGCATCATACCATATTATGTATTTTAAATTAGTAATATTATGATGGGATGTGACCTTTTTTGGCTAGGTCCAACCCCCTTTGAGATGCAATGGTGTATGTGACCCTACTTCACCCATTCGAAGTTCTTATGTGACTTGATTCATGCTCTTATGTTCTACTTTCTTAATGTGGGTCTCAAACTTATTTTTCTTCACCCTTCTCAAAATAAGGATTGCTCTAATATTTGTGACCTCTTTTGATGTGAATGGTTCAGCTAAGTCATATGTTGAATCTATAAGCTATGTATGCCAGAATGTTGAATATAATGATGAACCTCATGAAGCTAGACCTAGGTGACCACCCACCCATCTTTGATTTTGCTCCTTATGTCCTTATCTTGCTACTTAAACCATCTTGTATGATTGGTTCTCATGTCTTGATGACACTTGACCTTGATTTCTCTATTATGAGTCTTTTGACCCCAAAATGTACATGAGGAACATGAATCTTGTAATGATATATATGCATGGAACCTCAGAATGACATGAATCTTAAACCACACCTTCATGATGACCCCTGAATTAGCAAAAGATCATCTAATGTACCAATAACCAACCTTGAACCTAGTTTGGCTAAAAACCCAAAAATGAAGCTAGTTAGGGTTAATGATGAGAATCTAATGGATACATGTAATTTGGTTCTTAATCAAGTATGTCTGGTGTTCTATATGATCAAGAATAGGTTTTGAATCTCTGAAATCAGCTACATGCTTTAAATAATTATATGACTATGACTTTCTTGTTTGAAATGTGATACATAAGTATGCTTGTTTACTTGCTTAAATATTGTCATGTAGTACTCTAGTATTGTACTCAATGTTTATCTCATGTCGTTGTTTTAAAAATTGTAAAAATGATATAGAAACTCCATTATACAAACCTTGCGACCTGCCTATATTCTCAGGGTAAGGACACGTGGTCGGGCGTCCTACTTGAGTTGTCAAGATAGGGCATACCATGTCGATAAAAGGGTTAACTAATCTTGAGCACCCTTACTGACTCTTCTAATAGGAAGTAGCCAAAGGCCTTATGATATATGATGTTGTTGTATAATTGGATTAAAATGATATAAAACATGGGATCTCACTTTGCTAAATACTTAACTTGTTTATTCTTGTTTGTCTACTTCTGCAACTCTTTTCAAATTATGAAAAGTTTATGTATATGTATCTTTCAGCCCTATACTCAGAACCCCATGTGTTGACTCACATTGTTTCACATATTTTATAGGCTCAGTGATGGCTAGAAGTTCATGGGCTTGGTGAGCTATATTAGGTGTACTTATTGTTAGATCCCTAGTGTACATGAGCAGACTTGTACAATTTGACTCTTGAATATGTAACTAAAATCATGTAATAAAGCAATGTTGTTATTAATTATACTTGTGGATTGTTGAGAATAAGTTGATGCTTTTATCTTGTTATCTGTTCATGTATATTGAGCTTTTACACTTCTGTATTCACGCTTTGATAATACCATACTAGGGACAGATGCCTAGGTCTTATTGCCATTGACTTTATAGTTATTTGGAGTTAGGATCCAGGTAATAAACAGTTTCATGACATGAGCATACTTATAAGTAGAATAACTATGTAAATTCAAATGTTAAACAATGAGTTAGCAATGTGAGTGTTATATTATAAGATTGCTTAGTATAATAGCTCTTCCCATATACCAACTTAACATCACACACAAAAATAGTATTTAAAATATATTATATGACTTGATAATTATTTTGACCTACATCAACATATATTAAAGTATATAAATTATTTTTCTCTCATTTGGAACTATGTTGATTTATATGGACTTCTAGGATGCCAATATATATTAGAAGAATATTTAAATAATATACTGACTGCATATCCTATAAAAATGACTTTGGGTTACATTTTAATGTATGTTATATGTTATATGTGAAGTCACATGCTCATACATACATGTAAGTAGTAAGTAAATTCTTGTGTGAATATACACAATTTACTAATAATTATGGAAGAAACTTAAACCTTATATACATATTTTATCATACAATGATAACAAATGTACTATATTATGTTTATATATGTCTTGGTTAAAATCTAGAAATGACTGTAAGAAACAAATACAAATAGATAAATAATACACCAAGAAAAAAAGTAAATAATATTCAACACAATATAAGACAATTGAATGATTCCAACCCAATAGTAACTAATGTTCTTCTACAATTGTAAATCTCTCAATTATCTACCCCTGGAGTTCAACACTTGGAATCCTTACATTTTGTATCAAGGTACAAAATTTCTATTATATTTGGAAAGTTTTCTCCCTCTTGAAAGCATGCATAGTAGATAGGTTGGTTGACCTAAAATTAATTTAAGCTTTAGTCTTTCTCTTTGAAAGGCACCAATTAATTTTTGAAAATAGTAGCATGTTGTTTAAATGTCGAACAAGGGAGACCAGTGCTCGTTTGTTTACTGGAATTACACTTTCACACCTCTATGGAGGGTCAAAGAACATAGTCTCCCCTAGTACACTTAGAAAATTAGTTGGTATGTTGAGAACACATAGCTTCCCCTACAACAGACATTTACATGTGGTGCCTATTTGAAATTTTGAAATACTACCCTTAAAATTTGATATTAAATCTTATTGACATTGAAAACCATGTTTCCATTTGATACATGACTATATATATATTTTTTTCCATAAAAATCATTTGTAGCTAGGTTCGTACTTTTACTTTCCATATGTTAATTTTGTAACAGTCATTCAACTGACCCATATTTTGATTGTCATGGTCCATTGGTGTTTTGTTCCCTCTGGAAATTCATGGACAGGTGAACAAAGCAAAATCTAGAAGAGATTGCACGAGATGCCCTCTATTACAAGATGAAGATTAGATTAGATAAAATTTTATTCATTAATATTCGATGAATATGTATGTTTTTATAAGAACACCATGTACTCTAGAAGAATTATATGAATGAAAAGTCTTATTTGTATTTTCTAGTTTTTTTTGAAAAATTGATCGTAAAGATAGGGTCATTACATTATTTATGTTGAAGGAAAAAGAATGAACAAAAGGAAGATCTGTTATGTTTGTTTTGAGAGTAAATTAGGATTGTTTGGCAACTATAAATGTAATTTATTTGTTTATTATTACCAATGTTAAAATGGCATTGCATACATGGACATATGAGAGATAATATATATATATACATATATATAAAATATATACATATATATAGGGTATATAATCACTGCCCGCACGAGTAAATTACTTTTCTTAATCGTGGATCTATTTTGTAATAGGAAGGCTCCTAATCATAACGAGACAACCAAAATTTTAATACAAAGACTCATTTTGTAAATACAACGTAAAATTTTTATTCTCCCTCTAAATATAGTAAAAATGATATTTATGATAATAATTTACATAGTGCTATAAAACAAAACTTTATATTATAATTTTAATCATCTCATTACAATGTCTCATTATAAATATGTGTCTTCCTATTACAAAATCGATGCACCAATAACTAACCTTAGTTACCAACACGGGTAGTGAGTGAATGGCCATATATATATATATGCATGTATATATATGCATGCATGTATATATATGTATGTATTTATGTATGTGTGCATGTATGTATGTATGTATATATATATATATATATATATATATATATATATATTTAAAGAGAGAGAAACTAAAAGAAAGAGTTGGAGAGGTATTATCAAAATATAGAATCAAAGGGGGAGTTGAAAGTCAATGTGTTCATATTAAGGAAAATCATTTTCATGTTGTTATTTTGGAATTTGATAGCAATAAGAGGTAGTTTGGTGAGAAAATGGATTAAGGTCACTAAGGAATCAGTTGACAAGCTTGTTGGATTAAAAAATAAGATCCATGAAAAAAAGAGTAGAGTCATAAAATCACCAATTAAATTATTATTATTACTACTACCACCACCATTATTTGGAATGAGAATGTGAGATAATTTGAAGATTTCTTTTTATACTTATAAGATGTAAGATTATAACATAGAGGTAGAGAGAGATAGATAGAGATTGTAAGACCAAATGGATAATAACCTAAATGTTACAACTTTTTTATGATTAGGAGGGAGAGATAGAGGGAGAGAGATCAATATGACTATCGGATGATGGATAGAATAATGAGTGTTGTTCTTTTATTTAGAAAAAGTATCAAAGAGGAGTGAAAATTTGAATTGGGAGAGAGAAAGCTAAATACTGGTATATTAAGGATTCATGAAATGATATTTCTTTTCAAATATTTGTAAGGTACATATGTCTAAGGTGCACACAGAAAAAAATGTATACATTTGGAGAAAATTTGGGGAGATATTTTGTTTTTTCTAGTCAAATTATACCTTCAATTTTCTTCTTCAATATATGATATAATTATGAGATAGTTGTAGTTAATGGAAGAGAGAGAGTAGAGTCATTGGGTAGTTATCTGGTAAATTTTTGTATAAAACACTTACTGAATTGGATATGGATTTGTAAGAGAGAGTCTTGGAGAGAGTTAGGGTGTCACATATAAATATTTTTGTATGTTAGGCATAATATAAACCATTTATAAAATTTTCTTTAATATTTGTAGTTGTTTAGTTTTATAGAAATCAGCAATATTTGGATATGTATTGGTTAAACTTGAATGATATTATAGAGTATTTTATTAAAATACATATGAATTACTTTTGAGGGACCAATTAAATTTTTTTTCTTCTTATTGTTATTTGGAATTGGAATGTCAGATTATTTGAAAAAAAATGTTCGATTTAGAAGATGTAAGGTTACGGTAGAGAGATAGAGTGAGAGAGTTCATGACCTAGTTGCTAATAAAAAATGGGGAAACTACTTCGTGATTAGGAGGGAGAGGGAAAGCGAGAAAGGGAAAGTGATAAATAGGATGATTTGATCTAATTTTTCTAGTCAAATTATACTAGTTGGGGAGACAATTTGTTTTATCTAATCAAGTTTTACTTTTTTTTGATTTTTGAATATAATTATGGATATTTTTAGGAAATCTTAGAGAGAGTACAGTCATTGGGGAAGTTGTATGATAAATTTTTATATGAAAATAATGTTGGATTGGATATGGATTCATTATAGAGAGTCATGGAGAGAATTGTGGTGTCACTTGTAAATATTTTGTATGCCTAAGTGTCACATGTCATTCATTTACTAAATTCTTTTTATTTTTATATTTGTTTGGTTTCAAAGAAATCAGAGAGATTTGGATATGTATTAGCAAATTTTGGATGGTACTAGGGAGTATATCATTAAACTATTACTTTTCTGGGACCAATTAAATTTTGAATTTTTTCTTATTATTATTGCTTGGAATAGGAATGTGAGATAACTAGAAGGAAAAAGTTAGATTTAGAGATGTAAGGTTACAATAGAGAGATAGAGAGAGAGAGAGACTGAGAGAGTTCAAGACCTAGTTCCCAATAACTTAAATTGGAGAACTACTTCATGATTCAGAGGGGGAGAGGGAGAGTGAGGAAGAGAGGTCAATACTAGGATTGGATGTTGGGAAGGACAATGAAGTGTTGTTTTTATATTTATAAAAAAGTATAGAAGAGGAGTGAAAATTTGAATGGACACAGAGAAAGTTAAATGTTAGTATATAAAATATTCATCTAATTGTATTTATTTTTAATGTTTTGGGTAATGTACTTAATATTAGTGAGTCTGTTGGTTTAGTTAACTAAGATGTTGGGCCTATTTGTAATATGCATCCAATTATGTTCGGGCACAATAGGGTTTTTCTTGAGTATGTATGCTTCCCTCTTATCCTATTTATAGGAGAGGGGGCTTCTCTTCTATCAATAAGAAAAATCTAGTCAAGGAGAATTCCTCAGTATATTGTTTCTCCACATGGCATCAGAGAAGACCTGTTCCTCTAACCCTAAGAGAGAGAGAGAGCATACCTATTCCAGGTAGATGCCACCTCTAGGTGTTGCTTGGATGCCCACAAGGATGTACATCCCTTACATCTTCTTGGAGCTTCTCATTTGAGCCATCTCCATTTTCAACAATATTTCTTCTTAAAGTTGTTGCCACTAGATCTACATGGGCCACCATGCAGTCGCCATCATTATTTTCCTTTAATGCCATAATCTCTACACTATTTTGATGTCATATACACCATTGCATATCTAAACCTTCATCATATACACCTCTTCCTATCTGCACTACTGTACACTGCCTTTATCATCTATTCCACCTCTATTGAGATCTAATCCCAAATGTAGGATAAATATCTCTTTTTTTGTTGATATTGGGGACATAGAATCCCAATATTACTATGGTGGAGATTTAGAAGGCTTTTCACTCCTTTACTACTGTCTCAAGGGTTTTCTGCTATGTTTTGTCACTAACACAACATTTCTCTTTTTGACAAGGTGTATAGGCATTGTTCTGCCTTATTCGTGACTTAGTTTGTAAAATCTACCTGGAGATATGTCATATTGCCTAAATGACACGAAGTGTCACCTGTGTTCTGTTCTGATTCTGCCCATACATCTGTCAATTGAAATGGCATGTCGCCCCATGACATTGTGTGCCTCCTGCTTCTTGACAATGACGACTTCTATTACTACATCTATCGATGTGTGGCACATCGTGCCCTTCATAGACACAACGTGTTACCTGCTACTACTCCGACATCTTTCCATGCTACATCATCTACAATAATTCTATATCATGGAGGAGGTTTTCATACATGGTGATCCTATTGTTTATCCTTACCAGCAACTTTTATCTTCATTTCCCAACAATTTTATATTTCTTTTATTATTAAATCCCCACCATTTCTAGCCCTACGTACATATTGCGTACCTCCTCAATACTTTTAGTACCCCTTATATACATATTCTACCTAATCATAATCCGACCCTAATATTTTATGTCCTTGTCCAACAAAAATTGGGGGGGGGGACCCCACTTTGGTCTTGAAAAGATCCATTTATTTTTTATCCAGAACTTCATAATCAGTTCACATTGCACATTGACTCGATTTTTTGAGTACCCAGTGGCAGAGACAAGAATCTAATGTTGGGGGGGGGGCGAATGACATGAGTGAACAAAATTACAATGTTATTAGAAACATATGAAAATGTATATTTTAAATTATTATGTAGGTTGTTTTTGTAATTCTAAAACTAATCAATTATGTCTTTATATAAGCACGTCGTATTTCATCTCATTTTGGAAGAGGATATTTTCAAAATTTACACCTCAAACTAGGATCACCAACAAGTGATATGATCATCAATTTCTCCTTCTACTATTCTTGGGGGATTGTAAGTAGGATTAGTATCTATCAATCCATCGTGGTTATGTGTAGAAGACCACTAGAATGAATATGAGCATCTTGCAAATAAGCTTCACACTTATCATTTGAGTTGGAATATTTTGTGCATCAAGTGGTTGATAGATAGATAAAAGTGTTCCCTTTTTCCCCATGATTCCTAGAAAAGAGCAATTAGAAATCTTGTTTGTAATAATATATACTTATACCTTATAAAATAATGTTGACTCATTTTCAAATGAACCACTAACTTACATTTTTATATAATCTAGTTATATATGCAATAAAACCTATCAGATGATTTTCCTATTGTTTGTTCAAATTTTTTCTGGGAGTATTGTCATAAACGAGCATAGCAAAATAAATTTTGGATGCAAATTAGTATCATTCAATAGTGTGCACTGTCAATGAATATTATTGTTGAGAAAACTAAATAATGTTAATGGACAAGTATGAGATTTACAAGTAAGAAACTTAGTTGACTCACTACATCGTGTCTAGACAAAGCCTTACCACAATACCAAAATAATTAAAAACAAAGATGACACTATGATGTATGCACAAGTAGTGGAGGTCTACACAATATTTTTATTTTCTTCTATGGCTGGCTCATAGAAATCAAAAGAATCATATTTTGATCTTGGGACTTCTTATTCTGACAGGCAAGGCCGCAAGAATGAAAGAATCACATTATAATCTGGGATCTCTTGGTCCCATAGGCAAGAGAGATATCCATCTCGTACAAAGGAAAGTAAAAAAAAAAGTATACTTCGTTCTTTTGGGTATACAAATGCCTACAAATAGACTGCACAATATATCAGAATACAAATAAAAGTTGTGTTCTTCGACGCGTGCAAATTGCAAACAAATAGAAATTAATCTGCATAAATAAGTTGAGCAAAAAAACTTACATGATAACAAGCCAGGATATGTCGTCAAGCCTGAAGTCAAAGACAAAATTGACAGAAAAATAATCAATCTGCTTCCATGCTAGATAATTATTCACAGTACCTCTGCCCAAAAGCAAAATTGCACCGCTTCCACTTGGTCAGGCTGCACCGAGTCACGTGAGACAATAGTAGTCAAAACTGAAAGCGTACATTTTCATACCTACACCCGTTATTTGTCTCGTGGTTGTTGGATTGATATGGGTATAAATAATGAGCACATGCTTGCGTTGTGTTGTCGTTATTATCTTGTTCAGTTTGACTTTGAATCTGACTGAATATAGATTAGGAGGAGGACCTCTAAGAGTATATATTGTAGTTAATAAATTTTTCTAAAAGTTGGGGGGGGGGGGGGGGCACGACCGCTGCCCTCACGTTCCTCCTCCATTATGACTACCTCCTCCATATATTTTCCTACATAAATAGTACCTCTACCATTATTTTTGACTTCTCACCCCAACCAATATTTTGACTCTTTTCATGGTTGGTGTGAGGGGGTGAGGGAATAAAGGATGATGAATTGAGGCAAGAGATGAGTAAGAGGAGAGTAAAGAAAACTTTAATTATGCTTCTCCATATATATATGGATCTTAATGCTACTTTTACTTCTACTATGTGATGTCGTTTTTGCTGCAATGTGGATCCTTCTGCTACTATTTTTATTTTCCTACCTTATGAAGGACTTGAAAAACTTATTCATCATCATCTAATACTTCTTTGAAGTTATCTACTTTACTTGTCATATCGGTTGATAGATTTTCTATCCCGTGATGTCATTCTTGCTACTAGTTCTATGATTAGCATATTTTTTTTCTTATTTTTCTTTTTCACTATCTGTCGTCCGTACTTTATTACATGTTGACTCTCTACTTATCCATGCTCTATTTATACGTCGACTCTTTGTATGTTCTCTATGCATTTCGAGTACTACTTCCTCACTATACGGACTGTGATGTATGCTACTGTGATGGAAACTTTATGAAGAGAGAAGATGATGAAGATTTCTATTGGTGACTTTACATGATGGAGTTTTATCTACATTGGATATTAGAGTCCTTTATTTGCTTGGTACTTTGCACACTGGTCTTCTATCCCGCTATATGATCTACTTTCTCTTACTATGTGCCGAAACTCTCTGGCTTATCTTTGCCTTGTACATGTTGACTCTTTTCTTGTCCACACTTTGTATGTACGTTGATTACTACTTCCTATGTTCCAATACTCCGTGGTCTTGTGTTGCGACACTCTTTGGTCTACTTCATGATGATAGTGATTGATATGAAGACTATGATGCCTACCTATTGCTATTTACTTTTGATCCATATATTATTTAACAGTGATCAAGAAGATCCTGCTACCTGCTTGCTTACCCACTTTGAGATTATCTACTTGAGGGAGAGTATTTGAGTGATTTATTGTAACATCAAGGGGGACAAACATTTTTGTATGGGCTTACTTTACCTTCTTTTATTTTTCTCCAGTCTGTATCTCTACTTACAAGCTGACTTGGGATTCGCCCAAGTTCCAACTTGAAAGGTAGGTATTAAGGAGTCTATTTAATTAGTTAATTACAATGTTGGTCTATTTGTAATATGGGCCCAATTGTGTCTTGACCCATTATAGGTTGTCTTGAGTCTGTATGCTTCCCCCTTATCCTATTTATAGGAGAGGGGGGCTTCCCTTCTATCAATAAGAAAAATATACACAAGGAGAATTCCCCATCATATCATTTTTCTACCCATAAATCTGAGGTGCACAAAGAGAGAAAATAAGTAATACATTTTGAGGCAACATTTCATTTCCTCTAGTCAAATTTTAGTTTCTTATTTTCATTATAATATAGACTCAAATTTTTCTTGAAATGGAAATCCCATTAAAGCACATTATTAGGAGTTTTTCTTAATGGTCCGTATCTCAGTTCCTAGGTCTCTTAACTTTTCAAGTTTGCATTTTTATCATATTAAAACACTCATCTCATTTGTGATTTCTCATGATAGTTTCCCACAACACTTTCTCTATTGTTAGTAAATATGTCTGAGGTGCACAAAATAGACAAATAGTAATCTACTTTGAGAAAGTTGGGGAGACATGCCATTTTTTCTAGTTAAATTATACTTTCTAATAAGTAACTGTATTCATTTACATCTTATAATTTTACTTTTAGATCTATAAGATTCATCATCTAGAAAGGACTGACAACTCAATTCGTTGTCCATGTTTGTGTGAAGGTATTTTTATAAGACACGTTGTTTCTGTTGATTAAAGAATAAATAAACTTTCTTATTTTATTGTTAGATTTAGGATATTATTGTGGGATAGTTGTAGTGAATGGAAGAGTCAACATAGTCAATGGAAGTTGTTTTATAAGTTTTTATGTGAAATTAATATTAGATTGGATATGAATTCATTAGAGAGAGTCTTGGAGAGAGTTGGGGAGTCACTTGTAAATATTTTTGTATGGGTTGGTGTCACATGTAAATCATTTATTAAATTATTTTTATATTTATAATTGTTTGGTTTGAAAGGAATATTATATATTTAGATATGTGTTAGTGAAATTTGGATGATATTGTGGAGTATTTCACTAAACCACATATGGATTACTTTTTTGGGACCAATTAATTTTTTTGTTTCATTATTATAGTCATTTGGATTACGAATGTGTGATAATTAAAAAGAACATTGTTGGATTTAGAAGATGCAAGGTTACAATACAGAGATATATATAGATAGATAGATAGATAGAGAGAGAGTTCAAGACCAAAGAGAGAGTTCAAAGCCAAGTGGCTAATAACCTGAATGATAGAACTACTTCATGATTAGGAGGGAGAGGGAGAAACATAAATATGATGATCAGATTATAGGAGAAGAGTGAAAATTTGAATGGAGAGAGAAAAACCTAAATATTTGCATATATAAGATTCATCTAGTCATATTTATTTTAGAAGTTTCTAGTAAGGTATATAAGTCTAAGGTCTACAGAGGGAAAATCAATAATGCATTTCCGAATATACTCGGGGAGACATATTATTTCTTTTTAGTCAACTTGCACTTTCTAAATTTTATTATTAAATTTAGGGGTATGATTATGGGTTCATTATAGTGAATGAGAGAGATACTAGAGTCATTGGGGATCTGATTCAATAATTTTCTATATGAAACCAATATAGGATTGGATATGGATTCTCTAAAGAGAGTCTTGTAGAGATTTAGGTGTCATGTTCAAATATTTTTGAATGGTAGGTGCTACATGTAAATCATTTACTAAATTCTTTTATTTTTTATAGCAGTTTGGTTTGTAAGATACCATGATATGTATAGAGACATAATTAAATTATGAAAAAAATTAGAGATATTTGGACATGCGTTGGTGAAATTCAGATGATATTAGGGACTATTTTATAAAACTACATATTAATTATTCTAGTGGGACCAATTAAATTTTATTTTCCCTTATTATTATTATTATTATTTGGAATACAAATGTGAGCTAATTGGGAAAAATGTTGGATTTAAAAGACATAAGGTTACAATAGAGATAAATAGAGAGATAGTGTTCAAGATCAAGTAGCTAATAACCTAAATGGGAGAACTACTTTGTGTTTAGGAGGGAGAGGGAGATAGATCAACACGATGATTGGATTATGCATAGAACAATGGAGTGTTGTTTTTATATTTTAGAAAAATATAGAATATGAGTGAAAATTTGAATGGAGACAGCAAGAAAGTTAAGTATTAGTATATAAAATACTCATCTAACTATATATTTTCTAGTGTTTACTGAGGTATATAAGTTTGAGTTCCAAATTTAGGAAAAGAAATACATTTTGATACGATTGGGAAGACAATTCTTCTAGTCAAATTATATTTCTAATTATTATTGTTAAATTTAGGACAAAGTTATGGATAGTTGTAGCAGAATGAGCAGAGAGTGAAGTCATTTAGAAGTTGTTTCACAATTTTTATATGAAACCAATATTGGATTAGATATGCATTCGTAAGAGAGAATCTTGGAGAGAGTTCGGGTGTCACTTGTATTTTTTTAGTATGGGTAAGGTGTCAGATGTAATTCATTACTAAATTCTTTTTACTTTTTATAGTTGTTTTATATTTAAGGGAATGCGAGATATTTGGATATGCATTAGTGACATTTGAACGATATTAGGGAGTCTTTAATTAAGCTACAAATCAGTTACTTTTGTGGGACCAACTAAAATATATTTTTTCTAATTATTATTATTTGAAATAGTCATGTGAGATAATAGCCCAAAATAAATTTTAATAATATAGATATTTACATAAATGCTTTTACAGAAGCACGAGCGACAAATTTGGTTGCTAGTCTTTTCTGGATGGGGACTATAGATCAAGTGGCTAATAAACTGAATGTGAGAACTACTTTGCAATTAGAAGGGATAGGAAAAGAGAAAGGGAGAGAGACCAATTAAATGGTCGGATGATGGGTACGATAATGAAGTGTTGTATTTATATTTAAAAAAAAGTATAGAAGATAAATGCAAAATTGGATGGAAATAAAGAGAAAGTAAAATATTAGTATATAAAATATTCATCTAGTTATATTTATTTATAATTTTTTGGGTAAGGTGTATATGTCTGAGGTGCACAATAATGTACACATTTTTAGGCAACGGGGGAGACATTTTATTTTTCCTAGTGTAGTTATATTTTCTAGTTTTCAATGTTAAATTTAGCATCTCATTATGGGATAGTTGTAGCAAATGGAAGAGAGAGTAGAGTCAATAAGGAGTTGTTTGATAAAAAATTATATGAAATTAATATTGGATTAGACACAGATCTATTAGAGTCACTTGTAAATATTTTTATATGGATAGATGTCACGCTTAACTCATTTAGAAAACTCTTTTTATATTTATAGTTTATTGGTTTGAAAGAAATTGGAGGTATTTGGATATGTATTAGTGGAATTTGGATGGTATTAGGGAGTATTTCATTAAGCTGCATATTAATTACTTTTGTGAGACCAATTATATTTTTTTCCTTGTATTATTATTTGGAATAGGAATGTGAGATAATTTAAAAAATTGTTGGATTTAGAAGATGTAGGGTTACAACATAGAGATAGATAGATAGATAGATAGAGAGAGAGAGTTCAATACCAAGAGGCCAATAACCTAAATGAGAGAAATACTTGGTGAGTAGGAGGGAGAGAGGGAGAGAGATCAATACGGCGATCCGATGATGGGTAGGATAATGTAGTGTTGTCTTTGTATTTCAAAAAAAGTACATAAGACAAATGAAATTCTGAATTGAGAGATAGCCAAAGTTAAATATTAGTATATAATATATTCATCTAATTATATTTATTTTTAAAGTTTATAGAAGTTATATAAGTGTCAAGTACATAGTGACAGAAAATCAATAATACATTTTGAGACAGCTGTGGATACATTTTATTTTTTTCTAGGAAAATTATACTTTCAAATTTTTGTTGTAGTGTAGCTTCAAAAAATTTCCGTATGCCAGTCACATTAAAGCACGTTCTTAATCATTTTTTGTAACCATTCATATCCCAATTCCTATGCCTCCTAACTTCCAAAATTTTATTTATATAAATATTTTTTAACATATAATATCATTTTCATATTATCAAAAATAAAAAATTTACAAAACCGCCTTTGCAGAAGCACAAGCAACAAATTGAGCTACCACTCCTGTCTAGATAGTGAATCTTATAGATAAAAAAACAAAATTTTAAGTATAAGAATATGGTAGCATGAGGCTCCTATTAGTGACGTGTTGAAAGCGTCACAGAAGAGATGTCACGTCATCAGTAAGAACTCCAAATGTATCAAAACAAAAGGCAAAAAATGATAGTGCTCTGTTATACAAGCTGCATCGTGTTTTTGTTCCTTTGTGCATTGACATCTTCAACTGTCTAGTTTGCTTTAAAGTTATTTGAAAGAACACCTGATAGAGGAGAGACTCCAGTTAGGTCAATACATGTGTATATCCATCTGTCTAATCAAATAACTAGATATCGGCAAGACATTGAGAGTGGATACCATCAGGTCGTGTTCCAAGAAAAATCACAGGAGCCTCTATTACGACCCCACCTTCCGGTAACCCTCAATTAAGGGAGACCGAGAGGTCGAAGCCGTACCCATAATTTCCGGATCAAAGGTTCGACATTTAACCAAGAACAATTATTAAATTTTAACAGACTACACTGGAAAGTTGTAAGAAAAAAAATAAACTTTTACATACCTTTTTGAAAACTTGGATCTCTAAACTTCTATCCACTTATGGATTCTACTCTAACTAATCCTCCTTGTATTTTACTTCATGTATTTCAAAATATGATGATTTACTGTTTGTCCTTTTTAGCTTGTATCTAAAATGCCGACAAACAAAACGTCGGTCAGTCGAAGCTGGTATGTGGCAGAAACAATAATCGTGCAATTATTCATAACAATGTATTACAACCAATTACCATTTAACAAACAAGTTTATGTTTTAAATATAACTACGCGATCTATGCATTCCCTATCTTCTACGCTATCCATGCAGTGGACCTGGATGCTACTTTCCTTATAGTATATCCCCATTAAACCCCTCATGGTCCCACTCATAGGTGAACCAGTTTCTAGGGTTGAGTCACATGGCACTACCCATAAGTAGCCCACTCCTTAACTCATGGCATGCTAAAGGGTCTCATGGCACTACACTTGGTAGCCTAGTTTCTAACCCACAATAACCTAGACCTTACTCTAGGTTACCCCTTTCTAGCCTTTACAAGCCATCGAGGTGGATCCAGATCTAGCCAGTTATATATATATATATATATATATATATATATATATATATATATATATATATATTTATAGTGATAGTCATAGTCACTCTATATAGTTGCATGAAATGAAAGGCATCCAATAGTTAATTTCAAGCAACCGATAAACACGTTCGGAAATCGCCGTGAAACTAAAGCGATTATTCATAAGCGTAACCACATACCTTTGATTGCAGATTTCACAAGCATTAAGCAATTCCAACCAAGAAAGCAATCCAAGCAAGCAATTCAATAATCACATAATTTCTAAAAAGAATATGTACTCTATTTATTACACACATTAACAAGAATATACTTTATTGACTTGGATTCACTTTCTAGGGTTTCTAATCCGAATTAAGGTTTCATTAATATTCATTAGGGTTTCTTAGATAAATTTCTCAAACTTTATCCCTTTTAGGTCAACCAACCCTAAATTACTCTTTTCTACTTATATAAACCTTAATTGCTCAGATTATCCATTTTAATAGTCTTTTATACCCAAATTGACTTAGGATCATCATGTCTCTATTTATTCATGGATTTGCAACATTAAAACAATTAAAAGACATATTCACCTAAATTAGGGTTTTCAATCCCATTAATGCATATTAGGTGAAATCATATTCATCATATTAGGCATATTAGACTACTCATTACATCTACTTCATATTATCAACATTAAGATTATATCAAGATGTCCTCATTGATTTCAAAACCATAGATCAACATTGTATGAGATTATTAACATAAAATCATCAATTATTCATCTTTATCAAGAATTTCTTCATCATACAGGTCTAGATCAGGTATTATCTTAACATAAACGAACATATTCAATTAAGCATCAAGATAAGGAAAATCTAGGTTTTCCCTTTTCCATTAACACATTAGGACATGTATATCTTATGTTTTTTGAAGAAGAAGTATAGTCAGGTTTTGAGAGTATTTTATTTGGATTCCTCTCGATCTCCTAATCAATATTTATATATAATATGTCTCCATCTAAGTCACCGATTATTTTCTAAGATTTTTGCAAGCTAAACTGATATGAACCAATCACATGCTGACACGTCAGCGTCTCTACAAGCTAATTTGCCAAGCGGGCAGCTACATAAAAACATAATTAAATGACGTATCTTCCCTTACCTTGATTGCTCAGGTTGTTGTGTATCCAGGGGCATAATTGTCCAATGGGCGATAACCTTCCCTCAACCTCACGAGCGTCCTGCGTCCCTCGATAGAGGTCAACTTGCGATCACGGCCGCGCACCCCACCTCCGGTGTCACGCCCGATCTGAGGTTCTACCCTCCTCTCTCGTGGAGCCTAGCCTTCTTCGTGATCTACCATGGTGTAAGACTCGATCGGCAGGTCCCTTTCCTGACCTCCTCTCCGGCAACGCCTCACCATCACCACCTACAGATGTCGTCGTCCTCATCTTCTCTCAGCACATCGCCGGAATGCCAACTTGCCTACATTTACTGCCTGTCGGTAAGGCAGGGTGCCTCCCCTGCCCAATCTCTCTCCAACAAACCCCGGTGTGACTTCCCCTGTCCGCCTGCTTCCTCTCTCTTTCAGCCCCGCCCTCTCGCTAGACGGAGCACTCCCTCTTCCTCGCCAGGGAGTTCAAGGTTCCAGAGCTCTTGGCTGCTTCCTGGTCATTGGGATTGCCAAGTTGATCTGCCCTCTAACGGCAGAGGCAACCCTCTTCGTTCATACGAGAAGAACAGAAACACGTTGTTCAGGTGTTCCTCAAACATCACCTACTTTCCGCTATCCATCTGCTCCTACATGCCGACCTAGGATCGAGAACTTGATGGTAGAGGACCGTGGCAGATTTCCTGGTGATCCCTGGAGTTTCCCTCAGATTTGTAGGTCAGGAACTTCTGCCACCTATGATGAGAGAGTTCTGCGGTCTGTGCATGTATCCTAGGCAAAACCCTAGGTTAGGAAGAAGAAAGACAACAGAAGAGAGGAGCATGGGAACAGGTTGGATGTCGAGAGAGAAAGAGAATAGGGTTGGGTCATGTGTGAGACTTCTTACCCATATATATACATCTTTTCTCACAAATTTCCTGAATATACAAAAGAAATTTCTCCTTTCCTTTTGTTCCAACCTCTTCCTTTGCATACAAGTAATATGTGAAGAGGCACATCATGACTCTCTTTCCAATTATCCTCTCATTTTGCAATTTTGGTATTTTCTCTTTCTTTACTCTTCATTGGGACTCGTTGGATCCCAAGAAACTCTATTATTTTGAAATTCTTTTTATTGGATACTTATTATCCTTCTAGATGCATCTATATGCATTACTTCTCATTATCTAGTTTATTTCTTATTAAAATATTTCCTTTTGAGGATTTCTCTTTATTTCTATTTTATTTTCCTCATTGGTATTACTTTTATCATTAGGAATACTTGGGATACGAAATTCCACTTAGGATAACTCAATTGTACCTCTTTTTACTTATTTTCCACATTTTACCATTGTTTTCAATTTCTTTCTTAATAAAGAAATATTTAATAGATATTTTCTTTTCTTATTGCACTCTTTATGCAACTTTGGACTCCTTGGAACCCAAGGAACCCAAGAGGAACGAAATCCCTCTTTGGATTTACCTTCTAGAGGTTTCCACATTTTTCTTTTCTTAAAAAAATTCAATTATGCATTCACTAATTGAATTTTCTTGTTATTTGGGCCCAATAGCCAATAAAGCCCACAATAAAAACATCAAGGCTATTGCAAACAAAATCCATGTATTCAAAATAAATTATATCATTATTTGTTCAAATATCTTTAATATGATAAATTACATTTCTCACCAAATGAACCCAAAATCAGGGTTGTAACATCCTTCCCCTCTTATAGGAATTTTGTCCTCAAAATTCTATCAAGCAAAAAAACAATTCAGGATAAGACTTTTCCATGTCCAACATTGGCCCCTATGTGGCTTTACCATACTCATGGCACTCCCAAAGAACCTTTATCATTACATATTCTTTTCTCTGAGTTCTTTCATCCTGGCGTCTATAAATTGCATAGGTGACTCATGCCATTTCATCCTCCCTTGGGGCTCACTAGGTTCGTTGTTCAACACATGGTTTGGGTACCTCACATAGTGCTCTAAATTGGACACCTGGAACTTATCACACATTTCTTTATCCTGAGAGGTAAGGTCAAACATAACCTTCTCCACCAATCCATCTCAATTGGACCCATGTATCGGGGACTTAGCCTTCTTATCTATAGCTCAGAGGGGTCAGATTTTCATGTCACAAATTCTCAACAGTAAACTACATGTCAGTCTACTTTGCATCTGCTCATGACTCTTGTCGTCTCTAGGCTCCTTTCAGCCATTGCACGATCAAAGCGACTTCATCTACACACACTGTGGCCCTTTTCTAACCATCACGTGGTCCTTTCACCAACATCACCTTACTGAAGTGGTGACCGACACAACCTCCCTTACAGAGCTTCTTTAAATCCCGATACTGGGTATGGTGGTTATCTTCACATCTTTCACAGGACAGTAACTGTCTCTAGCTATCACCCTGAATAAGCACATATGCTCTCATCAGACCCTTTAGTCTGGATCATACTAACCATTAGTTAGGGGTGATAAACTGTACTAACATCGAATTCTTCATGTACCTACTTCCACCTTTTGGAAGGGAACCTTTAGGTCAAACTCAAGAACCTTTGAACTCACTTCATGGTGTAGTTGAACCATTTCTCTCATGGGTAGTTCAACCATGTCTATCCCTTGACAAAACTCTTTCTTTCTCATGGCATCCAGGTAAGGAGATCCACCGTAACCCATATTGCATCTTGACCTTCCTTGGTCTAGGGGATACTTATCATAACATCCATAGTGATGAACTCCCATTCCCTCTCAGGGACTCTTTTATCCTTTATATCAATGCACTGGGTTACTGGTGTTCGTCCTTCTCCCTCAGTTTGCATGGCCATATACCACATGCAACTTTATCTTAGGCATCTAAAGTACTACTGTCACTTATTATCTTGGTAGTACCACGGTGTATCATGATTTCCTGTATGTCATGATTCCTCAAGATTGATTCCTCAGAAACCCTAAACCACTCTAGTCGGGGTTTCATCACCTTCCTTTCCAAAGAAGTGCATTTGAGGTTCTTCAACCATCCTTTCATTACATCAAGGCCTAGGCTGGCTAACCAGACAACCATTAACTTGTTCAACATATCTCGAAACATCTAAGTGTTAGCCAAACACATCCCCTTTCCAAACTTAGGGTTAGCCTAACAACCTCTTCTAGTCTCTAGACAAACTAGGTAGCTATATCTCAACCAGAGAATCCATTACTCCTTCACATCCTTAGGTATTAGGTAATGTTGAAGACATACACCTCCATGTATTCCACTTATAATCTCATCTCAGCTCTAAATCTATCTTCATTGAGAACACTTTGAGCTCATCTTCTTGGTGATCAAACTCAACCTTGTATGACTCATATCTCATGATAAAAACATCCTCATAAGGTGACTACCTCATTCCTCTTAGTGTTTGCAAACCATCCATGTATCATTCACTTTACCAGGGTATGTTATCTTCTCTATCCCCATATCTCGTGGCAACGTTCCAACCTACATCATCTTTATCCTTGGTGTATGGCATGCGTACTGTCCTATCTCTCACTCCCATAATAAGAGGAAATAAGCATTTGGCTGCAGTCCAAATACAGAGTTCTTCCTATTGCAAGAGTAGAGATGGTACATTTCACCTTGCCAGTACACCTTTAAATCCAAGTTGAGACATGCCACCTATGTCTCTACATCACAATCACCTCGATATCAAGGTTACTTCTATGAAAAACTGGTCTCGAACCTATACACATCCCTTGGTCATCTCCTCTAGGTCCATGGGGGTACCGACACTTTCGGGATCATCCCTCTTCCCTTATGCATCCAGAGAGTGCCCTATTCATCTGCCCTTTGGGTCCCATGAGTTCATGAAGGTGATCAATCTCCTAACCCATGGCCCTCAGACAATGATAGCTGTTACCTCTCAACCCTATGGTCATGTGCAACCAGAGAATTAGGCAACTCCTACTTCCATCAGTCTTATCCCTACCTGACCCTAGGATAGACTTAGGATTCTCTTATAGTTCATGTTCAACTTAGAACCTTACCCAAGCCTTCATCATCTCTCTCTCTCTCTCTGCATTCATGGGCTGACTTTTATCTGTTCATAGGGATCATGGCAACCTGCCTACCCTGGTTAAGCCCCATACCGGTTACCTCCATGGTAACACATCCATATGAACATAGAGATGGCTATCTATGGGTATAGTGGTTTGTCCTCATACCATGTACTTTACACATAGCTTCTCAAGATCTTATGAGACCTCTTTAGTTTACCTTAAACCAACAAAATTGGTATACACCCTACAAAAGGGTCCCTCTCCCAGGATGGGAGGAAACTACAACTCTTGACAACAAGGTCACAAACCTCCTTAGGGTTTACATCCATATGAGCATGCTTAACCCAGCAGCTACTAAGGCACAAGCGGACCACTGACTAACCATGCTAGGTCATACTTGTTCTCATTCCTACACATTGGATCAAGATCATACCTTCCCTTGTCATCAACTTAGCTGTGAGGGGTTCATCAAACATACTTTAAACTTAAGGGGCTTCCCTTTTCCTTTATACATTAGGAGTACCATGCTCGAAAATATACCAACTTAATTCTCATCATGAGCATTAGGTATACCACTTCCCCTCTTAGGCCTAGGAACCCTAGGTTCACTTTTAAGTGTCCAACTGCATGCTCTATCTATTAATCAGAATTAGCATGCAAAAGGCATGACATGCACTTCCTGTAATCCTTCAACTCGAGCAACACTTCAGAGTCGAGTCCTCCTTAAGGACAACAAGGTACAAGGCCTCACAACCTGTTACTAAACCTCTCCAGGTCTAAGGAACTCTTCTCCCTATCTCAGGAGGGTAACACCTATACCAAAGGCACATAGGTACCAGCAGATTCATCCTCTCTCTAGGGTTTCACTCCTCTCATGGCAACCAAGACATCATCAACCTCTAGGGATCAATTATCTGGTGACCACTATCATCCACTTAGGTCACATCATCCTCAACTCCCTACTTTTTCTCATATCTCGGAGTCTAGGATTTCAACCTCCTTGCTTGGTTTCCTGTTCTCTCTCTAGAGATAACACTATAACCAACCTCACCATGAGGGATTAAGCTCACCAACATACCTCTACGTGGGTGAAGCTTATAACGTTTGCTCAAGGTCATCCATAGCTCTCACAAGCTATCCATCAAACTCTCCCGGCCAGGGTTTCAACCTATTGCTCGCACTACTGATACATTCGGGGTGCCTATTAAGCCCATATAGGCGCATGGGGTTTCCATAGGTTCTTCTCTAATCTCATCAATGAAGGAGCTATCCTTCACTCAAACATGCACGAACCTTCCCGGGGTTGGGTTGCCAAAGGTACTAGGCCATCTAACCTCTCATGGCTCGTAAGGCATCCAAGGCATGTCTATCCAAATGCCTGGTTTACCATGACATCTAACTCATCATGTCATCTCTCTCTCTAACCTCCACTTAGGGTTAGGGTTAACATCATCCTTATAGGATGTGTTAGGTCTCTACTTTTAATGGAGGCATCTTCCTCCAAGACTCTCTCTAGTCATCCTCCCGATAAGGAGGTCTATCCTCAGGTCTCTCCTGATGGCATGCCAACTTATGTCATGCGACCTAAGCATGTATCTATTCTTTAGTTTATGCTTACTTTATTAAGCTTATGTCCATGACATATTATTTACATGCTTTTCATTAATTTGATGGAGGATTCCTTAGACCTTATTAATCTTACCCATACCTTAAGAGGGTGAGGAGAAGAGAGAAAACCCTAATCCATAAGGTCCTTAACGGAATTTGTGATGAGAAGGGATGAATAAGATGAGAAAGTCCTAAATGTATCTTATTTCGATTCATACCCTAAAACTTTGGCCAGGCAGTCAAACGGATCCTGGAGTCCTCGTATTCTGACTAGTGGTGCGGAGGAAAATATTGCCAGCCCCTGGTCGTGATCCTTTTCTAGACACCTCCGTCTTTCGGATAATCCTCTAATAACTCCCTTGGGTTCTATGGAGTTTGTAAAATTTAAAAATTATTAATGGTTAAGTGAGGAACCTATGCTCTGAAACCAAATGTTACGACCCCACCTTCCGGTAACCCCCAATTAAGGGATACCGAGAGGTCGAAGCCGTACCCATAATTTCCAGATCAAAGGTTCGGAATTTAACCAAGAACAATTATTAAATTTTAACAGACTACACTGGAAAGTTGTAAGAAAAAAAATAGACTTTTACATACCTTTTTGAAAACTTGGATCTCTAAACTTCTATACACTTATGGATTCTACTCTAACTAATCCTCCTTGTATTTTACTTCATGTATTTCACAATATGATGATTTACTGTTTGTCCTTTTTGTCTTGTACCTAAAACGCCGACAAACAAAACGTCGGTCAGCCGAAGTTGGTATGTGGAGGAAACAATAACCGTGCAATTATTCATAACAATGTATTGCATCCAATTACCATTTAACAAACAAGTTTACGTTTTAAATATAACTGCGCGATCTATGCATTCCCTATCCTCTGCGCTGTCCCTGTAGTGGACCTGGATGCTACTTTCCTTATAGTAGATCCCCATTAAACCCCTCATGGTCCCACTCATAGGTGAACCCGTTTCTAGGGTTGAGTCACATGGCACTACCCGTAAGTAGCCCACTCCTTAACTCATGGCATGCTAAAGGGTCTCATGGCACTACACTTGGTAGCCCAGTTTCTAACCCACGATAACCTAGACCTTACTCTAGGTTACCCCTTTTTAGCCTTTACAAGCCAGAAAGGTGGATCCAGATCTAGCCAGTTATATATATATATATATATATATATATTCATAGTGATAGTCATAGTCACTCTATATACTTGCATGAAATGAAAGACATCCAACAGTTAATTTCAAGAAATTGATAAACACATTCGGAAATCACCGTGAAACTAAAGTGATTATTCATAATCGTAACCACATACCTTTGATTGCAGATTTCACAAGCATTAAGCAATTCCAACCAAGAAAGCAATCCAAGCAAGCAATTCAACAATCACATAATTCCTGAAAAGAATATGTACTCTATTTATTACACACTTTAACAAGAATATACTTTATTGACTTGGATTCACTTTCTTGGGTTTCTAATCCAAATTAAGGTTTCATTAATATTCATTAGGGTTTCTTAGATCAATTTCTCAAACTTTATCCCTTTTAGGTCAACCAACCCTAAATTACTCTTTTCTACTTATATAAACCTTAATTGCTCAGATTATCCATTTTAATATTCTTTTATACCCAAATTGACTTAGGATCATCATGTCTCTATTTATTCATGGATTTGCAACATTAAAACAATTAAAAGACATATTCACCTAAATTAGGGTTTTCAAGCCCATTAATGCATATTAGGTGAAATCATATTCATCATATTAGGCATATTAGACTACTCATTACATCTACTTCATATTATCAACATTAAGATTATATCAAGATGTCCTCATTGATTTCAAAACCATAAATCAACATTGTATGAGATTATTAACATAAAATCATCAATTATTCATCTTTATCAAGAATTTCTTCATCATACAGGTCTAGATCAGGTATTATCTTAACATGAACGAACATATTCAATTAAGCATCAAGATAAGGAAAATCTAGGTTTTCCCTTTTTCATTAACACATTAGGACATGTATATATTATGTTTTTTGGACAGGAAGTATAGTCAGGTTTTGAGAGTATTTTATTTGGATTCCTCTCGATCTCCTGATCAATTTTTATATATAATATGTCTCCATCTATGTCACCGATTAATTTCTATGATTTTTGCAAGCTAAACTGATATGAACCAATCACATGCTGACACGTCAGTGTCTCTACAAGCTAATTTGCCAAGCGGGTGGCTACATAAAAACACAATTAAATGACGTATCTGCCCTTACCTTGATTGCTCAGGTTGTTGTGTATCTGGGGGCATAATTGTCCAATGGGATGTAACCTGCCCTCAACCTCGCGAGCGTCCTGCGTCCCTCGACAGAGGTTGACTTGCGATCGCGGCCGTGCAACCCACTTTAAGTGTCACGCCCGATCTGAGGTTCTACCTCCTCTCTCATGGAGCCTAGCCTTCTTCGTATCAACCGTGGTGCAAGACTCGATCGGCGGCTCCCTTTCCTGACCTCCTCTCTGGCAACACCTCACCATCACCACCTACAGACGTCGTTGTCCTCGTCTTCTCTCAGCACACTGCCGGGATGCCGACTTGCCTACATTTGCTGCCTATCAGTAAGGCAGGGTGCCTCTCCTACCCAATCTCTCTCCAACGAACCCCAGTGTGACTTCCCCTGTCTGCCTGCTTCCTCTCTCTTTCAGCCCCACCCTCTCACCAGACGAAGCACTCCCTCTTTCTCGCCAGGGAGTTCAAGGTTCCAGAGCTCTTGGCAGCTTCCTGGTCATTGGGATTGCCAAGTTGATCTTCCCTCTAACGACAGAGGCAACCCTTTTCATTCATACGAGAAGAACAGAAACACGTTGTTCAGGTGTTCCTCAAACATCACCTACTTTCCGCTATCCATCTGCTCATACATGCCGACCTAGGACCGAGAACTTGATGGTAGAGGACCGTGGAAGATCTCCTGGTGATCCCTGGAGTTTCCCTCAGATTTGTAGGTCAGGAACTTTTGCCACCTATGATGAGAGAGTTCTACGCTAGGTGCATGTATCCTAGGCAAAACCCTAGGTTAGGAAGAAGAAAGACAACAGAAGAGAGGAGCATGGGAATGGGTTGGATGTCGAGAGAGAAAGAGAATAGGGTTGGGTCATGTGTGAGACTTCTTACCCATATATATACATCTTTTCTCACAAATTTCCTGAATATACAAAAGAAATCTCTCCTTTCCTTTTGTTCCAACCTCTTCCTTTGCGTATAAGTAATATGTGAAGAGGCACATCATGACTCTCTTTCCAATTATCCTCTCATTTTGCAATTTTGGTATTTTCTCTTTCTTTCCTCTTCATTGGGACTCCTTGGATCCCAAGAAACTCTATTATTTTGAAATTCTTTTTATTGGATACTTATTATCCTTCTAGATGCATCTATATGCATTACTTCTCATTATCTAGTTTATTTCTTATTAAAATATTTCCTTTTGAGGATTTCTCTTTATTTCTCTTTCATTTTCCTCATTGGTATTCCTTTTATCATTAGGAATCCTTGGGATACGAAATTCCACTAAGGATAACTCAATTGTACCTCTTTTTTCTTATTTTCCACATTTTACCATTGTTTTCAATTTCTTTCTTAATAAAGAAATATTTAATTGATCTTTTCTTTTCTTATTGCACTCTTTATGCAACTTTGGACTCCTTGGAACCCAAGGAACCCAAGAGGCACGAAATCCCATTTGGATTTGCCTTCTAGAGGTTTCCACATTTTTCTTTTCTTCAAAAATTCAATTATTCATTCACTAATTGAATTTTCTTGTTATTTGGGCCCAATAGCCAATAAATCCCACAATAAAAACATCAAGGCTATTGTAAACAAAATCCATGTATTCAAAATAAATTATATCATTATTTGTTCAAATATCTTTAATATGAGAAATTACATTTCTCACCAAATGAACCCAAAATCAGGGTTGTAATAGCCTCTTTAAGGAATTTTAATCCAGCTCAAGAGGCAAGGTCAAAAAGAGTATTATGAACTAAGTCATGTCGAACCTTATATCTAAGTCTTGTGTGATAATGAACAACATGATCACTAAAGGCATCAATGTTAGTAGTGTTGTAAAGCGTGCAACATTCATCACCTGGGTACAAGGAAATCATAAGTCGATAACGAAGGATAGCTCGATACTCAATATGTGACATGGAAAAACCAAGACCATCAAAGTGAATGACAAGTAGGAAGTCTTATGCAAGTCTGGATTGAAGATAAGTGAGCATAGTTAGTTGTCGTTGACAGAGGCCACTTGCAGTAAATGGCTAAATAATACTTTTGTAGTAAGTGGCTGCCAAAATAGACTGGGACTTTAGAGTGGAAGAAGGTGTACGTGATAGCTAGATCAGCAAAAAGACAAAAAGATCTTATGGGTGGTGTCATGTGTGGTAAAAAAGCGGCTCTTGTAGACACATATCCAACCTCTCACAAGATGTGGTCTTAGAGTTCATGGGTGTTGATCTGAGAGGAAACATAAGCAGGCATATTGATATCATGAGAGGATTTGATGCCCAACCCTCTAAGGTGCATAGGAAGTGTGGCCAAGATCCACTGTAGATCATCAAAACCTAGGATATTGCCAACCACAACACTTGCTAAACATTGACAAAGTGCATGAACGAATTCATTCAATCTAGAACCAATAGATGTTGGGGATGTCATATGAAGAGCAAGCAATAGTTTAGGCATCCCAGCACATGATCAGAGAATAAGAAGCTCACAATATGGGTCCTGAAGTAAAGCCAAGCGATCCATCATGGTAAGAGTTTTAGCTACACGTTCCTTCAGAAGCTCTAAGGATAAACTTGGATATGTGGAAGTAGAACCTCCTAAAATATTCACTCTAAGCCTAAGATGAGATATGCTAGTACAGAATATACCAAACTCTAAGGTTTGTCTTGGATCATATGAAGGCCAAAAAATTTTTGTCTTCTTAATATTGATATGAAGAAGTCTAGGCCTCATTTTTAAATAATAGATAGTACCTTGGAGACTTTGGCAGTGTCACCAAATGAGGGTGCCATCATCAAGATAGAAAGAAAGAAGGTCGATATGACATTCATCCTTCCATTGAAAAATAAGAGGATGGAGAGCCAATGAAAAAAGAAGTGGTCCCAAAGGATCATTTGTTGGACCCCAACCATGAAGAGAAGAGCCTCACTCTGATCCATGTAGAGTGGAGTTGGGGAGCTATAACATAATTCAACCTAACAAGCAATAGTTGGGAAATGAAGACCAAACACCTTAAATATGGATTTATTAACCATGTTAAAATCATTGTTGAAGTCAAAAAGCACCATAGTAAGAGTGGTAAAATGATGTTGGACATTGACAAGGCGAGTGACAACATGTAGAAAGGTTTTAACACCCCTAGGAATATGAACACCAAATTGATGATCCTTAAAATAATTGACCACATCAAGAAAGACACCCTTCATTGCAACCTTGGAGACAAGTCAATACCAAATTATTCCAACCACGATAGGCCGAATGTCGTTGTCTAGTTTGACAAGGGGGGTCAAAGGGAAACTGACAACATAGGGAGTTAGGGAGACATGACAATGACTGACAAACCAAAAATTGACCAAAGTTGACATTACATTCAAGACATCATCTTTAACGACCATTGCTGCACCACACATAGCTTGAAGAAGGTGTTGTACATGAAGACTGTCACGTGCACAACTTGTCCCTTTATGAAAGGATACGATTGCCTCTTCAACCATAGAACAAGAAGCAATAAAGGGAGAGTAAGAAATATCTGACACATGATACACTATAAGAGTAGGGCTTTGGGGGTGTTTTGCTTTGAGATCCAAATACAAGAGGGGACAATGCCGCTAGAGGAGAAAACTTAGATGGCAGTTGAAAATTTCCCATCCTTGATCTTTGTCTTGGCATGGGAAACTCTGGCTTTGAAAGACTGTGCACGCACAAAAAGACAATGGTGGGTAAAAATATGAGCAAGGAGATGTTGGATACCACCATGTTTTACTTCCATGTTTCTAGCCCCTTGAGGATCATATGTTGTTGGAGTGAGGCACACTTTCTTGCTGAGCATTCTTGGGTAGACTTGGGAGAAAAGCGGTAGAGAATGCACACAAGGAGTAGCAATAGATGAACCCACGCATCAATGGAGCAGGGACAAGAAGCAACTTGTTATAAGACTGCACACATAGTGTCAGAGAATGGTGGATGACAAATAAGAGGGATGCTCTTTATCGTAGGGACACTCATACAAAAAATATTATAACACTCATCTTGGTTGTGATCGCTCAACATCTTTTTCTCTCAATAGTAATTGATTTTTTGTTTGAAAAAAATGTAGACTATGTCCTTTCAACTTTATCTCTTCAAATATATTAGTTTTTAACAAATTTGTCTTACCAACAATATACATTAATTAGTAATTGTTTTTTATTATCTTGGAAGTGAGATGTAACTACATGTAATTACATTTTTAACATCTCTCCCTCAGCCATTATAGCTTCATAACCTTTGCGCTGCCACCACACGAACTCCACTCACTCTAATTAACTCTATTATGAAACAAAAATCTAATTTTGGCATTGCATAAATCTCCCCCCTCTCTCTAATTTCTAATCCGATCAATGTATTGTCACACAAATATATAATCAGCTAAAGGTAATTTTTTTTCAATTTTATTTGTCAAACCCATAGGCTCCTATAGTTAATCATAAATCCTAGGGGCAGTTGACATGCATTCCGCACCAAGGTAAACAAAAATCCTCCATTGGAAAAAAAAATCATTAAATCTTAAAGGGGAAAGGTGGCCAAAAGATGGACTTGATCCAAAAGTGCAAAAAATATAAAAAGATCTAGTGTAGACAGGGGTCTGTTAGCACTTGCTGGACCCAATCTGAGCCGCAAGAAATTGCATCTTTGAGGTATATTATAATGTATGACTCAGATTTATGTGGGGGTAGTTTAGAAATTAAAATTTGCATTCCAGCTAGAGCACACTATAAGATAGTGTGTTTTATATGGGCACACAAAGACTATTGTAGCTCATGATTATTTTATATATATTCTCATATTTCTAAATAAAGAAGTGGTAATAACTTAGTGGTAAAAGTGATCAGCCTCACAATGAGAGATCTGAGGTTCACACCCACCTAGAGGCATTAGATGTGTAACAGAAACAAATAGGGAGAGAAAAAGAGCAAGTAGGAGGAGAAAAAGAATAAAGAGGGGAAGAAAAGCAACAAAGAGGAGGACAATATGAACAAATAGGAACAAGGAGGGTGGAAAGAACAAGGATATTTCAATATTTGAATTCAGAGAGGCCAATTTAAAAAAAAAACAATTAAAGTTCTAAAAATTCCCATATGTAATCTAGATTATAGAAGCAAAAAACTATCAGACGACCTCCCAAAAGGACCTATCAACATTGTATCTGTATCATCCAAAAGTGGCTAGCGGGCAAAAGTAAAGTTTGGTTTGACCCCAATGAGTCGTTAGAAATGATGAAGGCCTCATCGACCCCAACGAGTAGTTAGAAATGATGAAGGCATCAAAGTGAGAGTTCTAGGGTTCAAACCCACAAGAGGCATTAATAGTTTAACTTTTACTGTGGTTTGAAACAAATAGGAGGACAACATGAATAAAAAAGAGAGAAAATGAACGATGAGGGAGAGAAAAGGAACAAGGAGATGGTAGTTCTAGTATTCAAGGGAGAGGTGAAATAGGAGGGAAAGAGGAACAAGGTTTATGGGGAGGAGAAGAAAAGTAATGGGTGTGTAATAAAAATAAAGAGGGAAAAAAAAGAAATAAGTAGTAGGATACCAAGAATAAAGAGGGGAATAAAAGCTCAACAAGAATTTAGTGCTTCTACACCTCTTTATTCCCTTCTTTATTCTTGGTGTCCTACTACTTGTTTCTTTTCTTTCCCTCTTTATTTTTGTTACACATCTACTACTTTTCTTCTCCTCCCCACAAACCTTGTTCCTTTTTCCCTCCTACTTCTTTCTTTTCTTTCCAAAAATTCTTGTTGAGCTTTTATTCTTAGAACTCTAGTTGAGCTTTTTTTTAACTCTATCAGAAATAAACTCTAGTTGAGATTTTTTTTGTACCTCTGTATTTATGTATCATGCATATTTTTGAGGTTTTGTAGCCTACGAATCACTAAATTATAATGCTTTGGTGCGATTACTTTTGAAACTTATCATGGCTGCCTACATCATTTCTGGTATAACTTTATGTTTGCATTTGTACTTGACAATTGTTATTTTCACTCTTTGGTACTGATTACTTTTGTAACTTATCATGGCTAGATGCACATTTATGTGTTTTTCACTTGGAAGGGTGTAAGCTTACTACTTAAGAAGCCACCCTCAAATGGCGTGCTTGTCAGGAAAATGTTGAATCTATTGTTGTATACACTATAGATCAAATGAATTTCTTTTCCATTTTAATTACTACTTAATATAGTAACTTGTGAATCAACGAAAGGTTATCTAGACGCCAATTGATATATATGATTCTTGGACCTTATATTTCATTTGGATACTATTATTTTCCAATTTCCATTTGTATATGAAAATAAGAGTGATTTATAAATATACTAACTTCGAAAGACATGCATTAGTTTTGAATATAGAAGAATGCTTTTACATAGAAATGATAAGTCTTATATACATCATAATCCTGATTCTACAAGGTTTTAAAGTAAGGCAAAATAAAAATATGCTTGATTAACTAAACAATTTGGCTAGGTGCTGGTATGCCCGCCAGCCCGGGGTTCAAAAGTCTTAAATATGAATTACATTTTTTCAGTACACAATCTTAATAAGACTCACACACAACCTATTAACCTTTTGTTCAATTTGTCTTCGTGTTGTCACTTGTACTTTGGTTCATGCTTGTAATTCAAAAGCTTAGTATTGAAAGTGTGCACCAGTGAGACATTCAAAATATTCCTAGGAATCATTTATAAGAAAAGATGGGAAACAAAATTTAGCAAGCATTTTCTTTTATGTTGTAGTGTAATTTATCTGGGCTTCATCTACAGTTCAATTGGCATAATAGTTTACATGGTGTTTCTTAACCTTCCTTTTCCCAAGAACCACTCTGATAGCATAATTGCTAGCATCACACATTATGTCAAACGATAGCTCCCAATCAAGTCCTTGCAGTATCGGGGATGTCGTCAATGCATTCTTTAAAGTATTGAAGGCTTCAAGGATTTTTTCAATAAAGTTGAACTCGACATCCTTACCTATAAGTCTAGATAGAGGCTTGGTAATCTTTTAGAATTCCTTAATGAAATCACATGTAGTACCTGATATGTCCTAAGAAACTTCTCACTCCAGTCATTGATTTAGGAGGTGCGAGCTTAGACACCACCTCTATCTTTCTAAGGTCTACTTCAATCCATTATTGAGAAATTTTATGTCCCAACACAATCCCTTCTTGTACCATAAAGTGACACTTATCCCAATTCAAGACTAATTGTTTCTCTTCACACCTTTGCAGGACTCTAGATAGATTCTCGAGACACTTAGCAAAATCAATACCATATACAGAAAACTCATCCATAAAAGCTTCCATGATATCCAACTAGAAATATGAGAAGGTAGAAATGATGCACCTCTGAAAAGTTGTAGGTGCATTGCATAGGCCAAATGACATTCTCCTGAAGGCGTAAGTGTTGTAGATACAATGAAAGTAATCTTTTCCTGGTCATCAGGGTGAATTGGCACTTGGTAAAATTGTGAGTACCCATCTAAAAAATAGAAATACGAGTGATGGTCCAACCTCTCCAAACCTTGATCAATAAAGGGTTATGTGAAGTGGTCTTTCCTTGTAGCAACATTTAATTTCATGTAGTCTATACACGTTATCCATCCAATCACCATTCATTTGATGACTTTATCTCCATTTTCTCCTTTAACACTGTTATTCCTCTTTTCTTTGGCACACCATTGATTGGGCTAACCCAATTACTATCGTTAATGGGATAGATAATTCCAATGTCATGTAGTTTTATCACTTCTTTCTTGACAACTTCCTTGAGGTTCTTATTCAACTTCCTTTGTATTTGAGCTAATGGTTTAGCTGTGTCCTCTAGGTTTATCCTGTGAATACAAAGGGATAGGCTTAGACCTCAGATATATTTCATAGAGTAGCCTATCGTCTTTCTATGCAACTTAAGTTCCTTTAACAAATTCTCCTCTTGATCTTCCATCAAATTGGAGTTTATTATCACGAGATTCCCTTCCTTGTCATCTAAAAATTCATACTTCAGACCTTATGGTAGTTGCTTTCATTCTGGCTTGGGTTTAGGTGCCTCCTTTTCCTCCATTATTTTCTCTAGTGAGGCGTACTTTGCAGTTTCTATAGTACCCTCCTCATCACTACTATATTCTTCCTCAGACTGATTCATATAATCCAGGATCTCCACAACTTTAGGATCTTCAACACTCAGATTAAGGTTGTTGATGGCTCACATGATTGGATCTACCATTGCACTGTCCCCCTATACTTCCTAACAAAACTAGTTGTATCTATCCATGAAGTATACATATTCAAACAAGGAGGGTCCTCTCATATAATCTTGAACATAGAAGTCGATGTGATCATTTCCTACTCATAGAGTGATCATTCTTGCTTCTACATCAATCAATGCTCTCCCAGTGGGGAGGAAAGGTCCCCCAAAGATCATGGAGCACTTTGGGTCTTCTATAGTGTCTATCACCATAATATCACAAAGAATGAAGAATCACCCCACATGAAGTGGGACATCTTCCATGACTCTCACTGGCTTGGTGAAAGTATGATCAACCAATTCGATCCTCATCCCTATTTTCACCATGTCTGTGAGTCCAAGCCTTCGAGCTAGAGTAAGAGGCATGAGACTGATGCGTGGGCCTAGATCAACAAGTCCTTGTCTTATTTCAATGTCACTTATAATGAATGGTATAGTGAATGCCCCAGTATCCTTATTCTTTGTGGGCATTTTCGCTCGTACGAAAGCACTGGACATCTTATCTAGTTTCACCATCTCCACATGATCTCTTCTTCTTCATTTCATAATTAGATCTTAGAAGAACTTGGCATACATGGTCATTTATTTGATAGCATCCAAAAATGGAACATCCAGGTCCAACTTTTTCACAGCCTCCATGGACTTCTCATATCTTTTATTTAGATGTGCCTTGATTAGCTTGTAAGGGAAATGAACCCTTGGGGAGTATGAATCCTTCTTGTAGAACACTTCATCCACTCTATCAGGCTTCTTTGCTTTTGTAGTTTTCTTTCCTTTCTCCTTTTACTTATCCTTGTCCTTCTTAGAAGATTCTTCTTCACTAAACACTTCCTCCACCATGATTGTTTCAGTCCATGACTAAGTGACCACGTCACCTTCTTTATTACCCTCATCTTTTTGGTTTTCAAAAATCTTTCTCAAATGAAGAGTATCCATCTTTGTAGTCTCAGTATTAGACAATATCTATCCTTGAGGATTCTTGGTTAGTTCAGAAATTTGTGCTAGCTGTTGATCAATTGTCCTTTGGTGTGTCTGCATATTGACCATTTGTGCATGCATTGTGCTTAAAACACCTGTGTTAGTGATAGCACTTTGAGCTAACTATTAATTCACCATCTCCTACCTCTTCACAAACACAAAAAGCTTTGTCATCATGTAAGGTTGGTTGTTGAACTTTGATCTTGGATTTATCTGTTTCAATTCCTATTCTAACTTTGATCTTGTCCTTGTCATTGATAGTTGTTTCTATTCTACTAGTAATTTGTGGTGCGAGTGAACTGTGTTTGCCCTTCTCCTCTTCCAAATCCTAGTGATGTTTTAGATGGACCACTTAGATGATGGGGATTTTTGGTAACATCTTTGTTTCCATAGTTGAAGCCAGGGTGATCCGACCTCTTAAAATTAACATAAGAAACATTCTCAGTCTCTTCCTTGATACTTTCCTCTTCATGTTGGGTGTAGATGCAGTTGTCAACCCCATGGCCTACTTCACCACATGTAACACATTTCATGACTCTATCTACATGTTTCTTACTTTTACCCTAGAGTCTGTTAGATTGATTTACATCAGTGGCTATCTTCTGGATCTAGGCGGTAATAGTTTCTAAAGCTTTTGACTTTGTAGATGCACCTTTGGATGTTGCCCTCTTATCGGGTGTTTCCCTCTTGGATGATCCTTTGTCACTCCTTTCATAATCTTAGCCTACTTGTAAAGAATCCATGTTATCAATAATTATCATGGTTTTGTTTGGGTTCTTCCCAAGGAAGTTGATTACTACAACAACATTCAGATATGTCCTTTCAGTTGGAGTAAGACCATCATAGAAGGTGGTCACCAAGAATCCTTTGTCATAGTTATGGTGTAGGAAGTCTCTCTGGTACTCTTGAAATCTTTCCCAGACTTCATAGAGGTTTTTTCCTCTCCTCTATGTAGTCCCAATAATCTTGTGCATGTTCCTTAGGGTTCTCTCTACAGAGTAGAACTTGGTGAAAAAAGTGTCATCCAAGGGTGTCCATCCATTGATGGTTTTATCAGGCAGGGCAAGGTACCTGGACAATTCCTTGTCCCTCAGATAGAAGTTAAATGCCTTCCAATATATTACTTCTTGCGGCACCCTCTTCATCTTTATGGTGTCACATATATTTTTGAAGGTGTCCAAGTGGTGGTAATGGTTCTCAATTTGGGAATTGCCTCCAAAAGATTTTTTTGAATCATCAAAATCACCGTGGGTTTCAGTTCAAAGTTCAGTGCATCGAACCTTGGGATTATGATAGGGCATCTTGACTCATTTGGCCTAGTAGAAGCTAACTCATGAAGTGAAGGGCCTCCTTCTCATCATCATCATCATCATTGTTGTCGACGTCAACGTTGTTGTCTTCATTCTCATGGTTGTTTCTCTTATTCCTTCTTGCTCTGGGATGATGACCTTCATCACAACATCGTTCCTCATGCTCCTCCTACTGATGTGGTTGTGGAATACCTCCAGGAAGGAATGTAGGCCCTTGGTCAGAGTGGCACTCCTCGTACTCAGACTGAGGCTCAGGCTAAGGTTGTTCCACCCTTGGGTTGCAGTTGCCGCCAACCTAGTAGCGTCCACCCCTTTGAGGGGGCATGCTAATGTAGAGGGAGATAGTAAACACTATCCACTAGTCTGCAGTATACCTAAAATAGTTCACATAGTCGAGTTAGAAACTGGATGTATGAAAATGAAGTATTCGAGATAGCTAGGTATAGTGTATTAAACATAATGTAATCAAGTTATTGCTAGAATTGAGGCACTAGTGTATGGTGAGTAGATTCGAGTTCTTAATAGTACCAAATGCTTCATTCCCGGGAAACTACACCAAAAAGTTGACCGACGTAAATCACACATCCAAAAAGGAGCAGATCTAGAGCATTCAAACTCTTAAATTTATAACCCAACACTTAGTCCCCCACAACTATTATACAGGGCCTGATGTAGTAAATCAAGATCAATCCATTGGGAAAAGGGGGAAAGTATAAACAATGTAAAACCTTGGCTCAGTTGCACAAACCAAAAGGGGTAGGTTAAGTTTGTTGTTCCTAACACAACAATGTTACACTAGACAATAAGGACAAAAAAAATAAGTAAAACAAAGCAAGAAAACAAAACAAAGCATGAGGAAAAATAAAGAGTGTTGTGCCAAAAATGGATGGGAAGTTGGATTGAATTTCAAAATATAAGGTATCTCACCAACATGCAATACTCACATGCATTGTATACCCTTAGCAAGATTACAAGTGATTGTCATATATGTCTATCCCCTCCTCTCTCAAGCTTAGGATAGATATACATGATAAGGATGTCTCTTTCTCCCTCTCTCTCTTGAGATGACAAACAAAAGACCACAAAGATAATCACACGAACATTAGCTTAAGCATTCCAACATTCTCATACATTCATGCAACTCCATAACACTTAGATAATATTAGTACTACTCTTTTGAGGCAGTAAAAATCAAACATCATAAGATGGTAGCTAATCATACACATGAAGAGTTAAGATTAAGAGTATGGAGATAATATTTGCTAAGAGCATATATATATATATATATATAAAATTGTGTGTGTCTCTCTATGTATGTCTCTCTCTCTATATATATATCATTACAAACAATGTCTTTCTCATTATGGATAGGTACATTTCTGTTAAAAATTTGATCCACGGGTAACTAAAGTTATTTACCCACACAGGTAGTGAATATATACCATATATATATATATATATATATATATATATAATATGCAAGTATATACATGTTGGGAGAGCCTTAGTAGCTACTCCCAACCCAAGCTATATGTGATAAAGTGGATTTCTCATCTTTTTGACTCTAAAATCTAGTTCTATATTTCTTATATTCAATAATTCCACTTTATCATCAAATAGGTTCCAAACACTCATTTGGGATTTTTTTTTGGATAATAGTGAAAGTTGAGGACTTTGGTGACACTTAATTGAGGAATTTTGATGGCAATGTATACTTTGAACACTTAAATTTCTACTAATCTGAGTCTTGCAAATCTTTTATCTCAATCCAGTATCTATCTTTATTATTTGATCCCAAAATATTTGTGAATATTTGTGATCATAGTGTGGCCAAATTTTAGTTCATTTTGAGCTTCCTAACTCCCTAGAGAAATTCTTGAAATTCCATGTTTAAACCACTTTTCCCCTTTCTTTTCCTTCATTTTCACCTTGGTGGACCGATTTCCGCCCTAAATGGGCTGCACGGAGGGTCTAACCCAGGGTGGGGTGCTGACTGGTGCACCCTTGGATCCCGATCCGATGGCTTTGGGGTCATCCCCTACCTCGCGTAGGCCTGCTACAGTGCCACCAGATAGAGGAGCTCGAGCCGACCGGTTCTCCACCATTTCAAGGCCGTTTCACGTGATTCTTTCGCCATTCTCTCCCAAATTGAAATACCACTATTTCTCACTCATTTTCATCTGAAATCACAAAGTTTTTCAAACTTTCTAATCCCTTTGGGGTGGCCACCGCCATGGCCAAAAGTAGGTGGAATACACCCTAACCCTATACACTCACACCTATATAAGACCCCCTTTGGCTCCCATTCATCCCCATGAACACATCCAAACCTTCATATTTCACTTTCATGCACTTTAGCTTGTTCCCCATCTTGGACGAACATGTGAAGCCACAGAAATCACTATAGCAGCTCCATTTTTGTGAGCTTTCTCTCGCTTCGGGTATGATTCCCTCTCCTTCTCTCTCTAGAAACTTACTTTGACCATAACTTTTGATTCTATGCTCAGAAATGTGTAAAATTATAGTCTATTTTTATCACAAGAATGAGCCAGACGCAATGAAAATGCTTGGAACAGATAATTCCTGGTCTTTCTCTGAATTATATTTATGTAGTATCTTTGATGGTGGAACTAGTATTGATCTATCAATCAAATCACAACATTTAACTTTTGCATCTATTACTTTTGTGAAAGATCTAGATCTAACTTTGTTGACTTGTTCATGATTTATGTACCCTAAATAGTGAAAAGTCTTGATGACAAGTTTTAACCCTAGGATTGTAGACATTAAAATTCTAAATCTTATTTTTTTTTACTTTTGACAATTGTTAATTGATCTAACATCAAGATATGGATTTAGACTTATGGACCTATCATGTTATGTAACATTTGATTCCTTGCAATCTATATCTAGTCAAAATGATATTTACCCTCACTCTTATAGCTATGTTATATTTTTGCTCATTAAATCTAAACAATACAATTCAATCTTGATCGTGTGATTATTGAATCTAATAAATATAAAACCTTGTGATCTCATCATTCTAAAATCAGGAAATACTATTCATAGAAATCTCTATATCAATATTGATCTAGAAGTTAACTAGTGACCTTGACTTTTGGGTAAGGTCCTATTATGAACTAAGTATGGTTAATGATAATATCAAAAACATGAAATCTTAATCATAATGAGATACCACATACAAGGACAATAACAAGGCTTAATGAACTATAATGTTGGTCCTTGTGACTCCCTATTATAGACTGGAATACTAATGCATGAATGCCCATTAATGTGTTAGGTCTTGACTTTGACTCTACTCTAACTCTCGAGATCTTACTGAAAATCTTCGGTGAAAGGTACGCTATTATACCTCCTCTTTGTTTGTAATGAAGATACTTTTTATGCATCTCTTGATTGTGTGCTTGGCTATATACTTGCTTGAGATATTGTTCCCTATTGATTAGGATTATGTATTTCTTATATTATATTTTGAAACAAATTGGAAAACATAAATGAGATGCCCATTATGACTGCCCGCATATTGATAATGATGATTATGATTTTCATAATGTTGATATTGAGTGCAAGCAACCCCTCATTCAGAGGTGAACTTGTACATTGACCTCCTATCTCCTATGGTGAGAAGGAGACTGGTGACCTCCCCATTGCGTTGGGGTAATAGAGTCACAAAAAATATATAAGCATGCTTATTGATTACAACATAATGGGAACTCGTAATAAAAAGTGAATTGTTTTGAAATAAACATCTTGTCAAATAAATATTGGTTTTGCAAATTTCTCATTATACTTTTGAAATATAAGTCCTGCCCAGTACACTAATTTTCTTATAAACCATTTTACTTGTTTTTATATAGCGTATCGTGCAATAGCATTGACTTTGTGCCTTGATTTTCTTGATTTTAGGCAAACATTGAAATCTTAAATATATCGCTTCTGCACTCATATACTCTAATGAAAAAGATTGATCAATAAAAATCTCCATATTGGGTTAGTTTGTTCATTTAAATATCCAATTTTTGAGTTAATATTTCTTATTGTATATGTCAGTGTGTTAGATCCTATCGGGCCACTCAGGGACGGGAACTTCAATCCTCTTACTACTATCTATACAGTAGGATTGGGATTGGGGTAAGAATGGTTTCATGACAGTTGGTATCAGATCTTACACACTCCCATATACTTTAAGTAAATAATTTCTCAAGTCTCTTACACCCAAGAAACCCTAATGTCCATAATGGTGAAAATTGAGGTGTCTAGGATCGGGGTCCTAGCATAATTTCTCCTATCTGTCTTCACGGTGGTTGACATCCCCCGCTCTACCTGGCCTCAATTGATCCAGAACTGGACCTAAAGGTTCTCTTGTGAAACCCTAGATAGTCTTCTAGCATCTCATCTCTTCTTTAAGGACTACCCAAGCCATCCATGTAGATGAAGATTAGGTAGTCTTCTCATCTCCTCATGTGGTCATTCTCTTGTGACCTTTTGCCACATGATGTCTCGATTATGGGTAGCTTATGCATGGGAAAAATGAATGTCACTAAATTTTTTTGAAAGTGGATACCATGATCTGACCATAATTTGAAAACTCGATTTTGATCAACTAATTATGAAACTTGAATACTCATGTATGACCTCTAATATCATGCAAACTCAATTTAGCCAAAACTAGACTACATGCTTTCTATGTTGAGGTAAATATGGATTTGGTGAAATAAGAAGGACTTATACCTTATACCTTATTGTTAAGGTCCCTATTTGATTAAACACATGTTGCCCTATTATTGTTTAAACCTCAAACATAGTTAAGAAAACGTTTTCCCTATTTTACTCACATCTTGACCATGCTATCAAATGACTAAGCCTACGACTCACAAAAATCATGATGTAAGACTATGATGCAAAAAGTATTTTTCCTGTTGACTATTGACGCTTTTTGCAATCTCGATTTTGATATGATGATTATGGGGCTAAATTTTGCACTATTATGCTCTAATTCCTCAAATTCCAAATTCAAATCCTCGACTTCCAAATTATATCAATATCGTGATCATGAAAGGAAAGTAATGAAACTATTACCTTGACTTTGTAAAATCTTGACATTATTGCCCTATTATCGTGAATTTCGATCTTATGACCTTGAAAAATATGATTTAATCATTGATACTCTCCTTTTTTGAATAAGCTCAATGGATAATGACTAATGTTGGTGATGTGCTAGATTAGGGTAGTAGTTGACTCATGACTCCCCTAACCTAGTTCATATCCCTATTATGACTACCTCTAAGTTTTCATTTTGTTGATTATTTAAAGTTTGGGAAGGTATAACCTTTCACTCGATTTGGAATTGGTTGACCTAAGCCTAATACGTTAAACCCATGGTTGATACTCGATCTTGAATCTTGATTTAATAATGACCTTGATATATGATAATGTTGACTATAGCTTGTGGTTGACTTCCTAGATAGACCTAGGTTTAGATCATTCATCAACCTTGGATAACATGATAATGAAATCTTGATATGTTGCTCGAATATTATTTGAATATTGTTGCTCGAAATTGAATATAGATGAGTGATCTCGCTAAGGTCTAAATAGGAATCTAAACCCTAGATTTGGAATATTTATACATATGACCTTTATGTCTAAACTCCAACCCTTGATATTGATGTACCAAAACCTTGAAACATGATAAGGATCTTGAGATCACCCTAGATATATGACTAATGACTTCAAAGTCCCAAATCTTAAATTTTTTGAAATGATGACTATTTTGACTCTCTCAATTTATGACTTAGGGTTTAACTCTCATTAGTACTAGGTTGGGACCTCCCATTGATTTTGAGCTCAAAATCATGATATTGAAAATATGATGTTGTCTTGAAATGTTGAATTATGAAATATCAAATGATGGATGTATAACCCCACCTAGGCCAATGTAGAGTCTAGGACCCTGAGATATTGGGATTCAAAGTTACTTTGTACATTTGCTTCAAGAACTCTATTTGTTTGACCTAAAATATTATCTCTCCAAATTTATGATCAATATATGTTTTCCATATTTGTGACTCATATGATGACTTTGAACAATATATGCATTGACCTTGATACTCAATTGCTCGATGATGAAATGATGTTGGTACCAAGTTAGTTATGATATGAAACATGGAATCTCAATTATGATTATTGGACTACTTGAAATTTGAGGATATGATTTTGATTATATAGTTGAGAATGTTCTTGTAATTGAGTATATGATCTAGATTTGGATAATTCTAATTTTGAGGATGTTTTTGATTTTGGGGACAAAATTCCTTCTTAAGGAGGGAAGGATGTGATAAAGTGGATTTTTCATCTTTTGACTCTAAAATCTAGTTCTATATTTCTTGTATTCAATAACCCCACTTTATCATCAAATAGGTGTCAAACACTCATTTGGGAAAAAAATTGGATAATAGTGAGATTTGAGGACTTTGGTGACACTTAATTGAGGAATTTTGATGGCAATGTATACTTTGAACACTTAAATTTTTACTAATCTTAGTCCTGCTAATCTTTTATCTCAATACAGTATCTATCTTTATTATTTGGATCCCAAAATATTTTTAAATATTCATGATCATATTATAAGCCTTGTGGCCAAATTTCAATTCATTTTTAGCTTCCTAACTCCCTAGAGAAATTCTTGAAATACCATGTTTAAACCACTTTTCCCCTTTTCTTTTCCTTCATTTTCACCTTGCTGGGCCGATTTCTATCCTAAATGGGCCGCATGGAGGGTCTGACCTAGGGTGGGGTGCTGACCTATTGACACGACTTTACCGTGCGTATAACACAAGTATACGCGTCAATGTAATATAGGCCTTATGAGACCCGAGTCGAACACATGGAAACGTAATTATTGGTAGACTACTACTAACTACTAACGATCAGCTAAACTGATTATAAAAGTTTGGAAGTTGATTTGAAAAAGAAAAATAAAAACAAAAGAAAACAAAGCAATCGATTAAATGGTTGGTTTAATCAATTCAAAAGAAATCTCTAGGATTGCGATTTCACTGCGGGTTCTCGTTGTACTAATTCCTTCACAATTATCACATCTCGTCCCCCTTTTTTGGATAGTGGCCTATAGCCATAATTGCTCGCCTCCACGATACAATTCACTACCTTAATCTAGGTTAGTTCCACACTAGTAGTAACCTATTCCCTAAACTAGATGCATGAAAACATGTTTTTGGGTTCCCACCATTAACCGTACATCCCCTTTTCCAAAGGATTTATTAGTTAATGTGATTACCACCTCTTTTCAACCATTAATTCTTCATCAAAAGCAATTAAAGGTATTAGATTACCATTATGGTGATCAAGCACAATGATAGAAATGGAGAAAATGATATCATACCACATATTTGAGAGACAAATTATATTAAACTATGTAAGAAGAGTCATACAACGATTGATCAGGCTACTCCCGGTCCTACAGACAAAGGGGATTAGCCCCGCATGTTCATCTCAATGCAAAACACCATGAAGGAATGAGAAAACATGGAGAAAACGTGGATGGAGATGGTGTAACCCCTGAACGGAGAAGAACCGGATGATCCTCGACGCGGGATGAGCATTTTGCAGCCTTTCGACAGTGAAAAACTCTGTCTGCATCTCTAGAATCTCCCGGGGTGTAGCTCTCAGCTCTGTTCTTCGCTCTCTCCTCCTTCGGGACTTGTGCAATGGAATAGAACGTGTCTCCCAGCTTTGGGCTGTCTTTTTCTAGGTATAGGTACCACTTACGGTTGCCAAAAGAATGCATCCATCCGATTGAAGTCGTGCTCGACAAAACTCTGATCTGACAACGTCGATACCGTCGACGGGGTGTCGATGGTATCGACACCTTAGGGTACCGATGCTTTCTTCAATTTCTGGAAGCCACCTGAAGCCTTCTCGATACCATCGACCATTCCCGTCGATGGTATCGACGGGGTGATATTTAGCTCGCTGTTGGACTTTCGAGACCATCGACAAAGTGTCGATGGTATCGAACTATGTGCTTCCTCTCCGGCTCTGCTACTGTTTCTCTATCGATGCTATCGACAGACCGTCGATGGCATCGACGGGTCCAGAATTATGAATTGCCTGAAAATGAGAGAAAAACACAAATCAAATCTGAGAAATATGATGATTTATACAAAACAATGTAAAACAAAATGAATTTGATGCAGGCAAGGTTAATAGGCTAAAAGAATTGAATCATGCAATATTAACCACAAATATGACCAATAAGCGCATAAAACGAGTGTAAAACTAGCCTATAAAGGCGACTCAAAACCCCTACATCAAATTCCCCCAAGCTTGAACTTTTCTCATCCTCGAGCAACAAAACTATAGAATAAAATTGTGAGGGTCAACTAATGAACATAATCACATAAAAGATATCACAGTATGATTCCCACCTGCAAGGCACATACCGACTCTCACTAACCACATAACAATAATTGCCCTAAAGGTGACAATGATCATCCATGAGAGATGTCCACCCCATAATCAATGAACACAATCAAATAAAGAAGATAATATAATAAACTCCTCTGGTTCATGTGTGGTGCATCTTGTGATCTCCTATCTATGTTGCTCAAATCCTAGCTACCATCTACAATGGAAGCAGATCTCCTGATTATACAAAAATGAGGAGATAATCATGGGTGGCTTACCGTTTTGAGCAATGGGTGGATGGAATGGGCGGCTGTGAAAGAACAGAAAGCACAATATAGTTTAACATGCAAAAACAACAAAAATGACCTAAATGATGCATATGCATATGAAAATGACCTAATGCCTACATTTTAGGTGGAATGAATCATGCTCTACTATTCCATCTCAATGTGAGATAAAATGTCTATGAAACCACATCATGTGCTTATTCTTCCTATTATGCAGGTGAAACAAGTTCCTTTCTCCCTCTGCTTTCTACTTATTTTTTTTCTTTTCTTTTCTTTTTTTTCTTATTTTTTTCAATTCTTTTTCAAGCCCCAATTTTCTCAATTGACTACGGATATATTTACAAAACATAATTTTTTGGGGGCTTATTTTCACATAACTGCTACAATTGATGCATTACAATCTACTTTTTAGAGAGTATAGAACAAGTTACCCACTTTTCTTATTTCTCAGAAGAAATAAGGCACATAATGTCCTATATGCTCAAAAATATACAAAGTGCAACTACATGAAAGTAATTATGCAACTACAATGGTCATAGTCAAGAACAAACTCAGAAGGTGGAACAGTGATACCCTGCTACTGCTGAGGTGGTGGGTGTGGCGGGTACTGGTAGGTATGGTGGTTCCACTCTGGATACTGCCCCTAGAAGTTGGCATCATAGGGTGGCATGGGCGGTGGCTGTGGATAAACCCCAAAGTAGTCTCTGCTCCAGTAATGATCGTAGAAAGGCTACTACTGCTGCTCATTCCTGCCCAACTTGTCGTAGACCTACTGCTGGTTGGCGAAGAGCTGGTGCTCATTCTCAAAGATCGCCTACTGATGTTCATAGAGCCTATTCTACGTATCCTGGATCCCTGCAAAAGCCATCTGATGTGACTACAACATTGTTTGTTGGGACTCTTGGATTGACTGGAGCATGGTATACATCCCCTGCATAGAATATGGGTCATCTCCATCCACTACAAAAAAACAATGATTTAGCTACGATTGCTTCAGCTACAATTGCTTTATATGTAGCGAGAACTATTTTTACTTATAAAATATTTTTGTATAACTAAAATGATTGTAGCCACTTTAGTAAATAAGGTGTAGCTACAATTTTTCACTTCATTTTATTTGTATGCAAAATGATGGTAAAGAGGCAAAACCAAACTCACTCCCCCATTACGTAGCATAGACAGTTACCCCCGCTTCCCCATCCCCGATCGCCCGACCCCAGTCCACAACGGCGCCCTCCGCGCACAGACTCCGTCCGCCTTCCGCCGTCTGCAAGTCGTCCAATGGTGGACTCCTGAAGCCCGATGCCTAAAACCTCCTTGCCTCCTCCGACAACGGCGCCCTCCGTGCACAGACTCCGTCCGCCTTCCGCCGTCTACACGTTGTCCAACGGTGGACTCCTGAAGCCTGACGCCTGAAACCTCCTTGCCTCCTCCGACTCTGAAGCCGTCCGCCGATCTTTTTGCCCCCATCTCTCTGCACCACCATCTCTCTACGCCCCCTACCGTCTGATCGGTGAGGTTTCCCCCCAGCAGCAGGCCTTCTCCGGCAGATCCCCTCTCCGATGGTGCACCTTCCAGTCTTCTCTCTGGAGGTGTTCCTTTCTGGCTTCTCTCCGGTGGTGCTCCTGCAGCGGTCCCCTACTTTGTGCGCTCTCTGGCAGCGTCTCCCGTCTGCTCTTCTCTCCGACGGTGCTCCCTGTGTTCTACGACGTACGACGGTGCCTACTCTCTGCTCTTCTCTCCATATATGTCATATATATTTTATATCCAATTCTCGTTCTTGCTCTCTCTATCAATCCTACAACTGCAACAAGAAGAACATTCGATATTTCTGTCAGCCCCTTCCTCTATGAAATAGGATAAAGACTATTGCTTGATGCTTGTTGTGGATACACAATACCTGTAAAAGTAGGCATTAGGAATACCATTGAATACTCATAGGTTTATCCCATATTAGAATTGACACACATACCTTAGGCTCCGTTGAATACCATCCCTCTGTAAGGGCCATCCATTTTTTCCTACACTTGTGAGAGCAATTGTTCTCTTTATTCCCCTCTATATCATTCGTACATATGCAACAAGAGGAACGTTTGCCATTTCTGTCAGCACATTCTTCTATTAAATAGGAGATGGATTTTTGCTTGATTATCGTAATGGATACACCATACCTCTTAAATAGGCATTGGGAAGAAGAACAATTGCCTAATTATACAATGTATGACTAACACATATATTAAGTAATGATAATCATGTTACGCCTAATAGGCCCACTAATACTACGTAACCTCCTTTTCACTTTAAGGTTCCCCCTCATGATGGACAATATACATTAATCATGATCAGCTTGTCCATGAATATGACTACTATTTGCCTATTTGGATCAGACTGAAGATTAATATAGATATTTTGCTTTGAGTCATATGGCTTGTTGAGGCTTGCATGAACTATTGTACATAGTTTTTTTGTGTGTTTATTTATAGTTCATGGCTCAAGCCAATGCATTGTAAAAACTCACTTTTTGATATATACAAAAAAAGGAACAAGGGATAAAAAAAAGGAGTGTGCTCATTATGGAAGAAAAGGGCACTCCACAAGGAAACTATGCTATAAGTTGCATGGTTCTCCTTCCACAACATACGTGCAACTCTCATTTTTTTAACATTGTGACTAAGTTATGGATTGTATTTTAATTATACTATATTCTCCCTACAATGATAAACAAGTGGGATTGCTTTGGAAAGTGATTAGCTGATGCTTTCTTCATTGGTAGAGGCTGAACTGGCCTTCGTGCCATTGTCTCTCATCAGGCTTTGAAAAGTCCAATTTCTTATTGTTCTGGGCAAACTCTGCCCAAGATCTGAGAAAGAGCTCTTAAATCTTATTGAAACTAAGTTATGTAATGATTTTTAATACTTTGTATTCTTATCTTTTTTTTCTTAATAAGTTATGTAATGATTTTTAATACTTTGTATTCTTATTTTTTTTCTTAATTGTTATAGGTAGTCATGATAGATAAAAGTTGGATCCATGAGGAACATAGAACAAGTACGACATATTTACTTGGGGTGGTTAAATTTATAGAGCATGCATTTTCAAAATCCAGCAGGGATGGGACTATCTTATGTCCTTGTAAGTAGTGCTTAAATGTGCATAGGCAGAATCGGCAAGTCGCAACTGAACACTTGTTATGGAATGGATTCTTGACCACCTACACAAATTGTATTTTTCACGGTGAGGGTTCATATGATAGCTCTGAGGATTCACAAATACAAAATGACACGTCCAAAGATGACATGAGAGACATGTTGCATGATGCGTATGGTGTATCACATGATGGAGAGAATATGGAAGACGACGACCATCGATTTGTATTTGTTGATGACGCGGAAGCTAAGCAATTTTACAAACTGTTAGAGATTGCTGCACATGAATTGTACCCTGGAAGTAAGAAGTACTCTAAATTGTACACTGTTGTGAGGTTGTTTCACATAAAATGTGTCAATAATTGGAGTAATAAGTCATTTTCTGAGCTGCTTGAGCTTTTGAAGGAACTGCTTCCATAGGGTGAGACGTTGCCCGACTCTTATTATGAATTCAGGAAAATAATCAGGTACCTTGGACTTGACTATGATAAAATCGATGCTTGCAAAAATAACTGCATTTTGTATCAAAAGGATTTTGCAGATAAGACTTCATGTCCGAAATGTGGTGCTTCTAGATATAAAGAAATTGAAATTGATGAAGCTGGTGTAGAAAACATTCGTACGAACAAGAAAGGAGTTCCTTGTAAAGTCCTGCGCTACTTTCCCTTGACTCCTAGGTTGAAGAGATTGTTCATGTGTTTGAAACTGTCATCCTTAATGTGGTGGCACGATGAAAGTCGTACCAAGGATGGGATTCTACGACATCCAGTAGATTCTCCAGCATGGAAGACGTTTGATAATATGCATGCTGAGTTTGCTTCTGATTCTCGCAATGTTCGCCTTGGATTAAATTCCAATGGATTTAATCCCTTTGGCCTCATGAGTCTATCATATAGCATTTGGCCCATCGTATTGATTCCCTACAACTTGCCACCATGGTTGTGCATGAAGTCTCCCAATTTTATCCTGTCGATGATTATTCCTGGTCCAACTCAACCTGGAATGGACATAGATGTCTACCTGCAATCGTTGATTGAGGAATTAAAAGAACAGTGGGAAGCTGGTGCTGATACTTATGATGCTGATCGTAAAGAGGTTTTCAAGTTGCATGCTGCCTTACTGTGGACGATAAGCGACTTTCCTGCATATGGTTATCTATCTGGTTGGCAAACTAGTGGGTATCTTGCATGTCCTTTCTGCAACAAAGACGCGTGCTCATGGAGACTACCATATAGCAAGAAAGCATGTTTCATGGGTCACAGGAGGTTCCTCCCAATGGATCATAAATTTCGTAAAGATGCTTCATCATTTGACGGAAAAGAAGAATTTAGAAGTGCTCCTAAGATGTTGTCTGGAAGTCAAGTTCTAGATCAAACTAGAGATGTAGATAATCTACCGTACAACTGGAGAAAGCAAAGTATATTTTTTGAGCTGCCATACTGGAAGCATAACCTTATACGTCATAATCGTGACGTGATGCACATAGAAAAGAATGTATGTGAGAGTTTGATTCACACACTACTAGGAATGGAGAAGTCAAAGGACACTGAATAAAATCGATATGACCTCGAAGAGATGGGCATAAGGAATAAACTTCACATTATCAAGGACGGAAATAAAAAAATCATCCCGCCTTCATGTTTTACTTTGAAGAATGAGGAAAAAGAATTATTCTGTAAGCTGTTGAAGTCTACTCGAGTTCCTGATGGGTATTCTTCTAATATAGCTAGAAATGCACGCGTCAAAGAAAGAAAGCTGATGGCATTGAAGAGTCATGATTATCGTGTATTGATGCAACAATTCCTCCCATTAGCTTTACAAGTAGCGTTGCCCAACAAAAATGTTAGATCTGTTGTAATTGAGTTGTCCAATTTTTTTAAAGACTTATGCTCTAAAGTCATAAATCCAAATACTTTTGAGAAGTTGGAATCCATAATAGCAGTGACTCTTTGTAACCTAGAGAAGATTCTCCCACCATCATTCTTTGATGTGATGGAGCATGTGGTCATTCATCTTCCACGAGAAGCGAAGATAGCCGGACCGATATTCTATCGTTGGATGTACCCCGTGGAGAGGTAATCTTTCTAACAATTAAATTTGTTCAGACTTTGCATATGGTTTGTTTACCTTAGTGTAATAGTCTTTTGTATTCCTCTGAGTTTTTTTTATATAGAGATTGACTAGGCTCTGTTCAATCTTTTGGTCCTCTTGTTCAGGGGGAGTTTGATGAATGAATAGGTAGGAAAGAGTTGCTCTTTGCCAAGCCAATCTATATATATATCCATCTTCTCTTATATTTGATCTATTTATTTTATTTTATTGCATCTTTGCGCTGTCATTTCTTACCGAGTGTTTTATGTGCAGTATTCCATCTATACTTCCAACTGTGTAAGAGAGACTATTGGATTGCATTTCAATTATACTTTCAAAAGCTCCATACACTCATCAAAGAGCTGGTATCACTGTGAACTGTGTTAATATGGCAAACCCCCCTTTGCAGCTCTTGGATAATAGTAGCCCTGTACTTGTTCAGCTTGCTTTGACAACTCTTGCTCGCTTCAACTTCCATGTCATTTGTGTTTTAACTCTGAAAGTAAAGTGGCTTTCTTGTGATAGATCTGCCATGTTATAATGTAAAATACATCGATCGAATAGGTACATTCATGTGAATTTTCTGTTCGTACAGGAAATGAGTCCTATATCATAGATGTGATCATCCCAAACAATACTAATTTTGATTTTATTCCAAGACACATGACTTTTCATCCAATGAGTATCAGGACTGGCCAATGATTATTCTTTTGCAATTAAATTAGTTTTGGTATTCTATTGAAGTGTTGAAGATGACAGTTTTGCAACCTAGTCCCTCAGTAGATAACTACCACGGAGCAAACTCACCAGTACAAAGTCATGCTCCCTCCATTATAAAGTGGGTACTGGAGACTACTTTCATCATTCAACTGCCTTTTCTATATGCAAAATGATATGGTTATCACACTTGAATTTATATTTTATAGGGCAGCAGGTAAGTCATTGATTTGAGCTTTGAAGTTTAATCTTTTCGTGAGTCGAACATGTATGCTTCAGCTTCATTTAATATGGTATTTTATTATATTCTCGAAACTTGTGCCCCTCTGACCATTTGAATGTTGGAATGACCATCCAAAGAATCTAAAAAAGTGTCATAGTTGTGATAGCAAGATTGGTAACATGCATATTTTATGGTAAATCTATTGGTTCTTCACAGGCATTCTATAAAGTTGAAACAATCCAGAAGGTCAATGGATGATTTTCTGTTGGGCACAAGTTTTTCTTAGGCTGGTTACGGTTCTTTTTCATTTGGCAATACAAAATGTAAGATGTGAAATTAGATGACTAGATCACAATTAGTAAACAGGAAGATGGTCATTTCAAAAGCTATTAGGAGACACGAATTTGTGATTGAATATCACTAGTGGTTAGAATGAGTTGTTAGTTACCGTTGAGGTTATAAAAATACTCGGACTGGAGTGGCCATCTCCTGCTTAATTGCAAGATGAAAATCAATTCAAACGGTTTTGCAGTGATGGGTTATGCCTTGTAGTATCTTACTTATTCCAGACCTTGGTGGACTTCTATTTTCTGGTTTCCCATTAGCTGAACCTATGATATCATAACTTGCAGAAAGGAGCCATAGAAGGCTCTTACAGTTAGCAATAAAAGAATTTGCTTAGAGATGAGGGTATAGTATGATTGAGTAATTTATGGCATTGGGTCCTTTTTTGATTATTCCGGGATGTCTGATTCACATGTTAGACTCCCTTTTTAATGGCCCTAAAGGCTAACTATGAGCTTAAAAAGTTGGCAATCATGTTTGAACTGCATTTTTTCACATTGTATCACATTTTGGACACTAATTTAAACTAGCAGATTGGACTGCTTTTTGTATGTTGTTTCTTCTTGACACAGATTTCTGCTTCAAATTTTATTTGTTTTCAAAGTTCTTTTCTTCTAGCCATACGCACTACGAAATAAATTTACATGTCATTGACTCTCATCATAAGCTGTATATATAACCATTCTACTGAGTATATTTTAGACCCTTTGGTCTTGTGAAGTTTGCTGTTCCTAGTTCTTTTTAATAATTTCATTCTTGTTCTATATCAGAACAGTAAAACACCGCCCATTGGATGGTCCAGATACTTTCCGTGGGAGGAGCATGCTTGTTGCCGCCATTATGGACATTATCACGTCAAACTGTGATAACGTCGACAAAGTATGTATTCATCCATTGCTGCCTGTAGATGCTGATATGGGTGATATTGCTACCACACTTCATGTTATTGAGGAAGGTGGAATCTATTTTGATGAGCATCACTCGGATGATGAAGACAAGGATGATGGAGATAGAGGAGTGCACGGGATTGGTATAAAGGTTTTAGGTGGACCAACTGTGTTAGGATTTTCAAAAGTGAACGATAAGGCGTTAACGAAAGATTCTGATCCAGACCATGATGTTGAGCCTCCCAGTGGCTATTTATGGCAGAAACCTCCTACTGATGCATTGAAGGCAGATGATTTAGCTTTGTCTTCTGTCCCTGGGTTATGGGATGATTTGCAAAGGGAACATGTCGCTGTACCTTTTACTGCATGGGCTTTGGCAAACTGGGATTTAGCATCTGATCTGAATCGGTTGCATATACACGAACTTTATATCGATGGGCTCGCAATTATGTCTGCTCTCACAGCGCCTGAGAGAACTGTGAAATGGCATGGCAGTTTGGTGGCTAAGTTTCTCTTAGAAGATCAAAGCTTACCTCTGACCGATTCTGTTCCTGACTGGAGTATCAATCTGTTATCAACGGTCTCCCAGGCTAGTAAAAATGATGATATTGCTCTTGCTGAGGCAACATTATCTGCTTTTCTTATCTCAGTTGAAAGAAGTAGCGAAGCACAGAAGGTGATTATGAACAAAGGTATTCATTTGATGAGAGAGACAACAAAAAGAATAGAGAAACATAAGCAGGTGCAAGAAACATTGGCCAGGGCCTTAGAATTACTTTGTACTTCAGATGGACATTTATCACTTGAAGAAAGTCAATGATGGGCGGGCATTCTTTTCCGTTGGATCTTCAGTAAGTTCTCCTCTGAAGTATCACGGATCTCAGCTATAAAAATATTATCATGCATTTTCGAGGACTATGGACCTGGAGCAATTCCCATATCTCAAGGATGGTTAGCTATGCTGCTCAGTGAAATACTTCAGGATAGCAAGACCATAGGCCTGAAGGGAAGCCTTACTGAAAATACCGACAAGGTGAAGGTGTGAATCCCCCCTGAATCTTAATTTTCTTAATCGGTTATGGACAGATTAATGTGTTATAAAAAATAAAATGATTGTGGCATATTTAGATGTCCATTCCCATAGTGGTGAATGAATTTAGTAGATTTCTGTTTGGTGGTTTTGATCATTCAGTCCTTAGCATAATAGGAAAATACAGTTGTCTTATAAGTCCCAAACATGATCACTAGACATGAAGGTGTGTCTAAGCGTTATGTCTTTCTAATCTCCAACAAACCTGAAGTAGTGGGATTGCAACATATTTTTTTATTTACAATAAGCATTTGAGACATCCATATAAAATCATTATCAATCATCAACTGATATATCAAAAACATTGCGATGCATCAGTGTTCTTAAAGTTGTACTATGCAGTTCAGCCTTGCTCTGCACCAAATTATATTTGAGCCAGTGATGCATGCTATACAATGCATGTGCCTCATCTAGTATGGGGCAACGACCACACATGCACTTATGTGCCACTTCAGACAAAATGGAATGAAAATTATGTGTGCATATTAATATCATATACACTTATCGTATTATTAAATTTAGAACTGCTTTCAACAGATATTCATTGATAGATATTCGTTTACAGTTTTCATAGTTATGAAATTACTTGTTTCTGGTTGTTGTTGGTCTTAGGGCCTCTCTGTTCTCCTTCTTTTGTTCCATTGGGATGTTTGGTTGTTCTGTATGCTCTTGTTTCTTGGAGGATCTATGCTTGGCAGTATGCCTTTATGGTTTTCTGGTAGTCCTTCTGGGTGTTGAAGTCTGCCATCAGGTTTTTTTTCTGGGTTGTGGGTTCTGATCTAGCTCATGAGATGTGCTCTGTTGTGCTTCTGTTCTTGCTGCAGATGTTCCTCTTAAGATGCTTGGAAGATTGGTTTTCCTGGGATGATGGTGGTGCTGCTTATATGTTGTCTTTCTGCCCTGGCTTTGGATGTCTCTACTGTTGCTGTTCCTTTTGGTTCATCCTGCCGTGTTTTGTGCTGTTGCTTGTGATGGAGTTTTTCTGCTGTTGAGTGAGGTGGAGCTTCTGTTTTCTCTGTCTGGCTTGTTCTGGAGGTTTGGAGGTTCAACCCCAAGCTGTTCTTGGGGAGATGAAGGTGATGCTGCCATGTTGCTTTCCTAGTCTGGTTTATGGATGGTTTACCTATGACAGTTTGGTGGAAGGCTGCTGAAGATGATCTTTCTTGGCTGTGCGCTGATGGTTTGGAGTTTTTTTTTTCCTCTTGGGGTATGTTTTGTCGAGTGTGTTTTGCTAATCCTTAGATTGGTAGTGATCTTAAAATTGTTTTTGAACCTTTCTTCTATGCTAGCCTTATATTATCTTTTAGTGCATTTCTTGCTGGTGTGGGATTTGAATAGCAGGTAGGAAATCTTCTTCTGTTATTTGGGTTACACAAATCCACTTCTTCCCCTATTTCTTCCTACTCAGATGCTCAATTATATATAGGCCTCAAGTTATATTGTTTTGGCGTGGAGTAACATGGCTGACTATAAAATCTATGTCCAATTTTTTGTTTTGGTTTATATGGTGAATTTATTCGATTTCTAATTTGTAGCAGCTCAGCAAAAACAGAAAGGAGATCTAGTTAATTGGAAAACTCAAATCTACTAGTACAGAACAATGTCTTATATATTATTTCCTTTTCCCTATTTATCGTTTTGCTATTTCTATTTTCATATGTCCTCGTGACTATCTTGTGTTATTCAGCTTTAAATAATATTTGATGAGCACCATAGCTTCTATAATAATACGAGATACAACTCAATAATTTATGATATAGGAACACATATGTTGGTCGTGTCCTACAGATGTAAAGATGAAGTGCTGTGTATTAATTTTTATGTATCATCTAATTTTCACTTCTTTGCAGGTAGAACATATTCGTGCCATCAACTTTGCTAGTTTTGTGCCATTATCTAACATGGACCAGGAATTAATCTTTAATTGTTCTTCTTGCAGCCCACAAATGGACAGGAGTACCTCTTTATCATCACAGGTTCAGAGCTCGAGTCCTTGCTGGGTTTAGTGAGTACAACAACAGTTTGTACTCATCTCCATGGCCACACATGTGCATGGGCAAGCTTCCATCCCTGTTGCGGTATGGTAGTCAGATCAGGAGTAACATTTTGCTGAATCTGCATGTCAAGTTCATCAGATCCAATTAGGCACTCAACTTGTCTACCAATAATTGTGCAGCAAACTTTAAACATGGTGTATCATTTGATCCAGGAAATCAAGATCACTTAACAAGGCCTTTGGGGCTTACAGATTTGCCCCTGCGTGAAGTCCACTATGCTCTATAGTCTATAGAAAGCAGTGAAAAGAAAAGGAGTCATTGGAGCGCTATATGATCTATTGATCTATTCACCTACTTTTTCTATGGACCTTCAGTCATGATTCTCGCTCCATAGATAACGTGGTATGGAAGTTATGTTCTAAAGTGACGTTGGAGCATTGTATGACCTATCTACAGTCTGTAGTGGATAGATGTAGTCAGAAGAAGATATTGTATACATGTGTCTTTTTTTCATGCATATTGTAAAACAGGGGCCAGGTTAATGTCCTCCCCATGTGTACTCATTGTTCAAATATAAATAAAAGTATCATTGTTGACATTGTAAGCAAAACTCGATCTTGATTAACATTCATTTGTTGTCTTATTGAAAACCCCTCTATATTGGCAAGCAACTGACTGGCTACATAATGTTTCTCACTACATATGTATGTGTAGTACATGGTGCCTTTCACTACACACTAGCTATAATTACATGTGTAGCAAGTGCTAATTTTTGCTATACATGAACTACAAATACAAATTGTAACCAATGCCATCTCTCCCTACATAGCATAGGTACAAATTAAATTGTAGTCATACATTTGGCTACAATGGAAACTACATATTTATGTGTAAGGACATTTTTACCTACAATTAGGGTTACATATAAATTTGTAGCTAGAGGAATAACTAACTACAACTTTGAAAAATGTAGCCTAAACAATTAGCTACACGGGTATTAGCTATATATTATAAATGTAAGGATAAATGTAGCCAAAGCTTTTGGCTACAAATTTTGGGGTTTTCGCTACAAATTTTTTTTGTAGTTAAAGAGCATATTTTTCGTAGTGATCATGGGAGGGTTGTGGTGGTAGTGGTTGGGAAGAAGAGGATGCTCCATAGTTTCAGGGATGCTTTCTCGGAGCAACTCACTGTCGAAGAGGAATAGTGGCTTCCTCCTCCCCTTCTTCATCATCGTCGCCCTCTGGAGCCGCCGCCTCTTGAGCTTCTTCTTCTTCCTCATCATCAAAATCAATGACCGGCCACCTGTAGCCTTGGCCTGGTCTGATGTTGAAGGCATGGTCAGGCAATTGCACCCTTTGAAACACACCTCACACATGACATGTGGCATAGGTGATGCCATGTCAAACTTCAAGGAGGTATGCATTCACAATATGGCTCAAATGGAGCGTGTTCTTGCACTCCAACTTGGGTAGCCTGGACAAATCCAGGCCCAAGTACATTGCAATCGGCGTAAATAGACCCCCAAAATAAATTGGAGCCCTGTGAGAAACATTCCTCTTAACTGCCATTACACGCACGAGGAAGTAAGCTCTAAAATTGATAGGTGTCTGCTCCAACAGACTATGTAGGAAGAACATGTCTATCTCCTGAAATTTGCTTTGAGACAACTTTGATCTTGCAAAGAAGGTGTTGGAGAGAATCCGGTGCAAGATCTTGACAAATGGATGCTCAAAATCAGCTACAATAGTATGGTTCCAGCTGATAGAATACCCTTCGGGTATGATGATCATCTTCGCATACATCACTTCATAATCAACATTCTGTGGTGGCTGACAGAGTTCGTTATGGGCCCACCCATAAATCACGTTGAACTCGTGAAGGGTCATCGTATAGTCCTTGTTGTAGAGGAGGAAAGAAACACACCCTCTTTCCACTCTGTGCGTTCCAGTACCAATTCATTGGGAATGACACAAATATCTAGAGAGGCCATGAACTCGATGACGATCTCCTTGTAAGTGGGCCACCTGCTGAAGAATGGATGACCGTCGGCGTGGTCACGGCAAAACTCAGGGGACTCACCCAATTTTCCCTGCAACACATAGGACATATTGGCCTCAAAACGCAGATCCTTGATCAACTTTCGGTCTCCATACCGGGTCGGCTTGATGGAGTGCTTCCATAGCTCCTCATACACCTTTTTAACCTCTGGCAATGGATGGACTAGCCTCAGGTGAGGAACCAATCCTTATTGCACGGCGGGTAGTGCAGGTGCTGCATCCCGAGATGATGACGCTAGCTCCCGATCTCACCATGGTTGCACGACAATGAGTGAGGAAAAGAAAAGAGAATGGAGCTCAGAGAAGATGATCGGGGCACTTAGAGAAGATTGAGATCCACAAAGCTGAAGAAGATGCTCATAGATGACCGTCGGCAGTGATATTAGTTCCTCTTGGGCACTCATGGATGCTAAGCCTTAGATGGGGATGGTAGGCAATGAGATTGTGTGATTAGAATGAAGATTTGCCCTCCTTTTTATAAGGGATGACCGGGTCTACTATCGATGCATCGATACCATTGACAGTCCCATCGATGGTATTAACGGCTGTCGGAATCCGCCCCTCGCTGCAATCGACAGTTGTTGACGGCTCGATGTGGGGACCCGAATCGACCTCATGTCGATGGTAGTGACAAGGTGTTGATACCATCGACACAGTCCACGGATAGGTGTTGTGTACTGCTCGATGAAGACCTCAGATCGCTGACGTGTCATCGATACTATCGACCCATGTGTCGATAGTATCGACCCCTGTATGTTCCTTCGATCCCCGTGAAGTCTGACCAAGTCAATGTTGCTGTAGACATGTCGATACCATCGACCAGTGTGTCAATGATATCGAAATCACTGAGACAGTTTGTCTGTAAATCTCCAAAAAACTCATTACAATCGACGACCGATCCTTTTTCTGCCTATTCTAGGTTTGATACTATCGACGAGGCCGTCGATGGTATCGACAGAATGAAATTTCAGTAGAATTATCCGCTATTCCAAATTCGATACCATTAACCCAGATGTCGATGGTATCGACCGTTCCCCAGCCAGCACACTCAACAAACACATCAGGGTATCATTTTTAGAGACTAAGTGCTAAATTAATGAAAACTACCTAGGAATGTGAAAAATTTATAGAAACAAACATTTACACTACCAAGGTTGGGTTACCTCCCAACAAGCTCCTCATTTAACATCTTGGGCTAGACGCATTCATGCTCCTCATTCCTCATTTAGTGCCATGAATTTGATCTCATGCACTTTCGTTGTGTAGTCTTCCCCATAATAGTGCTTCAACCTTTGACCATTCACCAAGAATGTTCTTTCACCATCTCTCACCATGATATCACCATGGGGTCGCACCTCCTCTATAACAAAAGGTCCACTCCATCAGGATTTCAATTTCCCAGGATGCAACTTCAACCTCGAATTGAACAATAGGACACTCTCACCCTTCTTGAACACTCGCAATTGAATGTGGCGATCGTGTATTTGCTTTCTCCGCTCTTTGTAGATCCTCAAGTTCTTGTATGCATTCATCCTTAGCTCATCCAACTCATTAAGCTCTAACATTCGCTTTCTCCCTGCATCATCTATACTCAAGTTCAACTTCCTTAGAGCCCAGTGCGCCTTGTGCTCTAATTGCACCAGCAAGTGACAAGCCCGCTCGTAAGCCAACCTAAAAGGCGTGGTGCCTATAGGTGTCTTGAATGCGTTTCTATATGCCCATAGTGCGTCCGATAGTAATGCACTCTAATTCTTCCTTGAAGAGGCCATCGCGCACTCCAATATCTTCTTAATCTCCCTATTGGACACCTCCACTTGGCCCTGCGTCTGCGGGTGATATGGGGTACCTATATTATGCTTGACCCCATATTTGCTCAATAGTGTAGCGAATTTCCTATTCGTGAAGTGGGTGCCTCCATCGCTAATGACCATCTATGGCACACCAAACCTACAAAAAATATGCTCCTTCACAAACCTACACACTACCGCAGCGTCATTAGTCCTTGTGGGTATTGCCTCTACCCACTTTGACACATAATCAACAGCAAGCAAAATATACAAATTGGAATTAGAGGACCCAAAGGGTCCCATGAAATCAAATGCCCCACAAATCAAATACGTCAACTTCTTGAAATACATTGAGGGGCATCTCTTGCTGTTTTGAGATGTTACTTGCCCTTTGACATGAATCACATCTCCTCACATAATCATAGGCATCCCAGAAAAGTGTAGGCCAATAAAGGCCACTCTCTAATACCTTTTCCGCAATCCTCATACTCGCATGATGACCGCCGGTGGACAATGTATGACAGTGACTGAGCACACTATCATATTCACTCTCAGGTACACACCTGTGCAAAATTCCATCCCTGTACTGTCTTAACAAAATAGGATCATCCCAAAAATAATATCTCAAAGAATGGAAAAACCTCTTTCGCTCTTGATAAGTCCAATCATCCAGAATTTCTTTACATGCGATATAATTCACGATATGTGAAAACTAAGGGTCCTTAGATTGAATGGAAGGGATTTGCTCATATGGAAAGGTCTCGGTAATGGGTATGTTGGTATCTCTCTCATTTACTCGCTCTAACTGAGACAAGTGGTCCGCAACCACATTCTCAAAGCCTGCCTTGTCCTTAATTTCAATGTCAAATTCTTACAAGAGTAAGATCCACCTAATGAGTCTAGGCTTGGCATCTTTCTTTTCCATTAAGTATTTTATGGCGGCATGGTCCGTCCATACCACAACTTTAGAACCCACCAAATATTGCCTAAATTTTTCGAATGCAAAAACCATAGCAAGCAATTCTTTTTCAGTGGTGGTGTAATTGAGTTGGGCACCATTCAAAGTCTTAGATGCATAGAAAATAACTGTGAGTTTGTTCTCAAGGCGCTGCCCAAGAACGGCCCCCACAGAGAAATCCAATAGATCACACATAAGCTCAAAGGGCTTTGTCCAATCTGGTGTTTGAACAATCAATGTAGAGATCAACTTTTGCTTGAGGACCTCGAAGGCATGCACACATATATCATTGAAGTCAAAAACAACATCCTTCTCAAGCAATTCCGATAATGGCTTAACGATTTTAGAAAAATCCCTGATAAACTGGTGATAAAACCCCGCATGACCAAGGAAACTCCTCACCCCTTTCACCAAATTCGGTGGAGGTAGTTTGGAAATAACCTCAATCTTCATTGGATCTACCTCCAGTCCCTTGCTAGACACCTTGTGTCCAAGCACTATGCCTTCGCTAACCATCATATGACATTTTTCCCAATTGAGGACTAAATGTCTGTCCTCACATCTTTGTAGCACCTTTTCTAGGTTATACAAGCACTCATCAAAAGACACACCGTAGATAGAAAAGTCATCCATAAAAACCTCTAGACAATGCTACACCATATCTGAAAAGATAGCAAGCATGCAACACTGAAAAAGTAGCTGGTGCGTTGTACAAACCAAATGACATCCGATGATATGCGAAAGTCCCATAAGGACAAGTGAAAGTAGACTTCTCTTGGTCCTTAGGGTCTATGTAAATATGATTATAACCAGAATAGCCATCTAAAAAGCAAAAGTGAGAGTGGCCATCTAGCCGCTCTAAAATCTGATCAATGAATGGGAGAGGAAAATGATCCTTTAAAGTGGCGGAATTCAACCGATGGTAATCAATGCAAACACGCCACCCGGTCACCAATCGGGTGGTGACAGGTTCATTTAAAAGATTTTGAGTTACCATGATCCCCCCTTTTTAGGGACTAACTGTGTTGGGCTCACCCATGTAGAGTCTGAAATAGCATAGATGATTCATGCGGAGAGAAGCTTGATCACCTCCTTTTTGACTACCTCCATCATGACGGGGTTGAGGCGACGTTGTGGCTAAATCACAGGTTTGGCTCCTTCAGTGAGCCAGATCTTGTATTGGCAAAGAGTTGGGGAGATCCCCTTGATGTCAGAAACTGATCACCCAAATGCACCACAATGGTTCTTCAACACTATCATAAAATGTTCTTCCTCAGCGGCACTCAAATATGCCAAAATTATCACCGATAGATTTGCATCAGCCGCTAAGAATGCATATTTCAAGTGAGGGGACAACGTCTTAAGCTTTAACTCCGGCGGGCTGACCAAAGAAGGTTTAAGCGGTGGTGGCAGCGGTCCTAGCTCCTCATAGTGCTTGGCATAGTAGCAAGGAAGCACTTGAAGCATCTTAACACATTCTTGTAATGATGAACTTCTCATCCGATCATTCATTATGTTAAACAAACAAGCTTCAAGAGGTAATTGTGGGTATGAGTCAAGCATGGAGATTGCTATAGCTTCATCCTCAATAGATGGTGAGACTTCCTCTTCCTCATCATTGGGATAACCCACAACTTTAACAAGAGAAACCACTTTTGTTTGTTCCATGATGTCCACATCAATTGTTCCCTTATCTACCTTCACCATGACGTGAGACATATCAAGAAATGGATTCCCTAAGCAAAGAGAGATGTTATGATCAAAGTGCTTCACTTTGTGACATTTCTCATTCGTTTGTTCCTGCTTTGAATTTGGCGGCATGACTATCTCGAATCTATCATCAGCTATACCCATTGTCAACTGACCTCTACCCATCTCTAATATCATATCGACACTGGCTTGGAAAAGTCTTCCTAAGAGCAGCTCATTCCCTTTCTTAGCTTGCATCTCCATGACAACAAAATCAGTTGGAAACATGAACCTGTCAACTTTGACTAAGACATCCTCGCAAATACCATACGACCGTACCACAGAATTGTCCGCAAGTTGAATTGTCATGTTGCTTTGTCGAGATTCTTTAAGACCAAGCTTTTTGAATGTAGAGAGGGGAATCAAGTTGATACTATCCCCAAAATCACACAGTGCTTCACCAAATTTCACCTTCCCAATATAGCATGAAATATTGAAACAGCCCAGATCTTGTTGCTTTGGTGGCAATTTTCCCAGAATAAAGGTGCTGACCTATTCTTTAAGCACTACCACCTCAGTGTCCGGAATCTTCCTCTTCTTGGTAATTATATCCTTTAAGAACTTACCATAGGAGGGTATCTGCTCAATAGCATCTAGCAAGGGAATATTGACCGAAAGTTTCCTAAAACTATCTAGGAACTTTTTGAACTGTGCATAAACTTTCTTTGCCTTCAGACTATTTGGATAAGAAAGTGGGATGGTCTGTGCCCTCTGATGTGGTGGCACATAAGGGGTCCTCTTATCATCCTCTTTCTCTATAATGGGCTCTTCTGTGGCCTTCTCTGCATCATCCTCCACTGCAAAGTTTCTTTCCACTCCTCAATAGAATGGCCTTAGCTTGATGGTTCTTTCCGGGAACATCAGTATTCCCCGGGAAACCTTGCATTGCGGGCTTCTTTAGACTCACAATCGCCACTGCCATCTGCACTAAAGATGTCTCAAGTGTCCTCGTTTGTGCCCTGTGGCTTTGTAGCATCTGTCCAAACTGATTCATAAATTCCCCTTGAGTTTGCAGCTATTTGCTGAAAGTGTTCATGAGTTCTTGGTTTTGTTTCACAATTTTATTAAGCAACTCATTACTCTTATCCTCTATAGTAGGTTGTGGTTTGGTATCCGGATCTTGCATAAAGTTATTGGGATCCTTCCATGAGAACTTCTTATCCTTCCTCCAAGAGTAATCATTATTCTTGTACCCTTGTTGGCACATAAATTTGACCTGTGCCTCATCATCAGATCCTTCATCCTCTTTTGCTAGCAATCTCTTTGCTATCAGGTCCATATTCTCATTTAGCTCTTTAATTGCCTTTGATTCCCCTGCAACTCTATTTTGTTCCGGTGCATCTCTATTACCCCACGACTGCTTCTTGGCCATGTTCTTCATGATCTCCCAACACCTTGTACTTGTGTTGTTCAAGAAGAAACCCGAGCCCGCTGAATCTAAATTGCTTCTGTCATGCTCATTGAGAGCAAAGTAGAAAATTTTAACTTGCTTGTCCTTGTCCATCCCATGATGTGGGAACTTCCTTAGCATGATCTGAAAGCACTTCCATGTCTCTGAATAAGTCTCACCGACCTTTTGACAGAAGTTATGGATCTTTCTCACGAGGTCATTCGTTTTCTCAGGCGGGAAGAATATCTCAAAGAAGACCTCTACCATATGGTCCCAGGTCTCGATGCACTCGTCATCGAGATTGTGTAGCCATTCACGTGCATTTCCTGCTAAAGAACTGGGAAAAAACTTTAAGTAGAGTGCTTTTTGCGGGAACCTGTCAATCTTTATCATATCACAGTTTTCCACAAATGTGCTGATGTGGGTCACTGGATCTTCATTGTTCAGTACATGAAATACATTAGACTTGACCAGGTTTATCAGTGCCAGATCAATCTTGTATGTAGGAATGTTGATTGCCTACTTTTTGATCGGCCCCTTAGACACAGATGAGGAAGAAGCCTTGATCTTCTCCCATATTGTCTGTTCCTTAGCCATTACTTCAGGTTCAGAATGTGTGTCTAAGTTTTCAGGTGGATTGTGGATAAGCTCATCCTCGTCACCCGATCCCAAAGGCAGAATCTCAGGTGTCAACTGTGCATAGTCCGTACTACGTGTCTTCACATGCACTAGTACCTGAAATATGAAAAATTGATGAAGTATAATGCTAGACGAATAAAGAATTTGAAAGATAGACCATTTACTCTCAATTATTAAAATTATTAAAAGTGGCTTAGAGTGGCCACTTGTAGCACTCGTAGTGCCGAAAATTGCCATTTCCTCGGCAACGACGCCAAAAACTTGACACGACTTTACCGTGCGTATAAAACAAGTATACGTGTCAATGTAATATAGGCCTTGTGAGGCCCGAGTTGAACATATGGAAATGTAATTATCGGTAGACTACTACTAACTACTTGCGATCAGCTAAACTGATTATAAAACTTTGGAAGTTGATTTGAAAAAGAAAAATAAAAATAAAAGAAAACAAAGCAATCAAATAAATGGTTGGTTTAATCAATTCAAAAGAAATATCTAGGATTGCAGTTTCACCGCGGGTTCTCATTATACTAATTCCTTCACAATTATCACAACTCATCTCCCTTTCCGAATAGTGTCCTATATCTAGAATTACTCGCCTCCGCGATACAATTCACTACCTTAATCTAGGTCGGTTCCACGCCAGTAGTAACCTATGCCCTAAACTAGGTGCATGAAAAACATGTCTCTGGGTTCCCACCATTAACCGTACATCGTCTTTTCCAAAGGATTTATTAGTTAATTTGATTACCACCTCTTTTCAACCATTAATTCTTCATCAAAAGCAATTAAAGGTATTAGATTACCATTATGGTCATCAAGCATAATGATAGCAATGGAGAAAACGATATCATACCATGGATTTGAGAGACAAATTATAATAAACTATGTAAGAAGAGTCATACAACGATTGCCCGGGCTACTCCCGGTCCTAGAGACAAAGGGGATTAGCCTCGCATGTTCATCTCAATGCAAAACACCATGAAGGAATGAGAAAATATGGAGAAAATGTGGATGGATATGGTGTAACCCCTGAATGAAGAAGAACCAGATGATCCTCGACACGGGATGAGCATTCTGCAGCCTTTCGGCGGTGAAAAACTCTATCTGCATCTCTGGAATCTCCCGGGGTGTAGCTCTCGGCTCCGTTCTTTGCTCTCTCATCCTTCGGGACTTGTGCAATGGAATAGAACGTGTCTCCCGGCTTTGGGCTGTCTTTTTCTAGGTATAGGTACCACTTACAGCTGCCAAAAGAACACAACCGTCCGATTGAAGTCGTGCTGTACAAAACTCTAATCTGATGGTATCGACACCTTAGGGTACTGATGCTTTCTTCAATTTCTGGAAGCCGCCTGAAGCGTTCTCGATACAATTGACCGTTCCCGTCAATGGTATCGATGGGGTGATATTTGGCTCACTATTGGACTTTCGAGACCATCGACAAAGTGTCGATGGTATCGAACTATCTGCTTCCTCTCCGACTCTGCTATTGTTGCTCTGTCGATGCTATCGACAGACCGTCGATGGTATTGACTGGTCCAAAATTATGAATTGCCTGAAAATGAGAGAAAAACACAAATCAAATCCAAGAAAATATGATGATCTATACAAAACAATGTAAAACAAGATGAATTTGATGCAAGAAAGGATAATAGGCTAAAGGAATTGAATCATGCGATATTAACCACAAATATGACCAATAAGCGCATGAAACAAGTGTAAAACTAGCCTATAAAAGCGAATCAAAACCCCTGCATCACCTGTGTACCCTCAGATCCCAAATCGACGGCTGCGGGGTCATCCCCTACCTTGAGTCGTCCTGCTACAGTGTCGCCGGGTAGAGGAGCCTGAGTCGGCCGATTCTCCACCATTTCAAGGCCGTTTTCCGTGATTTATTCGCCATTCTCTCCCTAATTTGAAATACCACTATTTCCCACTCATTTTTCACCTGAAATCACAAAGTTTTTTGAAAACTTTCTAATCCCTTTGGGGTGGCCGCCACCATGGCCGAAAGTGGGTGGAATACACCCTCACCCTAGACCCTCACACCTATATAAGACCCCCTTTGGCTCCCATTCCTCCCGATGAACACATCCATACCTTTGGATTTCACTTTCGTGCACTTTAGCTTGTTCCCCATCTTGGACGAAGGTGTGCAGCCACGGAAATCACTGTAGCAGCTCCATTTTCACAAACTTTCTCTCACTTCAGGTATGACTCCCTCTCCTCTCTCTAGAAACTTACTTTGACCATAAATTTTGATTCTATGCTCAGAAATATGTAAAATTATAATCTATTTTGATTGCAAGAATGATCCGGACATAATGAAAATGCTTGAAACACCTGATTGCTAATATTTCTCCGAATTATATTTATGTAGTATCTTTGATGGTGGTATGCAAATCAAGTGTGTATCTTTTTCTAAATCTTGACTTGATATTATGAAATTTTGTGGAACTAGTATTGACCTATCAATCAAATCACAACATTTAACTTTTAGCATCTATTACTTTTATGAAAGATCCAGATCTAACTTTGTTGACTTGTTCATGATTTATGTCCCTAAATAATGACGAGTCTTGATGACAAGTTTTAACCATAGGATTGTAGACATGAACATTCTAAATCTTATTTTGTTTTACTTTTGATCATGTTTAATTGATCTAACATGAAGAAATGATTCTAGACATATGGATCTATCATGTTATGTAACATTTGATTCCCTGCAATCTAGATCTAGTCAAAATGATATTTAGACTCACTCTTATAGCTATGTTATATTTTTTCTCATGAAATCTAAATATTACAATCCAATCATGATCTTGTGATTATTAAATCTAATAAACACCAAACCTTGTGATCTCATCATTCTAAGATCATGAAATACTATTCATAGAAATCTCTATATCGATATTGATCTAGAAGTTAACTAGTGACCTTGACTTTGGGTAAGGTCCTATTATGAACTAAGTATGGTTCATTATAATCTCAAAAAACATTAAATCTTAATCATAATGAGATACTATGTCCAAGGACAATTATGAGGCTTAATGAACTGTAATGTTGGTCCTTGTGACTCCCTATTATAGACTGGAATACTAATCCATGAATACCCATTAATGTGTTAGGGCTTGACTTTGACTCTACTCTAACTCTCAAGATCTTACTCAAAATTTTTGGTGAAAGGTAAGTGATTATACCTCCACTTTGGTTGTAATGAAGATACTTTTTATGTTTCTCTTGATTGTGTACTTGGCTCTATACTTGGTTGAGCTATTGTTCCCTATTGATTAGGATTCCGTATTTCTTATATTATATTTTAACACAAATTGGAAAACATAAATGGCATGCCCATTATGAATGCCCGTATATTGATAATGATGATGAAGATGTTGACAATGTTGATAATGTTGATATTGAGTGCAAGCAACCCCTCATTCGGAGGTGAACTTGTACATTGACCTCCTATCTCCTATGGTGAGAAGGAGCATAGTGACCTCCCCATCGCATTGGGGTAATAGAGTCACACAAAATATATAAGCATGCCTATTGATTACAACATAATGGGAACTCATAATAAAAAGTGAATTGTTTTGAAATAAACATCTTGTCGAATAAACGTTGGTTTTGCAAATTTCTCATTATACTTTTGAAATATAAATCTTGCCAAGTACACTAATTTTCTTATAAACCATTTTACTTTTTTTTATATAGCGTACCGTGCAATTGCATTGACTTTGTATCTCGATTTTCTTGATTTTAGGAAAACATTGGAATCTTGACTATATCACTTCCGCACTCATATACTCTAATGAAAAAGACTAATCTATAAAAATCTCCATATTGGGTTAGTTTGTTCATTCAAAATATCTAGTTTTGAGTTAATATTTCTTATTGTATATGTTAGTATCTTAGATCTTATCGGGCCACTCAGGGACGGGCACTTCAATCCTCTTACTACTATCTATATAGAAGGATTGAAATTGGGGTAAGAATGGTTCCGTGACAGTTGGTATCTGAGTTTACACACTCCCATATACTTTAAGTAAAGAATTTATCAAGTCTCTTACACCCAAGAAACCCTAAAGTCCATAACGGTGAAAATTGAGATGTCTAGGCTCGTGGTCCTGGCATAATTTCTCCTATCCATCTTCACGGTGGCTGAGATCCCCCGCTCTACCTGGCCTCAATTGATCCAGAACTGGACCTAAAGGTTCTCTTGTGAAACCCTAGAGAGTCTTCTAGCATCTCATCTCTTCTTTAAGGACTACCCAAGCCACCCATGTAGATGAAGATTAGGTAGTCTTCTCATCTCCTCATGTGGTCATTCTCTTGTGACCTTTTCCCACATGATGTCTCAATTATGGGTAGCTTATGCATGGGAAAAATGAATGTCACTAGAAAATTTTGAAAGTGGATACCATGATCTGACCTTAATTTGAAAACTTGATTTTGATCAATTAATTATAAAACTTGAATACTCATGTATGACCTCTAATATCATGCAAACTCGATTTAGCCAAAACTAGACTACATGCTTTCTATGTTGATGTAAATCTTGATTTGGTGAAATAAGGACTTATACCTTATACCTTATTGTTAAGGACCCTATATGATTAAACCCATGTTGCCCTATTATTGTTTAAACCTCAAACATAGTTAAGAAAACTTTTTCCCTTTTTTATACACATCTTGACCATGCTATCAAATGACTAAGCCTACGACTCACAAAAATCATGATGTAAGACTATGATGCAAAAAACATTTTTTCCTATTGACTATTGATGCTTTTTGCAATCTCGATTTTGATATGATGATTATGGGCCTAAATTTTGCACTATTATGCTCTAATTCCTCGAATGCCAAATTCAAATCCCCGATTTCCAAATTTTATCACTACCATGATCATGAAAGGAAAGGAATGCAACTATACCTTGACTTTGTAAAATCTTGACATTATTGCCCTATTATTGTGAATTTTGATCTTATGACCTTGAAAAATATGATTTAATCATTGATACTCTCCCTATTTGAATAAGCTCAATGGATAATGACTAATGTTGGTAATGTGCTAGATTAGGGTAGTAGTTGACTCATGACTCCCCTAACCTAGTTCATATCCCTATTACGACTACCTCTAAGTTTTCATTTTGTTGATTATTTAGAGTTTGGGAAGGTATAACCTTTCACTCGATTTGGAATTGGTTGACCTAAGACTTATAGGTTAAACCCATGGCTGATACTCGAACTTGAATCTTGATTTAATAATGACCTTGATATATGATAATGTTGACTATAGCTTTTGGTTGACTTCCTAAATAGACCTAGGTTTAGATCATTCATAAACCTTGGCTAACGTGATAATGAAATCTTGATATGTTGCTTGAATATTGTTGCTCGAAATTGAATATAGTGGTCTAAATAGGAATCTAAACCCTAGCTTTGGAATATTTAAACATATGACCTTGATGTCTAATCTCCAACTCTTGATATTGATGTACCAAAACCTTGAAACATGATATGGATCTTGATATCACCCTAGATATATGACTAATGACTTCAAAGTCCCAAATCTTGAAAATTTTAAAATGATGACTATTTTGACCCTCTCGATATATGACTTAGGGTTTAGCTCTCATTATGACTAGGGTGGGACCTCCCATTGATTTTGAGCTCAAAATCATGATATTGAAAGTATGATGTTGTCCCGAAATGTTGAAATATGAAATCTCAAATCATGGATGTATCACCCCACCTAGGCCAATGTAAAGTCTAAGGCCCTGAGATATTGGGATTGAAACACTTTGAACACTTGATTCAATAACTCTATTTGTTTGACCTAAAGTATGATTTCTCAAAATTTATGATCAATATATGATTTCCATATTTGTGGCTCATATGATGACTTTGAACAATATATGCATTGACCATGATACTCAATTGTTCGATGATGAAACGATGTTGGTACCAAGTTAGTTATGATATGAAACATGGAATCTCAATTATGATTATTGGACTACTTGAACTTTGAGGACATGATTTTGATTATATAGTTGAGAATGCTCTTATAATTGAGGATATGATCTAGATTTGGATAATTCTAATTTTGAGGATGTTTTTGAATTTTGGGTACAAAATTCTTTATTAAGGAGGGAAGGATGTGATAAAGTGGATTTTTCATCTTTTGACTATATAATCTAGTTCTATATTTCTTGTATTCAATAACCCCACTTTATGATCAAATAGGTGTCAAACACTCATTTTGGAAAATTTTGGATAATAGTGAGATTTGAGGACTTTCGTGACACTTAATTGAGGAATTTTGATGGCAGTGTATACTTTGAACACTTAAATTTCTACTAATCTTAGTCTTTCTAATCTTTTATCTCAATCCAATATCTATCTTTATTATTTGGATCCCAAAATATTTGAGAATATTTGTGATCATATTATAAGCCTTGTGGCCAAATTTTAGTTCATTTTGAGCTTCCTAATCCCTTAGAGAAATTCTTGAAATTCTATGTTTAAACCAATTTTTGCCCTTTCTTTTCCTTCATTTTCACCTTGCTGGGCCGATTTCCACCCTAAATGGGCTGCATGGAGGGTCTGATTCAGGGTGGGGTGCTGACCTGTGCACCCTTGGATCCCGATCTGATGGTTGTGGGGTCATCCCCTACCTCAGGTCGGCCTGCTACAGTGCTGCCGGGTAGAGGAGCCAGAGCTGACTGGTTCTCCACCATTTCAAGGTCGTTTCGTGCGATTCTTTCGCCATTCTCTCCCAAATTTGAAATAGCACTATTTCCCACTCATTTTTTCCCTCAAATCACAAAGTTTTTCGAACTTTCTAATCCCTTTGGGGCGGCCGCTGTCATGGCCAAAAGTGGGTGGAATACACCCTAACCCTAGACCCTAACACCTATATAATACCCCCTTTGGCTCCCATTCTTCCCCATGAACACATCCATACCTTTAGATTTCACTTTCGTGTACTTTATCTTGTTCCCCATCTTGCTCGAAGGTGTGTAGCCATGAAAATCACTGTAGCAGCTGCATTTTCATGAGCTTTCTCTCACTTTAGGTATGATTCCCTTTCCTTCTCTCTCTACAAACTTACTTTGACCATAACTTTGATTCTATGCTCAGAAATATTTAAAATTATAGTCTATTTTGATCACAAGAATGAGCCGGACGCAATGAAAATGCTTGAAACACCAGATTCCTGATTTTTCTCCGAATTATATTTATGTAGTATCTTTGATGGTGGTATGCAAATCAAGTGTGTATCTTTTTCTAAATCTTGACTTGATATCATGAAATTTTGTGGAACTAGTATTGATCTATCAATCAAATCATAACATTTAACTTTTGCATCTATTACTTTTATGAAAGTTCTAGATGTAAATTTGTTGACTTGTACATGATTATGTACCCTAAATAATGACAAGTCTTGATGATGGGTTTTAACCCTAGGATTGTAGACATGAACATTCTAAATCTTATTTTGTTTTACTTTTGACAATGTTTAATTGATCTAACATCAAGATATTATTCTAGACATATGGACCTATCATGTTATGTAACATTTGATTCCTTGCAATCTAGATCCAGTCAAAATGATATTTAGACTCACTCTTATAGATATCTTAAATTTTTGCTAATGAAATCTAAATATTACAATCCAATGTTGATCTTTTGATTATTGAATCTTATAAAGATCAAACCTTGTGATCTCATCATTCTAAGATCATGAAATACTATTCATAGAAATCTCTATATCAATATTGATCTAGAAGTTAACTAGTGACCTTGACTTTGGGTAAGGTCCTATTATGAACTAAGTATGGTTCATGATAATCTCAAAAACAAGAAATATTGATCATAATGAGATACCACATCCAAGGACAATAATGAGGCTTAATGAACTATAATGTTGGTCCTTGTAACTCCCTATTATAGACTAGAATACTAATGCATGAATACCCATTAATGTGTCAGGGCTTGACTTTGACTCTACTCTAACTCTCGAGATCTTACACAAAATCTTCAGTGAAAGGTACGCTATTATACCTCCTCTTTGGTTGTAATGAAGATACTTTTTATGTATCTCTTGATTGTGTAATTCTCTATATACTTGGTTGAGCAATTGTTCCCTATTGATTAGGATTCTGTATTTCTTATATTATATTTTGAGACAAATTAGAAAACATAAATGACATGCCCATTATGACTGCCTATATATTGATAATGATGATGATGATTGATAACCTCTCATTTTGTGACGTTATCTTATTAGTTATCTTTAGTTTTCCATACTCTTTCTTAGATAAACTAAATAGAATCATTAAACCTTCTTACTTTATTGCAGATACATCAATAAACTAACTTTTCCTCTTTTTCATTACAGAAAACACAAAAAAAATTCACAAAGACTCCTCACGGTCCCAAGACCGCGAGAAGCCTCACGGTCCCAAGACCGCGACAAGCCTCACGGTCCCAAGACCGCGAGAAGCCTCACGGTCCCAAGACCGCGAGAAGCCTCACAGTCCCAAGACCGCGACAAGCCTCACGGTCCCAAGACCGCGAGAAGCCTCACGGTCCCAAGACCGCGAGAAGCCTCACGGTCCCAAGACCGCGACAAGCCTCACGGTCCCAAGACCGCGACAAGCCTCACGGTCCCAAGACCGCGAGAAGCCTCACGGTCCCAAGACCGCGACAAGCCTCACGGTCCCAAGACCGCGACAAGCCTCACGGTCCCAAGACCGCGAGAAGCCTCACGGTCCCAAGACCGCGACAAGCCTCACGGTCCCAAGACCGCGAGAAGCCTCACGGTCTCAAGACCGTTTGAGACCAAACGGTCTCAAGACCGTTTGGGCTCAACTTGAAGCCTATAAATAGGACCTCAAGGGCCACTTCAAGGGGATCGGATTCCAAGACGCCCAAAGGCTGCCTCTCCAGACCCAGAGCACTCTGATCTTCCGTCCACTGCCCCAAGGCTGCCAGTTTTGAGATCCGTGCTCATCATCAAGCTTCCTTCTCTCTCTTCTTTCCATCTCTTCCACAGAGAAGGTGGGAAGAGAAAATCCTTCATCAAAGCAACCACGAAGTGTGAAGATCGTTGCTCTCTTCACCAAGGGTTCAACCTTCCCTCCTCCGTAGAGATGACGTCCTTTCTCTCTCTTCTCACCTCCTTTGCCATGAGCGAGTAGTTTCATTCACTAGGGTGCGGGGAGTAGCCCCGCTACCCATGTTTTCATTTCATGCGATGTAATTCAATAACTTGTAACAAAGATACTCTTCCTTTCAGTTTGACTTCAATCGCTTAATGAATACTAGTTGCTTGATCATCAACTTGTGTTACATATTGTCTTTTGGTATGAATTGTCAACGTTTGTACCCTTAGATCTATATATCGATTGAATGTTGGTTATGGATGTATGTAGTCACCATACGTCTGTTTCGGTGTCTAGAAGTGTTTTCAGGAGTGGAGTAAACTCACCCCCATCGTTGCACTTTCATACTATGAAATGGAATCAGTTGACGTATGGAAGTGCAACCTTGGTATGGTCGAGGAACACATTTCATGAAGGAGTAATGCAAGGCATGTGACCATTCATTATGGGATGGCTGGCATTGCAATACTCCACGCTTCTCGTAGCTAGTTATCCGAAAGGAAGCTAGGACTACAAGATACTAACTGATTTGACCCTTTTTGCATGTTGTTTTATTATGTTGCATGACTTGATCCATGTGTAGTGGTGTGAAACCCGATAACATCCTAGTGGTTTTTTTTATTAATTGTTTACAACTTTAATCTTTACCTTCTTGCTTTGCTTTCCTCACAATTAGCTTTAAAACCAACATCAAACTTTCGATCTAAATATCAACTGTTAAGTAGTTAAGTAGAGCTAAAACGTTTTCCATCTTGACTTCGTCAAGACCGTTGTCCCGAGGATTCGACCCTTAACTATACTACGATAAGACTTCCGCGTGTCTTAACACACGTGGGTGGAGTCCTTACCATAGTACTAGCAAGGCTAAACCTAAGGATTCATCACCTTAGGATTTTTAGTGGTATTGCAAAATTCCATCAAAAATTGGCGCCGTTGCCGGGGACAACGGAACTTTTTAGTTTTTGCTTACCAACTTCTTGGTTGATTAGGATTTTACACTTTTTCTTAATAACAACTCCAATACTTCTTGATCTTTTTCATTTCCTTCCATTATCCTAACGTGTGATTTTCCTTCTACTCAGGTAGAAAACGTGTATGCAACCCCCGCATAGCATCGGATTCTCCCCTGAACCAGAATACGATTCTGAGGTAGAAAGAAGTTTTCACCGAAGGAATAGACTTAACCGCCAAAGAGCCAGACAGATGGCCGAAGAGCAACGCCTTGTTGCAGAAAGAGTCAACGCCGCCATAGCAGCACAACGAGCACAACTTATTGCCGACACTCGTGCTCAGGTGCAAGCTGAGATCCGAGCTGAGGAACAAGCCCGCATCCAAGCAGAACATGCTGCTGCTCAACTTGCGTTAAGAAACAAGCAACTTCGGGACTACGCAGTCCCAAAGAATTATGAAGACGATCATCCTGTCCGACCACCGATTATTAACATACCACACTTTGAAATTCGGACGCAGTGGATACAGATCATGCAAGGCATCTCTTTCTCCGGAGCACCCGGAGATGATTGCATGGATCACCTTAAGAGATTCAAGTCACTCTGCCGACTTGTACCCCAAGCAGGAATTGCAATGGAAGCAATCATGTTACACCTTTTCCACTTCACCTTATCTGGAAGAGCACTAAGCTGGTACAACGCTTTGGATAGACACCCCATCATCACTACCTGGACTCCCTTAGAAGAGAAGTTTCTTGAGAAATTCTTCCCACCTTCGCTAACCTATGAGATTAGGGGACAGATTAATCACTTTTCCCAACTACCTGGAGAAACACTTGCTGAAGCTTGGGAAAGATTCAAAGAACTCCTGAGAAAGTGTCCTCATCATGGCATTTCTCAAAATCAACTAATAGAAACATTTTACAGAGGAGTAAGTGATGATATTAAGCAATTCCTAGATTCCTCATCTGGAGGAAACTTTATGAGAAAGAATTATGAAGATGCCTGGAATATAGTTACGCTGGGGGCCGAGAACCAATCCAATTGGGGAAGGTCATCTAACCAACCCAAAGGCGTTCTCAAGGTTTACAAAGCGGAAGAATCCATGGAACTCAAGGACATTGCTGAGGCTTTGAAGACTATTGCTAGCAAGCAACAAGCCCTCGAAACCTCTTTCAGGGAATATGATAAGAAGAAAAGCTCCCAGGTTCAACAAGTTAAGGCAGCTACTGGAACTTGTGAAGCCTGTCATGCATCCGATCATCCCACATTATCATGTGGATTGTTGTACAATGTCATTATGGATTTACAACCACCTATGCCGCAATATGAACCCATCATCGAGCATCCCGAAGATCAAATTCCAGAGCAAGTTAACTCCATACATTCAATACCTGGCCAAGTGTATTACAACCCAGACAAACCAAGGAACCATCCTGGTTTCCAATACGGGAATCCTGCAGGGGCTGCCAACCCACAGCAGCAGGCACAAGGTGGATCTTTCAATAGACAACCACCAGGATTTCAGAATAACTTCAATCAAGGGAATTACAGACAAGGTTTTCAAAGATCTAACTATCCCAGGAATCCTTCTTACCAATATGCCCATTCAGGACTGCACCCTCAGTTGCAACAACCCCAGTTGCAGCAGCCACAGCAACCCCAGTTGCAGCAGCCTCTGCAACCACAGTTAACTGCACCTCTACAACAACCAGGACAGCAAGTCGCTCAGTATCAACAAAGGGGTGCTCCTCCCCAATCATCTGATGAGATATCCTTGATTAGACAAATGCTTCAATCGCAACAAACCATGCTTGCAAACCAACAAGCTCAACAAAAAGCCGTAGAAGCCCAACTGGCGCAGATTGCCGCTCAATTGAAACCTCAAGCCGGCACTTTTACTGGGCAACCAGAGGCAAACCCCCGTCATAACCCAAACAGACCAGAACAACTTAATGCCGTCACCACGCGGTCTGGTTGTGTCCTGCCTGATGTCACAAGAATCGACCATGATGATGATAACGTAGCCATCCTTTCCCCAACAGGGAATTCAAGCAGAGAAACAAAAAATTCTACAGAGAACGAAAAGGAAAAGGAACCAATCTCAGAAGTCCCACCACGAATTCCTTACCCAGACAGACTAAAAGGAACCAAAATGGACACTAGGTTCCAAAAATTTAAAGAAGCTATGAAAAAGTTATACATTGATATTCCCTTTCTTGATGCCCTTTCCGAAGTGCCCGCTTGGGCAAAATACCTGAAAACCCTCTTGTCGAGAAAGTATATGACAGAGGAGCATGAAACAGTGAAACTTGCTCAGACCACTTCAGATATTCTGCTTTATAAAATGCCAAAGAAAAAGAAGGACCCAGGTTCCTTCGGCATTCAGTGTTCCATTGGAAATTGCTCCAGCAAGAAAGGATTGGCAGACCTAGGAGCAAGCATATCTATTATGCCCTATTCAATGTGTAAAAGATTAGGCTTCACTGATTTGTTACCTACGACTATGACAATCCAGTTAGCTGACTCTACCATAACTGCCCCTCTTGGCATTATCGAAGACATCCCTGTCAGAATAGGAACAAATTCTTATGTCCCGTGTGATTTTGTTATTATGGACATACAAGAAGACCTGAGATATCCGATAATCTTTGGAAGACCTTTCCTAGCTACCGCCCGAGCTCTCATTGATGTCGAAGCAGGAACTATTATTCTGAGACTTGGGAGGGAGGCTTTCCAGTTCAGAGTTCTAAACAGCATGAAAGGTCCTAGCATTCAAGAGGAAGTCTTTCTCCTGGATGCTATTTATCAAATGTCCCAGTTAGAAATGTCTGAACCATCCGACGAATTGGAAAATATTCTTACAAATCCGGATGTAGAATTCTCGGCCAGTGAACTAGTACAACAGTGCCTGCAATACTTAGAAAAAGCTGAAGAAGCTCCGACAGCCACGTTTGAAGAACTTAAAGCCATCACAATTATAGAAGCCACTGAGCCACCTAAGGCTCCAGAAATGAAAGCCTTACCCGAGGGACTTAAACATGTTTTTCTTGATGATGAGAAGCTCTGTCCAGTAATCATCAGCTCCACTCTGGAGGATGATCAAGAAAACAGACTCCTCGATGAACTGAAGAAGCATAAGAAAGCAATTGGCTATAAAATGACTGATCTGACGGGCATAAACCCTGCTCTATGTATGCACAAACTGCCCATGGTTGAAGAGTTTAAACCATCGCGAGAACACCAGAGAAAGTTAAACCCCAACCTCAAAGAGGTGGTTCGCCTCGAGGTCCTCAAACTTCTAAAGGCAGGCATTATCTACCCAATTTCTGATTCTCAGTGGGTAAGCCCAGTGCAGGTGGTCCCTAAAAAGGGGGGAACCACCGTTGTTCTTAATGACAAAAACGAACTGGTGCCCACCAGAACCGTTACAGGGTGGCGTATGTGCATTGATTATAGGAAACTTAATAAATCAACACGAAAAGATCACTACCCCCTGCCTTTCCTAGATGAGGTCCTCGAGCGCCTAGCTCATCAGAAGTTCTTTTGTTACCTCGATGGATATTCCGGCTTTTACCAAATCCCGATACATCCGGACGATCAAGAAAAAACTACTTTTACATGTCCCTTTGGGACGTACGCTTTCAGAAGAATGCCATTCGGGCTCTGTAATGCACCAGCTACTTTCCAAAGATGCATGGCCGCTATCTTTGCGGGATTGACAGAGTCTATAATGGAGGTATTCATGGATGATTTTTCAGTTTATGGAGACTCCTTCGACAACTGTCTGCTCAACCTGGTTCAAGTCCTACAAAGATGTGAGGAAACAAACCTCATTTTAAATTGGGAAAAATGCCATTTTATGGTAACAGAAGGTGTTGTTCTAGGACACAGAGTGAGCGACAGAGGGATCGAGGTGGATCAAGCAAAAATTGACGTTATCTCAAAATTGATGCCACCAAAAGACGTAAAAGGAGTACGCGCCTTCTTAGGACATGCTGGATTTTACAGAAGATTTATTAAAGATTTCTCCAAAATAGCAAAACCCATGACACAACTGCTGACCAAGGACGCAGAGTTCAACTTTAACCAAGAATGCTTGCAAAGTTTCACAACTCTGAAAGATGCCCTGATTTCTGCACCAATATTAGGAGCTCCAGATTGGTCGTTACCCTTCGAAATCATGTGTGATGCGAGCGATTTTGCCATAGGGGCCGTTTTAGGGCAAAGAATCGACAAGAAACCCCATGCTATATACTACGCATCTAAAACGCTGGATGAAGCACAAAAAAATTACACCACTACAGAAAAGGAATTTTTAGCTGTCATCTACGCATTCGAAAAATTCCGCTCATACCTGATAGGAGCTAAAGTCATTGTCTACACTGACCACTCCGCTATACGATATCTGATTCAGAAGCAGGACGCAAAACCTAGACTTATCCGCTGGGTGCTAATGCTCCAAGAATTCGATTTGGAAATTAAAGACAAAAGCGGAGTGGAAAACGTCGTCGCCGATCATCCCAGCCGTATTAGAGTTGAGGATGAAGACAAAGTTCCTATCCAAGATTCCCTCCCGGACGACCACTTAATGAAAGTTTCCAATGGATTTCCCTGGTATGCCGACATTGTCAACTATTTGGCAACAGGAATCATTCACCCATCCGCATCTTATCACGATAAAAAGAAGTTCATTCACGACGCTAAGCAATATTTCTGGGACGAGCCCTATCTTTTTCGCTTATGCGCAGATGGACTCTTTCGTAGATGCATCCCAGAGACAGAAATCACTCCGGTCCTTGAGCACTGTCACTCAGGCCCTATTGGGGGGCACATGAGTTCTAAGAAGACAGCCCTCAAGGTCTTGCAATCTGGCTTTTATTGGCCCACCATTGCAAAAGACGCACATGAATATGTGCGATCATGCGACAAGTGCCAACTTTCCGGAGGAATAACCAGAAGAAATGAAATGCCATTGAACATATGGCAAGAAATCGAACTTTTCGATGTATGGGGAATAGATTATATGGGCCCTTTCCCCTCGTCTTATGGATTCAAGTATATCTTGGTTGCTGTGGATTACGTTTCAAAATGGGTAGAAGCTCTACCAACCACCTCTTGCGATTCAAAACCGGTAATCAAGATGTTTAAAGAGATAATATTTCCCAGATTCGGCGTCCCAAGAACGATTATATCTGACGGCGGATCACATTTTTTGGAACGGAGCTTTGAAGCCTTATTAAGAAAATATGGAGTCAACCACAAAGTTTCTACACCATATCACCCACAGACATGTGGACAGGTTGAAGTCTCCAATAGGCAAATTAAAGTTATTCTGGAAAAAACCGTCAATCGACACCGCACCGATTGGTCAACCAAATTATCCGACGCTCTATGGGCTTACCGTACAGCTTTCAAAACACCCATCGGAACAACACCGTTTCGATTAGTGTATGGGAAGTCTTGCCATTTGCCAGTTGAATTAGAGCATAAGGCTTGGTGGGCCATTAAGCAACTAAATTTCGATCTCAAAGGTGCTGGTGAATTCCGACAACTTCAACTCCAAGAGTTAGAAGAACTACGAATGACAGCCTACCACAACGCAAGAATCTACAAAGAACAAACTAAGATGTGGCACGATGGCCACATCAAAAGAAAAGATATAATCGTCGGAAACAAAGTCCTCCTATTCAACTCCAGATTAAAAATGTTTCCTAGAAAACTGCGTACCAAATGGTCGGGTCCCTTTACAATCAAACATATATACCCGACAGGAGCTGTCATTATTATTGACGATAATGGAGGAGAGAGGACCGTAAATGGCCACAGATTAAAAAAGTACCACACTCCGGCAGACAAGTTATCAAGACAAACCATCGAGATTCATGACCCTATAAAGTCAGCATAGCCGGAGCAATAATCTTGTCGAGCCAGCGACGCTAAACCACGGCGCTTCTTGGGAGGCAACCCAAGAATGACTTCACCTGCTAAGCAAGGACCAACAGACGCTCCCTTCTGGACAAAAGAAAAGCTCATTGCTGAACGAGCAAATCTGCAAAGCCTAGTTGACGACTTCAAAAGGACTGGAAAAGTCCCAGCAGAAGTAAACCTGACTGCTGTCATGAAGGACATCAAGCGAATCAACCGCTGCCTTGATGAAGAACCTTCTGACGAGGAGGTCGAAGAGACCTCATCCGACGAGGCCTCCGAATACCAGCCTTCCCCTGAGAAAGAATCCCCCACTACAAAATCTAAGGGGAAGAGATTGGCTCAAGAACCAACAACTGATCCCACATCTAAGAAGAGAGCCAGGAAGCAGGTCCACCCTGTCTGTGCAAGAGAACAAATCTTAGCAGGGCACATCCCACCACCCTCCACCACCGTCACCAACCCTGCCACAATAACTGTTCCTATCTTTCCTCCCATCACCACCACAGCACCACCACCCGAGAACCTTCACCTCCAAATCATTCCCCCCATCAGCCAACTCCTTAAACCAACCTAGTATGCCTGCCCCAGCATACTGATGAAGATGGGGATCTACCACAGAATCCTCACTCTTCTTGACAATTCCAACCTTTCCCGGCTCTGCTTTGTATCGGAAATTTCCTACTCTGAGCCAACTACTAAATTCTTCACATACTTCAACAAAGAAGTGGTGGACATCTTGCATAAAGAAAGGGACGGTGGTGACCGTAGAATAACCTCCAGAATCTTCAACAATGAGGTAGTCATCACCAAAAATGTCCTGAACGAAATTTTCATCGACAATAAAGACCAACTGAAGAAAGCCACAGCTGCTGGCACAGACCACCCCAGTTTCAACAAGCATAACTTCTGGAAGTCATTAACGGGGTTACCAACCTTCGATGCAAGGACAAGCAAGGCCTCCAACGTTCATTCTGGCCTAGTGCGCACGTTACACAAAATTATCGTCGGCGCACTTTTCCCTAGATCCGAAGGGGGAAATATTCTCATATCTGACCTTTTTGTCCTCTGGTCAGTCCTCAACGGATTGCCTGTCAACATTGGACGGCACATGCTGATCAAGCTCTCAGCCTTCGCCCTCGGGAAAGAAATCTGCACGGGTGGTCATATCACATCTATCATCAAATATCTCAAAATGGATAGACTTCTACCCAAATGCAGCCCAATAAAAGGCGACATCCTTACCAATGAACAGACACTAAAGAACTCCTACATCTTAAAAGAAAAGGATGGAAGACTGCACTACGTTTTCTGCCCCACAAAATCTTCACGAATCCTGCTGCCACTTCCTGAGCTTGCCAACTATGATAAAGACAAGCTCCTGTTCACTGAAGATGAGATCGCCACAATCATCGCTTCAGTCAAAGCCAGAGAAAAGAAAGCAAAGGCAGGGCAGGCTGAGCTTAGTATAACTGCCCCGACAGCTAAAACAACAAAGCTCCTAGTCAAACGACCTTCCAGAAGGCTCGTCAAAGCTCATGAGCTGTCCGGGACACCCACATCGAAACCTAATCCTGAATCTGAACCCCCCCTCCCCGACGAACATATTACATCCTCATCACTAGACTCTTTTATAATGAGTCTAAATGCTGAGCTCACTACCACCTCTCCGCCCTCCACCACCCCAATCTCCACCACCCCACCACCATCAACCACCCTTCAATCTTCCTCCGCTCCACTTTCCTTCACCACCTCTCCACCACCTCCACCTTTCTTTACTTCGGGCACCCCTTTCTCCACCACAATGCCCGCATTCTCCTCCTTCACATCCACCGACTTTCCATCAACATTCCCGAATCCATTTCCATCTTCGGGAATGCCACCATTTTTTCCATCCTCCACCACCCCGACATCGCTAGTGACTCCATCTACAGTCACCACGCAATTCGCGGGTCCATCAACTGTATCTTTTCCGAATGACACAATCATTCCACCCCAACCCCAGCCACCTCACCCTTCAATCACTGGGGTCCCTTTTACTAACGTCGGTGAGGAATTCAGACGTCAATTTGACACCATCCGAAACCTCCTCACCGACCCATCTAACATTTTAAATTCTATTCTTTCATGTGTGTAGGGTCTAACTAAGCAGGTTGCCCAGATCGGCGAGCAGAACCGCACCATGCCAGCCATCCTCCAAGGAATCCAACAACGTCAAGCTTCAGTGGCCAAGCAAGTCGACCACATCGACGGCCACTGCAACAACTTGCCCACGTTGATCCAGGGAGTACAACGCCAGCATGAAGTGTTGGCAACACAAGTCGATAGGATTTCCGGGCAGACTTTACCTCTGCCAGAGACCCTACACGAGCTGCAGCAACAACAACAAGCTTTCAGCATGCGCCTGGACGACATCACCACCACCCTCACGCAGCTACATAATCGCCAGGAGGAGTCATCAAATACTGAGCTCATTCAGCTAAGAGCTCAAGTAACAGATCTCACAGCAAGACTCCTCTCGGCTGAACAACGTTTTCTAGATCTTAAAGAAACCCACGAAGCACTGCTCGAAACACACGAGCACGTGCAAGTGGCTTATGATGAACTCCAATCCATCCATCGTCTGTGCAAAAAGAAAGCACAAAAGAAGACAACTAACGACGATGAAGATGATGATGATAATGATGACGATTCTGATTCTTCAGCAGACTCCACCAACAGTACCTCCTCAGATGAAAACTCTGACAAACCAGCTGATGCTGGGGAGGGTCCAAGCCAAGGAGCAGAACCCAGACAACAAACAGATCACCATGACGGTGATAAGGATCCCAACTCCCCACACCATGATAATGTTAATATATCATATGGGGATCAATTTCTTGACTACTCTGCTATGGGATCCATCGGAGAAGCTGCTAAAGAAGCAGCCTTCGCCGAGTTCCACCAATGCATAATCGGAATCTCCGCCACCCCTCCTACAACAGCTGTCTTGCCCCTCTCAGCGGCCACCACGACGGAAAACTCACCCCTCGACGAGTACGAGGCAGAACGAGTGCAATTGGATACTGATGAAGAGCTCGATTCTGCCTCGGACTCAGACAACGATACTATTGGCTCTGAGGAAGCTCCAGAAGTACATCCTTCCCCCCCTCTACAGGAGCTTCCCCCACCACCACCCCTGCCGCACAAAATGCATGACCTTGATATGGCGGCCATTTCCACTTTAGATGCCCAGGATATCTTTATACTGAATACTATCGTGGATGATACAAAGGCAGGAGACGATATTATCTATCACAACACTAAAACGAAGCGCAAGCTGACACGTGAAGATTTTCGCAAAATCCTGCGACCTGGGTCGACGATGCCAATGTCTATCTTCCGTGTCCTCCTCGCCAACTGTATCGAAATTTACAGAAGCCACAAAAGGAAGCAGCCTGTCTTCAATGCCTCACCCGCCCTATCCTTGGGCCTCCTATACAAGGACATCCAAGAACAATCCATCGAACGTTTGCGTATCGGGCTAGCACGACGAGCACGTTACCTTACTGTGCCATTCCAAATTTTAAACCATTGGCTAGCCATGATTGTCGATACAGAGGCTCGGGACGCCACAGTTTATAACTTCTGCAGCACCGAGCTACCCGCCGGTACGATAAACTTTGTGGGTGAAGCAGCCGGCGAAGCAAGATGCATACCCTTTCGGCTACTTAAGCTAATTTGGGCTGCACGCCCATCTCTCCGCCAAGACTGGTGCCAGCCCTGGTTCAAAATTATAAACCCACCAGTTCAAGCCGCAGAAGGATCCGGGGATTGCGCTTTCTGCACCATTTGTCACATCCAAGCGCTGAACCAAGAAATCCCTTTCTCTGCCCTGGTCACTGAAGATTTTCATTCCTTGAGAGGACGTTATGCGATGGAACTCATCTGCGACAGACGGTTCTTCAAAGACCAAACGATGGCACCAGATGATGTCCCTCGCTACCTCTTCTCTGCTATCCAGCGACCACAGCGACGACCCTTCCGCCAAGCTCTAAAAGATTCAGAGAAATCAAAAGGACCGGCCTCCGCTACCGAGCAAAGCCAAGACGCCAAAAACCCGTTGTCTGCCATCACACCATCTTTTCCAGACTTCGATCTCAGTGCTTGCAAAGGCCTATCCAGCTACGAACTACGTCTCATTATGTCAAAGCTTTCCGCCGAGAATGATGAGCTCATTTTCATGTCTGGTGACATTCTTATAATGGCAGACACTCTGCGAGAATCTTTACAAATTAAAGGATCCCTCTCTGTTGGCCTTATGTCCGCCTATCAGCTTCTAATCGGACAAGATCACCCCACAGCATACATGGCGTCTCCATATCTGAAGGATGATCTTTTAAAGCTAAAGAACTTCAGCGCAGCTGAAACACTAATCTCATATCTACAACACACAACGCCGAAGTTCATCATGCTACCCTTCCTCTACCATGAACACTGGCTACTTCTGGCAGCAAACCTACCGGATGGAACAATTACAATTTATAACAGTTTCGATAGCCAGTACAACCCACGACAGAAAGTTTACGTCGTAACGCCAAAAACACCCACAGAGGTAGTGGCAAAAGAATGTGCTGAAAGATTAATTGATCTCCTTAGTCAGCACACAAAAGCTTACGCCAAAGAACACTTTCACCGCCCTTCCTTCTGCCACAAGTGTCCCCAGCAAATCCGACAATCCAACGACTGCGGCTTCCATGTCCTCTACTGGATGTATACCATCCTAGTTCTTCAGAAACCAGTAGAGGATATGACTGACGTAGACTATCACGCCCTGCGTGGACAGTTCGCAGCTAAGCTCCTCCAAACACCAGGGGCAAGCTCAGGATTAACTGACGCCTAAATGCCCTTGTCCATGCACCTCTCATCCTATCCCTTTGACACTCTGTGGACAGAGTGCGTGATAAGTTAGGGGGGAGTGCACTGGACAAGGGCGAGGTATCATTCTTCTCCAACTCTTCTAACTCATTTTTCTTTTCTTTTCCGCACTTTGTTTTCAAACTTTCTTTTCGTACTTAGACTTTTTCCAGTATTTTTTTTTCAATAAAACAACTTCTAAGTATAACTTTCATCATGAAAAGTATCACCCTTACCTAAGTTAGAGATGAAGTAGTCCTCATATAAATAATAAGATTAGCTTATAAGTTTGAAATGGCGAATCCATAAAATTCTTTCACTATTGGTTTCTATACTTTTGCTTCAATTCTATCTCAGACTCTTCACAGGTCAACTTCAGGGCCAAAGCGAACCGAATACTCTCAAAGTCAAGAGGGAAATCAGGGAAATCCAAAATCAAGAAAATCTCGCGAGCAGACCACCAAGTGCATGTCAAGAACCCCAAGAACAGTTTTCTTCTTTCAATAAAAGAGGCTTGGCCGCCCAATCAAAAACCCTAACAAAACCCACTTCCTAAGCCTGTGAGATTCGAATAAAAGCCAGAGTGCTGAATAAAAACATGAGAGTTGTGCCATGCATAAGGACCTATATGAAGAACCAACAAAGATCTCACCCGGCCGGTACATACAGCTACCCTCATGAAGGCAGATGTGTCGTGCCCGGTAAAGAGATCCTAAGGTTTCCTAATATATGATAAGGCTGATAAAAGAGCTCACCCGGCCGGTACATTCAGCTGCCCTCATGAAGGCAGATGTGTCGTGCCCGGTAGTGAATCTCTAAAAAGCATAGACAAACCTTTCCCCACTTGAAGGGGGAGTTACACAATAAGCTTTTTAAGCCAGCCCTCATACCCACTCTAGCTACCAGTAGGTTTCTCCAAAGAAGTATAAAACTGATTGGAGTCGATGACATGCACACATTAAGAAAGGTGGTCCCAATGCGAGATTCACGATATAAAAGGAACCTGAGATCCATGCAACTTTTGATACTTGAAAGAGTTAGTGTAAGCAGAAGCCCTGATAAGACCTCGGTAGATCTCTGACCTAGAATTGAAGCATGAGTATGGAAACCCTAATCAAATAAAATCGCCTCGCCATTACATGCCTTAGCTCTATCTAACTTGAGGACAAGGTAGACTCTAAGTTAGGGGGGGTGATAACCTCTCATTTTGTGACGTTATCTTATTAGTTATCTTTAGTTTTCCATACTCTTTCTTAGATAAACTAAATAGAATCATTAAACCTTCTTACTTTATTGCAGATACATCAATAAACTAACTTTTCCTCTTTTTCATTACAGAAAACACAAAAAAAATTCACAAAGACTCCTCACGGTCCCAAGACCGCGAGAAGCCTCACGGTCCCAAGACCGCGACAAGCCTCACGGTCCCAAGACCGTGAGAAGCCTCATGGTCCCAAGACCACGAGAAGCCTCACAGTCCCAAGACCGCGACAAGCCTCACGGTCCCAAGACCGCGAGAAGCCTCACAGTCCCAAGACCGCGAGAAGCCTCACAGTCCCAAGACCGCGAGAAGCCTCATGGTCCCAAGACCGCGACAAGCCTCACGGTCCCAAGACCGCGAGAAGCCTCACGGTCCCAAGACCGCGACAAGCCTCACGGTCCCAAGACCGCGACAAGCCTCACGGTCCCAAGACCGCGACAAGCCTCACGGTCCCAAGACCGCGACAAGCCTCACGGTCCCAAGACGGTCCCAAGACCGCGAGAAGCCTCACGGTCTCAAGACCGTTTGAGACCAAACGGTCTCAAGACCGTTTGGGCTCAACTTGAAGCCTATAAATAGGACCTCAAGGGCCACTTCAAGGGGATCGGATTCCAAGACGCCCAAAGGCTGCCTCTCCAGACCCAGAGCACTATGATTTTCCGTCCACTGCCCCAAGGCTGCCAGTTTTGAGATCCGTGCTCATCATCAAGCTTCCTTCTCTCTCTTCTTTCCATCTCTTCCACAGAGAAGGTGGGAAGAGAAAATCCTTCATCAAAGCAACCACGAAGTGTGAAGATCGTTGCTCTCTTCACCAAGGGTTCAACCTTCCCTCCTCCGTGGAGATGACGTCCTTTCTCTCTCTTCTCACCTCCTTTGCCATGAGCGAGTAGTTTCATTCACTAGGGTGCGGGGAGTAGCCCCGCTACCCATGTTTTCATTTCATGCGATGTAATTCAATAACTTGTAACAAAGATACTCTTCCTTTCAGTTTGACTTCAATCGCTTAATGAATACTAGTTGCTTGATCATCAACTTGTGTTACATATTGTCTTTTGGTATGAATTGTCAACGTTTGTACCCTTAGATCTATATATCGATTGAATGTTGGTTATGGATGTATGTAGTCACCATACGTCTGTTTCGGTGTCTAGAAGTGTTTTCAGGAGTGGAGTAAACTCACCCCCATCATTGCACTTTCATACTATGAAATGGAATCAGTTGACGTATGGAAGTGCAACCTTGGTATGGTCGAGGAACACATTTCATGAAGGAGTAATGCAAGGCATGTGACCATTCATTATGGGATGGCTGGCATTGCAATACTCCACGCTTCTCGTAGCTAGTTATCCGAAAGGAAGCTAGGACTACAAGATACTAACTGATTTGACCCTTTTTGCAGGTTGTTTTATTATGTTGCATGACTTGATCCATGTGTAGTGGTGTGAAACCCGATAACATCCTAGTGGTTTTTTTTATTAATTGTTTACAACTTTAATCTTTACCTTCTTGCTTTGCTTTCCTCACAATTAGCTTTAAAACCAACATCAAACTTTCGATCTAAATATCAACTGTTAAGTAGTTAAGTAGAGCTAAAACATTTTCCATCTTGACTTCGTCAAGACCGTTGTCCCGAGGATTCGACCCTTAACTATACTACGATAAGACTTCTGCGTGTCTTAACACACGTGGGTGGAGTCCTTACCATAGTACTAGCAAGGCTAAACCTAAGGATTCATCACCTTAGGATTTTTAGTGGTATTGCAAAATTCCATCAATGATGTTGATAATGTTGATATTGAGTGCAAGCAACCCCTCATTCGGAGATGAACTTGTACATTGACCTCCTATCTCCTATGATGAGAAGGAGCCTGGTGACCTCCCCATCGTGTTGGGATAATAGAGTCACACAAAATATATAAGCATGCTTATTGATTACAACATAATGGGAACTCGTAATAAAAAGTGAATTGTTTTGAAATAAATATCTCGTCGAATAAATGTTGGTTTTTCAAATTTCTCATTATACTTTTGAAATATAAGTCCTTCCAAGTACACTAATTTTCTTATAAACCATTTTAATTTTTTTATATTGCGTATTGTGCAATTGCATAGACTTTGTGTCTTGATTTTCTTGATTTTAGGCAAACATTGGAATCTTGACTATATCGCTTCCGCACTCATATACTCTGATGAAAAAGACTGATCTATAAAAATCTCCATATTGGGTTTGTTTGTTCATTTAAATATCTAGTTTTTGTGTTATTATTTCTTATTGTATATGCCAGTGTGTTAGATCCTATCGGGCCACTCAGGGACGGGTGCTTCAATCCTCTTACTACTTTCTATGCAGTAGGATTGGGATTGGGGTAAGAATGGTTTCTTGACACTACATATTTAGCCACTCATAATAATGAGAAACATTATAGATTTACAAATGAGGAGTGACATGATTGATAACAACAAAGTAGATGTAGGTAGAAGACCAGATCTAAAAGGGAAGAAGGGGGATACTCCAACTACAATCACAAACAATCGCGGACGGAGCATGTCTTCTTCAGACCTTGATTGGAATGAACTATGGTGACCAGTCAACCCTTCTTTTGAAGGATGGACTAAATATGATGGTGGTGGTGCAAATCTTCTCTCCCCTATGACTTTCATCTTCAAAGATCAAAGACCAATGGGATGAACAATGAATGGCTCTGGAATGCAACAACACTTCACCATCTCCGAAATGTCATGACACCCTTCATGAATGAAGTGTGTCTCTATTTATAGTGGTTGGTAACCGACTTAAGTATCTCATAAGTTTCCATGGTGGTGCGCTCTCATTAGTCATTCATGGTATGGGCTTTATTGGTCACTGAGATTGCAAGGACTACTGAAGGAACGACCTCATCGGCCGCTAAGGTGAGTAGTCCTTCGATCACAAAGTAGCAAGTCTTTGTCAGTCACAAAGGATGTGTCATTCTTCGACAAGAGGGACATCAGATGTATAGTGATTGAAGAGGTGGCATTGATTCCTTCAGTCGCTATGAAGAATAATCATCAACTGTTGTCTTGTTATAATCTTCATCGACTGCATAGCTAGCTTTATGTTCATTGGCTAATGGAATGAATACTCTGTGCAAAGAAGATGAAGGGGTGAGTTTAGGTAGTCATATCAGGTCATGCTTAAAACAATTAAAATTATCTAGATAAAACATAAAATACATGACATTATGAGGATAAAATCTGCACTCAAATATCCACAAAATTGGATGTTATAAAGATGTTATTTTGTATATAGTGAAATACAAGTACAAACCTATTGAAGTGTTCAAGGAGATCATGAAAGAATTACATAACCAACTTGTTATAAATATTAAAAAACTTTGATAAGATCGACGTGGAAAATTATTTTGAACCAAGAGTTTGAGGACCTTCTGGGAGACCATGATAATATATCGTGATGAACTCCACCTGAAACACAATGATAGTGTTTAAAAAAGAAGGAATCACACCCTATTAGTCATGGTGCATTTATCAATAACTCTAGCAAATCTTCTAATTTTATTTCTGGGCACATGCTTTAAACTAAAACAATGTACCATTTAAAATGGCTCAAAAAACACCATATGAGATATGGCATGGGAAGTGTCCCAATACATCTTTTATAAATATTAGGATTGACAACTTATATGAGAAAATAGTTTCTTGAAAATCTTTGTCCACAAATGATATAAATGTAATTTTGTTGGATACTACTTTTTATTTCAATCCAACAACAAAATTATTTGTTTACATGATGACTGTATTCCTAAAGGGAACTCAGTTCCAAAGGAATCAGTGGGAGATAAGTGACACATGAAAAGTTCAAGACAAATAAGAAAACATTGAACCTAAAAGAGGTACAACAAGAACAAGGAGAATCATAAGTTGTTGTGGAATCTCAAGTTCTTTATGTAGCACAAAACCTCATTGAACTTGTAGAACAAACCTTGAGCTTGAAAAATTATGATATCTTATAACTCAATAAGGTGGTGAGTTGGTCATAAATGATGAGCCAACAACTTATCTAGAAGCTATTGAGGGACCAAAATCTAAGAGATGGCTTAAGGCCATGAGTTCCAAGATGAACTCCATGAACACCAACAAGGTATGATTTTGATGGATCCACCTAAATGGGTAAGACCCATAGGGTGTAATTGGGTCTTCAAAAGAAGACTGACATGGATGGTAATTCACAAACCTATAAGAGCATATTGGTTGGAAATGAATTTCAAACAAGTTCAAATTTTTGAAGATGATGAAATCTTTTCACCAATTGCCATGGTTAAATCCATCAGGTTCATGCTTGCCATTATATCTCAATATGAGTATGGGATTTGGAAAATGTATTTAAGACCACATTCCTTAACATGAATATTGTAGAGGATGTGTGTGTGACACAACCTAAAAGTTTATATAAATCCAACTATTGCAAATAAAGTCCATAAGCTACAAAGGTTATCTATAGATTGTAGTAAGCATCTCAGAACTAGAATCTTTGATTTGACAAGATAGTCAAAGAGTTTGACTTTAGTCAAAATGAAGATGAAATACATGATTACAAAAGATTTAGTGGGAGAACATTTATATTCCACATAATGACGAGGAATAACATCCTTTTACTAAAAAAGTTAATACCTAGCAAGGAAGTAACTTCTCTGAAGAGATTAGGCAAAGCATATTATGTGATAGGAAACAAGATCTATAAATATAGATCTTGAAAGGTTCTTGACCTAATTAAGAGCACATACGTTGGCAAGATGCAGAAGGTGTCAACGTTAAGATATGATACTGAAGCATGGTGAAGCATGGAATCAATATGGTCAAAATTGGGTAGCAATCAAATAAGAAATGTGGCTACGAAGATAATATATTTAATAAAGATATATGTATTCTAATTGTTTCACCAACAAAACCAATAGTGGGTTGGTAGTATTACAAGGAAATTGGGAAATTTATTTAGTGATTAAAATATTAATATAAAGGGATGACATCATGTCCATCCTAACAAACGTGGGGCGCAAGAAATAAAGTATTATAATGGAGGGTCCAAGAATCATAGGGAGACTAGATTGAATGTGATTTGAGGAAGACATTTTAATGTGTACATAATATATATATAAATAAAAGTAAGTTGCAAAGAGGGAATCTTATTTGTTTTGGAAATCGTGAGTATCTACTCCCTCCCACATTGAATTTGTGATTTCCAATTAAACTAAGGATTGTAGATGACCCAAATAGAAATCACAACTTTTGGATTTAGACCAAGTAAGAATAGACCAAACATATGTATAATTCACGGGGTCAATTTGTTATGATGTATACAATGGATACAATTGGAAAGGAAGGATAATTTTAAAAATCCTTGCTTTTGTTTTTATTACCTTGTGTGAACGAACGATGTCCAAATTTTAAATAACATGGTCAATGAATCAATAGTGTGGGTATTCAAGTAAAAGAAACATGGTCAATATTGGGGACATCTGATCCATTATGACTAAAACTAATTGAATAATTAATTAAATACTAAAAGGAAAGTGATAACACCCTCCTTCCTTACAGAGAAGGGATGAGTATGGGAAGTTTAGATTCTAATCAAGAATCAATTTCCAATCAAAATGTAAAATTTAGAGCAGAAGGATCTAGAACACAGAGTAGCGATGCATTATAAAGCATGGGACATAGGACATCATGTCTTTTCTAAGTTATCTTACTCTCTATTTAATAAAAAGAGACTAAGAAAGAAGTATACTTAAGGAAAGATATATAGACAATGACTGCAACATGGGAAACCCTCTTTATTCTAAAAACATCAATCTCATTCGAAGGTGCTTATGTGAGTGGCAAGTATCATGGGATAATCACGGAAGAGTCTACTTAGCTATGGAGCCCTTTCTAGAGATGACAATGTGGCCACATTCAAAGGAGCAACTGGTGCACAAACTAGAGAAGACGTCACACTCACATAAATGAAAAAAGAGAGGAAGGTGACAAGGGATAGCCATATATGGGTTTCTAAATAGGAAAACCCAAGGAAGAGATCTGCGATCCGGAGAAAAAGAAAGAAAAGAAATATAGAAAGATGGAATGTCATCTGCCAAATTCAAGATGAATGGCCCAAATCTTCTAAAAAAGGTAATCTTGAAAAGCTCGTATCTTTTATCTTAGATATCCAATCATGAAAAATAAGGTTATGTTTAAAAGATATTGAAGAGTATATTATTATAAAATATTATTTTAAGGATATTTAGATATTTAATATGCCAAATATTTAATAGAAAAAAATATATTTGATGATTGTGTTTATGCAATAGATTGTGATGTCCAAATTTGAGGAGATAAGTTCATGTGATCTATTTTGAATTCTAAAACACACATGTAAAATATGATCTAAGTGTTTTGATGAAAAAAGTTTATTATGACGATTTTACTCATTTAGAGTTACTATGGTAATTCGAGTAATCAAACGATGAGATAAAATTTGCAGAAAATCTTTGAAATTCCATTTTGATGTATGTTTCACTAAAATTTGTTTTGTTTGAGTTTAGAAAATAACTACCTATTATGGGAATTTAATGTTAGAGGAGTTAGGCCATGATGTTAATTAAGGTGGTTAAGAAATTGATGATATTAGTAATGATGTAAATGTGTGGAGATCATATATTTTGAGAATTCAAGATCGTATCCAATTTTATTAGAGGATGGTATCATGTTTATGATGCATAAAGAAATACCAACATAGATTAGAAGACTTAGAAAGTCTATTAGGATAATCTAGAATTTCTGGATATAATTTTTATATAAGCATCATGTTCATTTTTAGGAAAGCCAATGCTTGACCGAAACCTGAAATTTTATGTGGATTTTTCACCATAATAGGTAAGTGGGCCATGTCCATTGAATTTTATTTTTTATGATCTAGCCTACACCACTGATAAAAAAAATGATCTAGCCTACACCTTTCTATAAGTTACTTAGAGATTTAGTTACTTCCAGACTTGAGTGCTTCATATCTTGTCATACTTTGTGAAATCAGATTTCATTCAGTTTGAATTATGTTTCCAATTTATCAGATTTCAATAATTGAGATTTACAAAATTTTAGATACTTGGTATTTCTATACTCAAGTCAGTCCTTTAGACTGAGATGTCATATATATGATTTAAGTCATCTATTAAGTAAGGGTTTTAGACTAAGACTTATTCAAATAACAAGAATCTAGATTTTCCATTTTATATTTAGATTACTCATTATGTGTAGTAATAAATTAGATCCACATACTTATTAATATTCTTCGATCTAATCTGAGTTATTTAGATATATATTCAAATTTAGATTGAAATTTTAGATTTATATTTAATTCAAAATTTAAGAATGTAGATTCTTATTCAAATCAGAATAGAGATATAGATTCAAAGATAGAAATTAAGAACAAATTTAGAGATAAGAGATTAATATTCAGATATAAGAGATTAAGATCCACAAATAAGAAACTAAGAACAAAGATAGAAAATGACACCATAATATTAATAAATTACATGATAAGTCCTCACCAGAGAGTCCCAGGATGATTTAGGGGGCGCACTGCACCAGACACTACGATTGTCATAGAGGACGTGTTGTGCCAACAGAGGGTGTGTTGCACCATAGTAGACACTTCAGTATCAACAGAGGGCACATTGTGCCAACAGAGGGTGTGTTGCACCATAATGGACACTTTGGTGTCAACAGAGGGCACATAGTGCCAACATAGGGTGCATTGCACCATAGAGACAACTTCAGTGTCAATAGAGAAGGATTTATCGTATAATGGTGGTCATAAATCATATAAAAGACATAAATAAAAGACACATCAATTCCATATAAGTTTACAACTTTTAGATATTAGTTCAATCTTCAGTTATAATATATTCATGTTTATCTTATTAGAAATTCAATGTCACTTACTCTAACTAAGGTTTCCTTTTGTGCATGGATGGGGACAAGATGTTTGTAGGTACTAATCTTTAGGAAGATCAATGAAGATAAAGGACTTATCAACAATTTAAGAGTAGTTTTCTTGGTGGGGCACAATCCACACGATGCAAGATGATAGATAGAGTTCAAAATTTTACACCATGTATTTAGTCTTTCTTATAAAGTTTTATGTAACCAAGTTTGTATTCTAAACTTGGCCAGTGTAGTGCAGATGGTTTGGTCTGACCTGTCCTTCCCGGGGGACCCGAGTTTGAAACCTCTGCATTGTATTTACAATCCCTTGGGTCATCTGGGCTCTAGCACCTGTTTGAGGGAGGGGGGAGACTAAGTCTCCTTCTAACTCAAAAAAAAGTTTGTATTCTAAGAACTTATGAGAATATGTACATTAAGCTGTATTGGTTTCTTTCTATCACTATTGTGATGTATCATATTCGTGACATTCCCAAGTTTATTTATTTTTGCTTTCGCTCGTGTGATATGAAAATTGGGGTGTTACATGGAGTGTGTTGTAAAGCGTGCACAGAACATGTGTAGGTGCCATAATAAGAACGCTTATTCAAGTTAAGAATGCATCTTTAATCCATTAATTATGTTTATGTATGATCATATCACTTTTAGTCTTTTTGTTAAGTTGTGTTCATATTATTACTGGAATCTAACCACTTATGATTGTTTTGTCAAATGCATGACTATGTGTGGATGCATATAGTTTGTCTGTAGTATTGGATAGCTCTCAGAGGTGGATGTACATATTAGTTCAAGACAAGATGGGGTGTCATGTATAAGATCCAAGGAGGTTTGACCAGTTCACCCATTATATCATGTATCATGTCCCTTGTTGTAAATTTTATGAAAAGAATGTGTATGAGAATCAATTTCTCTATATCATGTGTGAAGTTATTTTTGTTATTGTAATGAATGATATACATTGTTTGCAACGTTCTTTGAGTTTGATTTCATTTGTCCATGTTTTCATGTTGTTATATATGAAACACACTTGGGGGCTTCTACAAGAATGGTCTCCTTACTAGAGAAGCAGATCGAACACCTTCGATTAACTTGAAATGTCTATCCAACAACCTACCCTAACTACACAAGTCACATGTACATATTGTCCAAAGAAAATGAGAAATTATAGGAGACCATTTTGAATGCAATATCAAATCCCAAAACTTCCCCATTCACTTGAGTACTACTAGAAATTGTAATAAACTCAGGCCTTCCAAGATGCCCCAACAAATATGTCATGTTTTTTTTAGAGAAAATCACCTTTTTATATATCCACCAACATGGGACATCACCTATTAAATCTAAGACTAATTGGATTATTGAAAACACTCTCACCAAACTTTATAGGAAAAACAACCTACAAATTCATGTCATCTTAATAGGCATATTGCACATTTATTAAATCATGTATATAAGTTAAAGAATAAGGACTCTCACTAATAAAATTCCACAAGTGAATCACTTATACCATAAACCCAACAATCATTCTATATGTTGATGTAAAAACCATACCTAGGTTACCATTTTAGTCCCTCCAATAGGATTGGATTCGCTCAACAAAGGCTTCTCCATGTCATACATGGATTGTGGCATCTTATGGCTTCATAAATAGATGAAATCATAAATTATTTGGTTTTCAAGAATTTGTAGACAAGTGAATCTATCTCTGTCAATAATTTTCATAGTTTCTTAGTGAGAAGTGGTTGGTTGAAAGAGTACATGTCTCAAAATCACAACTCTCATATTTTTTTTATTTAGACATTTTTTCAACATTTTCATGAGTTTTTTCTTTCTATGTCTTAAACACCCACCAAAAAAGAGAAATACATATTTGCATAAAATGGAAGATGCCTTCAGATATCTAAAAAATATTCGAAACATGTGCAATAAAATACTAGATAACTTCTCTATTGAGAACATCCTTGCTTAGTTTGAAATAAAATTGCCTTTCATATTGATAGATTTTTCTAGAAGCTCTCCATTATAAAACTAAAAACTTATTTCTTGGCATCATCCAATGGCTATAGGAAGCTTCAAATATTTTGCATGCTTGTTTAGTTTTTAACTTACTGTAAGTCCTTCATATCTAGTTGTATATTATACAATATTCCCCTACCAAAAGAAACCTTTATCTTTGATAAATCGATTCTTCAGCTATATTCCTATTTGCACTACCTAATAAAGCTAGATAATCTCATGTATTCATCATGTGTTGTCCTTTAAAAAAGAATAGTATCATATATGGAAAATATGGGGTAAAATCTATTGATTTTGATACAGTGCAGGAGATTATTTTCCATTGACATACTTAGTAGTTTGGAGAAGTCTTTAGTAAACAAAATAAAAAGGTACAAGAGAAAGGATCTTCTGTCACAAGCCTTGGGATGGAAGTATCTTATTATACATGTCTTCATTTATGGAAAAAACATGATAACCAAATGATACACACTCTATAATTACTTCCTCCAAACTCCACCAAACCATAAGTTTTTATTCACAAAATCTAGAAATTCCCATTCAAACATGTCATAGACTTTGGACATATCAATCTTCAAAGTCATAATAACCTTTATGGATAAGCTAGTAAGTAGTAAGAAATAAATTAGTTATCATCATGTCAGGATAAAAGTACTCTAGTTCCCAACAATTATTTTATCCATGAGAGGACACAGTTTTATCAATGACATAACAAATGATTATATATCCTACTTAGAAGTTCCATTATTTTTTTCACCTTAAAGTCATGACAACCAGAGTACAATTCCTCTTCAATATTATTTACTTCTTTCCACTATCCCTTAATGTAACTTGCCATATTCTTCCCCACAATGTGCCAAAACTTCTAAAAGAAAATAGAATTCATACCATTAGGAATGTCTCTTGTTTGGTTGTGTTTGCTTAATAGAAACCCAAATTTCTTGATAAAAAATATTCCTTTCCTTAAATCATTCATCTAGGGGTCAATCACGTGTTTTAGCACTATCATATCTTCCTCAAACCCTACAGATTGCTTGAAGTAAAGAGATTTTGATGACTAGTAAGGATATGCTCAATCTCTTAATCCTTTGTCCTTCATATGCTTTTTGATCCTTCAGATAATCCATCTTATTTCTTCCATTACTATGTGATGCTTTTGGAAAAGATTAGGTATTATCTTTCTCCACCTTCTTATATCTCATTCACTCCGTCTCTAGCAAACTAGCAGGCATCCCCATGTCTATGACTTTATTGTAGTTTTGTATCTAGTTCTTCATATCTACATAGTACCACATTATTATGCCTTTTCTTATCTTCTTCACCTAACATTTCTCAGTGTCTTTGATGTTTTGTTCAAATCAGTAAAGAAGACATCTCCACGGTTCTAGTTTTTCACTACAATCTTTTATCTTGTATGTCAACTCCCCTATCATTATGCTCTCCTAGAAGTTTTTCATCACCTCCACACAATGGTTTTTAGAGAGACACATTGCCCATGTGAATAGGTAGATAGTTTACCCTATATTCAAGATCTTGGACACATACACAATATCTCTAACATCCTGCATCCAAATTTTAGGCTAAAGGGGGCCCCAACTTTTCTACATTAGAAACAATTATTAAAGTCACCAAATAATACCACTGGCTAGTTAGGCCTATGCTTCAAGTGTTTAATCAAATCCTAACTGCTAAATTTATTTTGCTACTCACCCACCCTTAGATAGGCACAATCTTCTATTGATGAATGAAATCATTTTCACCAACGATGCATTCTGGATGATGTTGTGAGTAACCCATAATCTTAAGCTAGATGTCCTACAACCATAAATTTAGTCCAACAAATTTTCTTATATTAGACAGACAAAACCATCAATGAGGCCAGAATTCCTTTTAAATGGTTCCAACTTTATGTCATCAATTTTGGTATTTGATACAAAAACTCTTTCTAGGCACACTCTTCAACACCGGGTCTAGGCACATTTCTACCATGTCATCACAAACCTACATGGTCTTAGTAGACTGTTGAGTAGGATCATCCATGTCAGAACCCCCGAAAGGTGTGATTATCCTCTTGTAATCCCCAATTGTGTTACTTGTGGCATTTTTAATATGTACCATCATCTAACTTTTCTCTACATTCTAAAATTTCCCAGTATCATTCTTGTTTGTTTTTTCATCACTACCTCCTTTCCAAAATATTGATTAGCTATCACCCTATGCAACAAATATTGCCCCGTGATGAGACACCATCTCCCACCAAATTAGGATTTTCCATAGAACCATGGCACTTCTTTCCTCTCCACAAAGAAGATGATGAATTCTCCTGCTTTACAGGAATGAACAAGCTTTCTTTTTACTTCCTTCTCCAAATAATCTTTCAAACATCGGTATCATTGGTTTTCTAGGTGGTGAGGCCAACAATTAAGCACTCCATGTCTGGTTTTGCTCTTCCTCCTCCTTGTCCAAACACGTCTTGGTGTACATGCCTATGTGTCCACATAAATAGCAAAATTTAAAAGCCTATTGTATTTGGTTTCAAGAACAACCTGATTTTCTTTCTTATCTCTATTTTTCTACATACACTTGAGTGGTTTCATAATGTCTATGTTTGCACAAACCCTAGTAGACAACTCCATTGTGTTTCTAACCATCTGCAACACTCTTCCTATTCAACTCGCAATCGAATGCACCTCTACCTTTGATCGGTGCCTCAGAGGCAAGACATTACAGATGGAACCCGAAATAACATTTTGGGAATCCTTTATTTCCTGGAAGATCACAAGTATCAACGTCCTTATCAAGAGTAGACAATTCTCAGAATTCTAGGGTCTTTTTTCACGAATTTCTTCTTGTTCTTCCAATAAAAGAAATGGATGATGAAGACTGAGGGGCCGATCTGTTTAAAGAGAACCTTGATTGAGAGAGACCAGACTTGGAATAGAGTTTGTTTCAGAGCATAGAAGTTATAGGATCTCTAGATGAGAAGCCTTGTAACCATCATGAGGACCACATATGATGCTTCTTCTTCCCCTAGGTCAAAAACATCATCCTCGTCCTCCTCTATACCTAGGGATGTCAAAAAAATGGGTTCGGGTCCGTTCCAGATCAAAAAATCGTGTCTGGATTGTTTCACTGTCAAATCCAAACCTGAACCCGGACCCAAAATTTGCTCGTACCTCTCAACCCCGAACCGACCCAAATTTAAAAATCAAAACCCAGAAACAAACCTGAACCCGTATTTTAAGATTTTTTTTTTGAAAAATATTTTTTTAGATAGAATTACCTATACAATTATAAATAATTTAATTATCAAAAATAAATTATCAAAGATGTCAATGATCATATAATATCAAAAATGTAATATTATTTTTCTTTTTCTTTTATTAGAGAAAATAATACCAACAGTAAAATATTATATCATCTAAACACAAGAAAATTTAAACACAAGTGCAACACCACATATATCATACTAGAAAACACATATATCACATCAAATTTGTCGCAACATCACATATAACATACCGAAACAACACACATTCACATCAAAATATAGTTTATAAAACCAATCGAGATGACTATATCATACTAAAATAACATTTATACCATATCATTATAATATTTGTATAGAAAAAGGAATCATTGGTGTTACATTCTAACACAATATTAATATCACAATACTATTAAAAACAACACATATATCACATCAAATAACTAAATTATGTTACAATATCACATATATTATACCAAAATAACACATGTATCACTTCAAAAAATAGTCTGTCTCACAAATATACGTATATAAGTAAGTATTTAGAACCCGAAATCGCCCGGTTTATATTCGGACACATAATTTTAAATCTGAAACCGACCCGGAATGTGACAACTGAAATCCGAATCCCATTTTTTCCGGATCAGACACAATTAGGTCCACGAGTTCGGACAAATTTTGACATCCCTATCTATACCTAATCGTCACATCTGTCAACAAGATCTCCTGCCATCTTTGAGACCGAGACCAACATGATCCACCCACCCTTAGACCTGTAAGAGAGAAGAGCGACATTCGATATAAAAGGTAACCCGTCGTCACCTTAATCGCCACAACGGTTAGAGTTTGCACGCATGAGAGAATTAAAGTTGTTTTGTTTGTTATTCTCAAATTTCTTTGACATTCTCCAACATGTACGTGTAACACCACTAACTTTTAGATGATACTCTATTCAGTGGCGGAGTCACGTTTAGGCCTGGTGAGGCCTGTGCACCACCCAATATTTGTGAAAGTATGAAGATCAAAGTGGTAGCTGAAACGGTGGTCCATTAAAGTCACCGAACGTTGTGGCTTTTATTTGTCGCTACAGCTTTAGACCCAATAGAACACTTCTTTGTTTCTTAGCCAAATTTCTGCCTGTTCAATTATTATGGAGTAATCAGCTGTGGGTGATGGGTATCTCCGTATCCTTGTAAAAGTTGGTGCTGCCGCATGAAGGCCATTTGCGTTATGCCTCGAAGACTCCTAGTCCTAATCCTACATGGTGTGGCAGTCCTATTTTGGGTCTTGTCTTGATTTGAGTCCAACCCATGTTCCTACTTGGATTTAGATTAGTATTCCTATTTGGAGTTGTCATGGCTCTATTTTCATGCAACTTGGACTCCTATTGTGTACTAGACTCCTATTAGGATTGTTTATTCCTAGTTGAAGCCTTATGGCATGGAGCCTATAAATAGGACCTTAGGGGCATGAGATTTTCTTGTACTGAGAAGTGCCAACGTACAGTGTTGTACTGAAGAGAGTTCTCTCTCTTCTTTGAGTGTAACCTTTTCAGGTTCTCTTTCTTTGAGAGTATCTGTCCTTTGTAATCTTCTTGAAATAGTGAAAAACTCTCTCCTCCCGTGGACGTAGGTCATCTCGACCGAACCACGTAAATCCTGTGTTTTGGTTGTGTGATTGTTTCTCGTTTCTTGTTCTTCCATTGTGAAATCGTCGTATTCTCACGTTCAACTCTTAACAAAGTGGTATCAGATCCGCATGTTCAAGATCCGAACGATGACGAGTCTGTACAAGATCGAGAAGTTTGATCGCAAAATCAATTTTGGACTATGGCAGATCACGATGCGTGGTTTGCTCGTTCAACAGGGAGTCTCCGAGGCTCTGGAAGGGATCGAGAAGATGCCAGCCACTATGACGCCGCAAGAAAAGAAAGTGATGGACCAGAAGGCTCTCACCGCCATCCAGTTATCCTTGGACTACAAGGTTTTGGCCGAAGTTGCCAAAGAAACTACTGCTGCCGGTATTTGGAAGAAACTCGAAGATCTCTACATGACGAAGTCTCTCCAAATGAAATTATATCACAAGCAGCGTCTCTACTTACTACGCATGATGGAAGGTACTCTGTCCGTGATCACATTGACGAGTTTACATCTATTATTATGGATCTGGAAAATATAGATATTAAACTCGAAGATGAAGATAAAACCCTTATTCTTTTGTGCTCTTTACCCCCTTCATACAAGCAATTTCGGGAAACTATTCTGTACGGAAAGTCTTCAATCACGGTGGAGGATGTTATATCTTCATTGCTGTCAAAGACCATGGTTGATAAAGATGTAATTGCTTCTTCTAGCGGGATTCAGTCAGAGGCTCTTATGGCGAGGGGTCGTACAAAAGAAAAGGGAAACAACAAGAAGGAAACACACAGATCTAAGTCTAAATCAAAGAAGGTCTGTAAATACTACAAAAAGTCTGGACACATTGTCGATGAATGCTACAAGTTACAGAACAAGAAGAAGAGGGAGAACGAAAAACAAGAACAACCTGCAGATGCTAATGTAGCACGTGAAGATCTAGAATATGTTCTTATGGCTTCATCTTCCTCATCCATCAATTTTCAAACTTCTTGGATTCTGGACTCAGGTTGTTCACACCACATGTGCCCACACAGAGATTGGTTTTCTTCTTATGAGCACTTTGAGGGAGGTGTTGTAAACATGGAAAATGATTCTACCTGCAAGACATTTGGCATTGGGTCAATCCGCATAAAGATGTTCGATGGTGTTATCCAAACTGTCTCCAATGTTCGTCATGTTCAAGGTCTGAAGAAAAATCTCATCTCTATTGGCTTACTTGAAGCCAACGGTTTTCCATACAAGGTTGAAGATGTAATCCTGTATATTACCAAAGGAGATGATGTTCTGATAAAGGGAGTATGTATTCCTAGAAACCTTTATAAATTAATTGGTGAAACTGTGACCGACGAAGCTGTTGCTGTTTCTTCCTCACCCACTCCAAAACTGGATACCACTAAATTGTGGCATATGCGACTGGGACACATGAGCCAGAAAGACCTGGAATTATTATGCAGGAGAGGACTTCTAGGTGATATCAGTACTGAAAAGTTAGATTTTTGTGAGCACTGTGTTATGGGAAAGCAGAAAAAGGTCAGTTTTTCTACTGTAAATCATACTAAAAAGGTACTATTGATTATATTCATTCAGACATCTGGGGTCCTTCTCAAGTACCGTCCAAGGGAGGTGCTAGATACATGCTTACTTTCATAGATGATTTCTCAAGGAAAGTCTGGGTGTATTTTCTGAAGCATAAATCTGAGGCTTTCGATCAGTTTAAGAAGTGGAAGACGCTTATTGAAAAACAAACATGAAGGAGCATCAAGACACTGAGGACAGATAATGGCATGGAGTTTTATTCTTCTGAATTCAATGAGTTCTGCCAGTCTGAAGGTATTGCAAGACATCGCATAGTTAGACATACACCCCATCAGAACGGTGTTGCAGAACGCATGAACATAACTCTTCTAGAGCGTGCACGTTGCATGATGATCAGTGCTGGACTTAGCAAAGATTTTTGGGCTGAAGCCATCTCTACTGCAACCTATCTTGTCAACCGTTCACCATCTACTCCACTTGGTTTCAAAACTCCTGAAGAAGTATGGTCTGGTCATCCTACAAAATATTCTAATCTGCGTATTTTTGGTTGTCCTGCATATGTCTATTCAAATGAAGGAAAGCTCGAGCCTAGAGCAAAGAAGTGTATTTTTCTGGGTTATGCTGATGGTGTGAAGGGATATAGATTTTGGTGCACTGAGCCAAACTCATCAAAATTCTTGATTGAAAGAAATGTTACTTTTGACGAGTCTGCCATGTTTTCTGCAAAACAAGATGGTGTCCACTCTCCAGCTACAGGTTCTCAGAGTTCCACAGAACATGTGGAGCTTGAAGTTAGTGCACACAGCCCGACACCTCATGTTGTTACACAGGAAAATCTAGATGATGTTGAAGATGACACTCATGAAGAACAGACATACAACATTGCTACTGGCAGACCAAGAAGACAGATCAGACCACCTGCAAGGCATTCAGATTATGTTGTTGCATATGCCCTTGCTACAGCTGAAGAAACAAATGATTCTGGGGAACCGACTACCTACAAAGAAGCCATGGCTGATCCCAATTCAACCATGTGGATTACTGCTATGAATGAAGAGATGGAGTCTCTTCAAAAGAACAAGACATGGGTACTTGTTGATCTTCCTGCTGGAAAGAAGATTGTTGGATGCAAATGGGTATTCAAAAGGAAGGAAGCTGGTCCTGGAGATTCTACTGAAAGGACAAAGCACATCGACGTCAAGTATCACTTTATCAGAGAGGTGATAGCGCAGGGGAAGATTGTTGTGAAGAAGATTACAAGGAAAGAAAATCCTGCAGACATGATGACAAAGCCGTTGCCAGTTTCCAAGTTCAGACATTGTCTGGACTTGGTTAGTCTACATAGCATGCAGTGATGCCCTTAGGGGATGGAGGAGAAGAAGATTGCTATTTTTCTTGTAAGATGTTGACTTCGAGTCAAGGTGGAGATTTGTTATGCCTCGAAGACTCCTAGTCCTAATCCTAATCCTAATCCTACATGGTGTGGCAGTCCTATTTTGGATCTTGTCTTGGTTTGAGTCCAACCCATGTTCCTACTTAGATTTAGATTAGTATTCCTATTTGGAGTTGTAGATGGCTCTATCTTCATGCAACTTGGACTCCTATTGTGTACTAGACTCCTATTAGGATTGTTTATTCCTAGTTGAAGCCTTATGGCATGGAGCCTATAAATAGGACCTTAGGGGCATGAGATTTTCTTGTACTGAGAAGTGCCAACGTACAGTGTTGTACTGAAGAGAGTTCTCTCTCTTCTTTGAGTGTAACCTTTTCAGGTTCTCTTTCTTTGAGAGTATCTCTCCTTTGTAATCTTCTTGAAATAGTAAAAAACTCTCTCCTCCCGTGGACGTAGGTCATTTCGACCGAACCACATAAATCCTGTGTTTTGGTTGTGTGATTGTTTCTCATTTCTTGTTCTTCCGCTGTGAAATCGTCGTATTCTCACGTTCAACTCTTAACAATTTGCCCAATGTAAACTTAAATTACCTAACCAGTTACCGGCTACTAACGACATTGACTCAGTTTTGCGTTTTGCAAGAGCACAGAAAGTGCCATCTTGTATTGTTTTTGCCAAAGTTTTGACATTCTTTATAGATTTCTTAATTTGGATTCGCATCAGTAGTTGCACACGGCTGTTTCGACTTGTGTCTTTTTTTTTGGTTAATGTCAATCCATCACCTTTGCATGATTGACTTTGTCTCCTCATAAACATGTTCTTTATTTTATTTTCTTTTATAGCCACCATATTTATTCTTTTAGATCTGTATAGATATCTTAATCTCTACTATATTGATAGTTTAGATGAAATATGCATTCAATGTTACACCGGTATGTTTCAGCCATGTTTTTATAGGTCTCTTTATCTATTTGATCTTTCATTTATGTAGCTAAACGTGCTTGATTTATATGGGGTTTTACCTTATGTTTGATGTTCTTATAAATATAATTTTTTCAATTATTATTAAGAAAATGGAGAACCTGTAGTCATCATGAGTTTGTGAAAATTAGACGTGTCTAATGGTGGGCGTGATGTAAGAGCAGTTTTATAACTTGAGTCTGCTACTGACACTGGTTTGACTTTAAGGTAGAAGATATAGAATGTCGTCCACCGTCCTCTAAATTGAACAATCCTTTTACCTGCATATGTGGAGGTTGTTTCTGTGTTGAAAGTTATAGAACATTTTGTGTGGAATATAACAAAGTGATGATTATCACAGTGTTGCTTGTCTGTTATGTTGAAAGAGTTGGGAACATTTCATGTGAGATATAATTGTGTCTCACCCCACATCAAAATTCTGACTCCGCCACTGACTCTATTCACCCTATACTAGAACTTTCACCCTATACAAATGCGGCGTTGTACATCAATTAATACTAAGTTAACAATACCGTAGTAAAATTAAAGGAAACAAAACAAGAATGAAAAACATATAGATAGAAGGCTGGAAAGAAGATAAAGAGCGGAAATTGGTGGCACAAATCGAAGTACACAGATAGAATAATTTTCAAGTGGATAATTTTATAGAGCATGTGAGATATGAGACGTGAATCATTTAACTATCAAAAGACATAAAGGTAACAACCAAAAAGGACAACATGTATGGGGATTAAGAGATAAATATTTCTCCTCCCCATTCCACATCCGTGGCGGAGGCCTAGGATGATAAATCAAGGTGATGAAAAGGACAACATATATGATACCAGATCCTTCTGTTCTCTTTTTGGATTGACCATCGTGATGAAAGTGACAACGTGCTCGTCAAACATTCCAAACCCAGTTTAGTTGTACCCGAGTATGATATCAACGTAAAATTAAGCATACGCTAGTGTATACATATTATATAGCTCGACCGACCACCCCCACTTTCATGCCTTGCCAAAATAAGACAGCTGTAGTGAGACAACTAATCTTGGACGTTCTATATATATGCCAAGTTGCCACGCTCGTGGTCCTCGTGGATGGTGATATGAGTTATTGTTAGATGTGGACGTGCTTGAATGATAAAACGAATCAGAAACCCAATTAAACCTATTACAGTAATGTCAGGAACTTCTACAATTGAATGTGGTGAATGGAACCGGCTCTCTCATTTTTCTTTGCTACAATCCACGTCCTTACTTTTTTGTTAACAAGTGGTGCCGTGCTGTTTTCCATATTTCTTTAAACCGAGACAAGGAACGACACGTGCTTGCTCAACTTTATAGAAAAGATCAATAAAGGAATAATAAAACGCCGAAGAGACGATCCTGCATATAGGATCTTTTTAGAGAGACATGATGCTGTGGAGGCTCATCTTGATAGGCTCACTCGAACAAACATCCGAGAAGATGGATTCTTCGACCGGTCCTTATCCATCCCCAGAGCCAAGCTTAGAGGGTAAGAGACTATAAGTTTAAAGCTGCTAAGAAAAATGTTCATTGAAGGTGACTTTTTCGCTTCTCCATTCATAAATCTTATGAGTGGTGGCGCGAAAAGACATTTCACGTATTTTGTGACTTACTTAAATAGAGACGAGCAGAGTCAATGTGATAGGCATCCTGTATGAGCCACTAGGGTAGAGCCTATCGGCAAGACCTAAAGTGGGATGTTATAAAAAAAAAAAACTACAAAGAGTGTAGGAGGATAAAAATTCTATATATAATTTAAGAAGTGAAATATGGTAAAGAAGCTCTTTAAACAAGAATAATGCTACAGAGAGACAATATTGCATCCAATTTGGGATGAATTTTGACATTTAGTTTGCTCAAAAATAAAAAAAGGGAAGTAACTCCTTTTTGTTCTTTAGCATACTAAATGTCAAAATTCGTCTCAAACATGATGCAACTTCATCTCTGCATAGCAAATTTCTTTAAACAAACAAGTGGCCGGATAATGCAAGTGTCACCTTCAACAAGCTGTGAAGATGAGAAATGCAACCGAGTTGTCCAGAGTCGTCTACATCAGTTTCACCAGAGATGGGTCACAAACCTTTTTGGTAGCCATGGGACAAACACCCTATATTTTGTAATTAACCTTTTTATTGCATTTAAATGGAAATAAGAAGAACAAATACAATATTAACTAAGAGGAATCCCAGAAGGCAACCACGGTGTAGGCTTTGTGAAAAGGAATTGACATACAAGAGGCAAAAAGCAGATTGAAAAAATAAAAGGAAGGTATATTGATTATTCATTGGGTCCAAGGCAATGGTTTAAACATCAATCTCTGGAAAAGGCTCCTTTGGAACACAAAAGAGATGGCCTTATTTATAAGTATAGATGAAAAGACAAATCTCATCAATAAATGGCCTAATGAACTCGACATGTACACTATATTACGATGTCAAAGAGAGAGTTTAAATGTAGTATGAGGGACAAGATGATGTCGCATGGAAGAATTTTCTTCATGTTTTGTGCATCGACCTCTTGCATCATCATCATCAGATAAGGCACTTGTGTTATTGTCATGAATTAACACAATGATCTCTAACACCATGTAAGAAAATAATATTAAAGGGATTCAAGATGCCCATTCCTGAGTAGTCAATCAATTTGCACAACGTATGTAATATTAGGGTGAAAATTCCATTCCATATAATAATGGACCACAACATATACATAGGGGGGCATTGGCAATTGGAAATAAAGATTTACATCATGAAATAATTTTAGTGTAGATAGAAGTTACACCATTCACCATTATTATATAAGTCCCTCATGAAGTTTAGGTTTTATGTAGCTTGTTCAATATCTCACTCATATGAAGATATAAAAAACCTCCTCATCTTCCATTACCTAAATATTGAAAATCAAGACTCAATCATTGCAAACTCTTTGGTATAGTGAGCAGTAAAATACCATAATATTTTGTATGAGAAAATATAGCATGCTAGATACAATTTATAATGAATATAAAATATTTCATCTTATCATAACTATTCTTAATTAAAAAATCATATTTTAACAGATATTCTTGCATTATATTTAGGTGTTAGATAAGATAGACACTTCTAATCAAAGAAGGGAAATTACATGTATCATAAAGATTTGACACTTGTAATCAAAGAAGGGTGATCACAAGCTCCATCATGGCTTTCCAGTTGCTACTTCTAAGCAAATAAGAGAAATCACATCTTATCAAGGCTAGCCACTCCTGATATTTTCGTATAAAGGCTAACCACTTCTAAACAAAGAAGGGAGATCACATGTTTTATAAAGGCTAGCCACTCCTAATCAAAGAAGGCCATTCACAAGTGCCACCAAGGCTAGACAATTCTAGTTAAAAAAAGGAAATTACACTCTGACTAGTCTAGTTAAGGAAAGGAAATCAAAAGTTTTGAATGCAAGATGTTATCATTTATATGAAGGTTCTTAACCATATCTACATGAAATAAAAAGATTACTCAATAAGGAACAAGCACTTTATCCATGTATATAGCCAAAAGTTTCACATGAGATATTTACATAACTAATCCTTATCTCTAATATCGGTAGTATGGTCCATAGGAGTAAATGTACCTTTTAAATTTGAATTAAAGGGATATAGTAGATCTCGAAGAGTAGAATCACACACTAAATCTTAAGTTGTAGGCATGAATGGAAACATAGGACCAGAGCGGGAAAACATAATTAGTTCTTTTTTTCTTTTCTCAATCTTTTGCCAACAAATCAAAATTTCACTTTTCCCATAAGTCACTCCTCACGCTTGAAACTAATCTTCCCGATTCAAGGATGGGTTTATGCTTTCTTTCTCACATAGATTCATTTGTTCAAAGGTTGATTAGGTCCTAGTCATCCCAAGTTGATAACTTTAGTCATATCACATATTCATACATCATATGAATCACAATGGCCATTATCACATAATGGTTCATATATGCTTTCTCATAGAGAAACATTATCACCATAGCTAACTTAGGTCTATATAACCCTATATTAAAGAACTATTCAACACAATCCAAATATTTGACCAAAATTTATCATTTAACTAGTCTAAATGTTTTAGATATTAGGGTTTAAAAAATATCATACAAACTGAGTTTCGAATAGCTCACTTTTTTTAATAATTTCTCCATTTCTTTATCAAGATATTACATATATTGTCATTTTTGGAAAAATAATTGAGTTACAATGATTTTTGAAGAACTTGTCAATTTCTGGATTATTGGTAAAACATGAGTAAGTATGAGGAAAGGAAGGAAAAATACATGCCTTTAGATGGATGAATGGTTGGTCGACTCAACACATATCTTGAGGAATATTTGATGAGAAGTGTAAGACCCCTGACCTTACTTTATAGTTAAACATTCTTGATTATATTAATTGGATGTTTAAAACCTTAATCAAACCCTAATCCATGATTTGACATCATGTGAAAAAGCTAAGTTTCAAGTTTAGTCCATGAGCTAGTTTTGCAATTTATGTGCTTTAATGGAGTTTTATGCAGTTTGCATGTACTTAGGGTTGTATCTGCAATTTGTCACATGTATGTTTTGACTCACAAGTTTTCATAACATGTTTAATGTAGTTGCTCCTTTAGATGCATTGGATGCACCATCAGGTTGTTTCTCTTTAGGGTTGAGAAATTAGGGTTTCCTACCTTAGTGTAAAGTTGATGGCTTTTCAAAGTATGGTGATAATCTAATGGTATCACCTAGTAGCTGAAAGATCCAATGGTCCTCCCTTGTAGTAGAGGATCTAATGGCCTTACCTTGAGGTCCTAAAACTGATGGATACCCTATTTAAGGTACACAATCCGATGGAGGGATAGAGTTGCATATATGGCTGAGTAAATCCAAGAATCTGACAGGTATTCTGATGGTATCTATGAATGATCCGATGGGATATGTGATAGTACATATTGATAAACATTCTAAGGGAAGAAACCATGGATAACCTTACAAAAGATCCGATGGAAGTTCTTCTATGCATGGATATGATGTTTTCAAGTTTTGACACATGACATGCATGTTTTGACACCTCTACCCTTTGACACCTCTACCCACCTTTCTCTCGCACCCTAATCCTTATATACCTCTTCCTTCCACACAAACAAACCCTTTACACACCCTCTTCATTTAATGCTTTTGGGAGGTACTTCCCTCTTACTTGGTGGAGGAGAATGAGATCTATTGAAGAAAGCTTGGTCGAGCTTACTT